>BSBK01010806.1:0-252500 GCA_027943335.1 Chamaecyparis obtusa
AGTTTAGTATTTCTAAATAAAATAATTATAGTCAAACATTTGGTCTAGCTAGAGTCATTATAGCTAAGTTATATAAGTGCGTTAACTTTTCAATTAGAATGTCTATTAAATACATATTTTTATACCACTTTGGGTCCAATTGCATAGAAAGAAAATTATTTCAAAAAAGTGACATTTCAATAACTCCTATTATTTTTAATGATATTTTTTTTAAAATACAAAAATACTCTTTTGTAGATATGAGAGTTAACAATATCCTCATAGAGATTTTAGTAATGTTTTAATTAGACATAGTCTATTATAACTAAAAAATATTATTAGTAGGTCTTTTAACAGTCAAGGAGATATTGATTCAGAGAAAGAAAAGAAATAGTAAATCATATTAAATAAATTTGAAAAACATATGGTGTACTAGAGGAGCAGAGTACTCTTAAAGAATATATATTTCTTTTTTTTGAATTGGATAGATTTGTTATGAAAAATATAGTGGGAGATGAAAAGTGTCCATTTGACGTAAGTTGGAATTTGAATTGTTATAAAAGAGAAAATATAGGTCAGAAGCTAATTTTTATTTTTTCTATGCACTAGGTATATATGTCATCTATAACATATTTTAAAATTAGGGGAAAAAAATGTTTATTTACATTAATATTTTGGTGGGAACTAGCTCCCTAATTTTTAGCAACTGAAAAATAGTGTTTAAAAATAAAAAAACCTATCAATTTCTTATTCAAAAAATTATTAAAAATATAAATCATAAACTTCATCCATTTTAGCACATTAATTAATTTACATCATCTTTGAATTCTAAACATAAATGTCATTTTTATACCATTGATGTTGAACAACGTTGATTTTGTAGCCTTTTCCTTATAAAAGGGTAATAGATAATTTTAACATGTCTTATTATTTTAATACTTTTTGTAACATGGAATATATGGTGAAAAGATTCACCTTTATTTGAACAAGTTATAATATTATTCAAAACTAGCAAAGTGGAGTCATTTTCAAGGATTTGATCTCTCTCTCTCTCTCTCTCTCTCTCTCTCTCTCTCTCTCTCTCTCCTCTCTCTCTCTCTCTACCTTCGTACCCTCTATATTTTCCTTTATTACCCTATTTCACCCCCCCTCCCTCCTCTCCCCACAACACATTTTCTCTCTCCCCACCTTCCTACCCTCTATAATTTTCCCCTAATTACTTCTCTCCTCTCTCTCTCTTCTCTCTCTCTCTCTCTCCCTCTCTCTCTCTCTCTCTCTCTCTCTCCTCCTCTCTCTCTCTCTCTCTCTCTCTTGTTTCACACATAGGGCGCATGTCCTATTTAGTAGTATTCATAACAGTTTTTTAGTGTTGCCTAGCGCACTAAAGTAAACGGGTCTTATTTGCCAAGGATCTCATGAATGAGACCCACTTTTTCTGTTACTATCTGAATTCTACATGTTATATGACAAGTATTCACTTTTCATGGTGTCGATAGTGGACAAGGAAGCATATTCTATCAATTTGCACCATCTTTTTGTTTAAAAATCAACATCAAATATGAAAGTCAATTATTATCACCGAAATTTATCAATTGAGGTAAGTTTTTGAGTTTTTTACATGTCAAATGTGAATTAAAGAGTGTTTTGGTTTATAATTGGTATGATATAGACTTGTTCAATACATAATTTGATATAATTTTAATAAATTTATATTATAATTTATCATATTGTAAGAGGTTTATATTATAATTTAACTTATTTGTTTTAGATTTATATTATATTTTTAAAATTGTAATCAATTCACATGTAGAAATCATCATGCCAAGGAAATGAGAAAAGAATTTAACACTAGGAGAGCATGAAAGAGACAAAGAGAAGAAAAGGGAAAGAATGAGACAACTTCGTGAACAAAAAAAAAATTAGATTCCATAGAAGAAGATTTTTCTTTGGATGAAGAACATGAAACATCAATAAAAAGTAAGAGGGAATTGGAATTGGAATAAAAAAGACAATGAATGAGAAACTTGCGTGCAATGAGACAGTTGAATTATGAAGATGTGGGGACATCATCATCCAATGTTAGAGGCACACCAATGTATCATGTTGAAGGCACACCATTGTCTACTTCCAAAGGTGGAGGCACACCAATGTATCATGTTGAAGGAACACCATTGTCTACTTCTGAAGGTGTGGGCACACCCTTCTATCATGTTGAAGGCACACCATTATCTACATCACAAAGTGTAGGCACAAAATCATCTCATGTTGAACGCACACCATTATCTACATCCGAAGGTGTAGGCACAACATCATCTCATGTTGAAGGCACTCAAGATGGTACACAATTCACACATAATGTTTTTGATGTTCCTAGAATTATTAAATATAGAAAGCCAAAATATTTGATTGATATTGATACTAAAATTTTGCAAGCAATGCCTGAAAAGATTCCCAAGCATACTTGTCAAAGAAATGTTAATCATATTTGGAGATCATTTTTTTGAGAATTTGAACATGACAGGAATATGTCAACTATTTTTTGAAATGATGAGAAATCTGAAATTTAGGCCCATCATGAAGATTCTTGGGCTACGATTGATGGATGAGTCAAGTGAAAAATCTATTGTAAAGAATCTAATCACCACATATGAGAGTGTGGGTTAAACATCACGCATGAAAGATAGTAATGTCACATGATGTGTACTTACATCAACGATAATAAACACTCAAATGAAAAAATCTCGAATCATTAGAAAGATAGGAAAAACATTGAAAATAAGTAGGAAGTCTCTAATGAGAGCCCTGGGAAGGTGTCAAAGGGTGGAAGATCCAAATAGAAATGAGTTATGGGCATTTTTCTGGTAGACTACCATGAAAAGATAAAGCAATTGTTGAAGCTTTGAAATCCTTGATTAAAGAATTTTGGAAGAATAATACATGGGTATCTCGTAATCAAAGAGATGTTGTAAGAAGGAGGATTTGTAGTCAAATTCATATTCCACATCCAAAACATTTTTTGGATTCAACTTAGACACAATTCTTGGCAAAATTTATGCATATGTATCATCAATTAAAAATAGTCAAAGATATTTTGAAATGTGTAAATTTTTTTATGTGAAGGTAAATCACACACACATAACTTGTTCTTGTAGGGTAGATATTGAATTTTCTAACCATTTTGAAGTTTATAGGAATATATGTGTATATTTGCACTCTAACAATGTTTTGCAGGATTGTAACATAAATGTCCCACCTAGATCTTCAAGGGAATTAATATCTACCATTTTATGTGAAAGAGTGGATGGTCAACAATTTTACAAGCTCTCATGCTTAAATGGTACATGCATAGATTGTAGAGGTTTGTGATGTTTGCCAATTTGTCAACATATGGAGAGTACGCATGCAATCGGTAATGAAATAGTGGAATTTGGAAAATATAGGACCATGAAATACAATCTAAAAGATGGAAAAGAGTATAAAAGATGTGATTTAGTAATTGAAAAAATTCTAGTATATCAATTCATGGACATTTTTTGTAAAAAAATTATTTATGGGTATGCAAGGCATACACAGAGCACAATGGTTGGATATGCAATTCAAGTTGTGCAAGGACACATTCCCACTCGATACCATTGTTTTAGTTGTGGATTTTGCAAAGAACTATACACTACAACCATAGAATGAGGTACAAGCAAAGTATTACAACTCTCAACAGGTTGCTATATTTGTTCATATAGCATTCATGCATGCACCAAAGAGTATAGAGGATAACAAGAAGATATTGAGGGAGTATCATTTTTATATCAATGATGATCACTCACATTCTACAGAGTTGGTACATGGTTGCTTTCAACTATTTTATGGTCATTTGGCAAACAGGGGCATAAAATATAATTGACATATCATATGATCAGATAATTGTGCATCACAATTCAAGAATTCTTAGATGTTTTATTAGTTTTGCAGGATGCATAAGATTACAAGAATTCAATATATGTGGAATTTCATAGAGGCCGGTCATGGAAAGGGAGAGCATGATGGTGTAGGTGCATGTATTAAAAGAGCCTTAGCACATGAAGAATTAAAGTACAAAGATAAAGAAACATTGTCACATGTGGGATGTATTGTTTAGTGGTGTAACACTACAATGGGTCTAGGTAATGAAGGTGAGTCTACAATTCGTATATTTTTTTGGTTGATGGATGAAACTAACATTGCACCATATGAGGATTATTGTACATTGACAAGATTGAGTGAGCTACACTCTTTTAGAAGTTGTAATGAAGGTTCATGGAGTAGCCACACATGACATATGGCATGTTTTTGGTCATGTGTAGATGAAGATTGGGATGGGTGTGAGTAAAATTAATGGGTTGATGAATGGTATACATGTATTTTGAGTCCACTTGCCTCCTATCATCCCCATGAATCACTACAACTGATAGAAATGGAATCATCCATTGACTTTGATCACTTATCTAATCTAGTACAACTAGGTCTCTATTTTCCACATATAAATAATCTCAAATTTAGTACTTTATCATAAATATTTAGTAAACTAATGTCCTCATTATGTTTATATCATTACAGGCCATATTTTTGTTGTTATTGCACTTGAAGAAAATGAAGAAGGGATAGATTATTATTTGTGTCATTATGTTGAGGGAAAAAAAAAATTGGATCACTCAGTTATCGATGGTGAAGAATTAGAATTCCCTATAGGAGCAGTGGTTGTAACTGGTACATGGCTTAGAGGGTATGCTATGAAGAACCCCACATTGTGGTTGTTCAAGGATTGGGAGACACATAGAAATATTCTTCATTATTCAAACCTCATCATTGCATCAAATTTCCACTTGATTAGATATGGGGGAAGACCGCAAAATAAAACTCTTTGGAAGGTTCGTGAGTTAGACCACAAGGCAATACTTGAGACAATCAAGGGTAGGGCAGACCCAATTGGTTCATTGGACTAAATGGAGATACAAAATATCCTAACATGTCAAATTTATATAGCACTGTAAATTGGGTGGATTGTAAATTGCTCATGCATTACCCCATATGTATAACAGGAAGTTTGTAACATTTAATGAAAACCTTTCTCTTCTATTTTTGGGGAAATACTGGAAGGTTTTCTCTGCTCAGCTCTTTCCTCCATTGCTCCTATTGAGTTAAGTTGTAAAAATATTTCTCATTATTAATAAAAATAACTTTATGTTGTTATGCCAATGACTTGTAGGCACATAATACTTGGAAGGCCATGAAAGAGCCTTAAGGAACCAACTCAATTCAAGGATGCACTATCTCATTTCCTTTCCAACTTCTCCCTCTCTGAAATAGAAGGTTTACATTTGGGTTTATCCAGATAGCGTACCCTCCTAGGCCACCTAGTGTACCTAGTGCCTCCACCACATCAAAACTCAAACCAGACTTCACAACTCTAATTAAGGTTCTAACACCTTACAATGCACTTGTTTCCAATAACTAGATCCTTATAATATAAATCTTATAACAAATAGATTCTTCAGGCATAATCTAGAGTAGTAGATAACCCTTCCACATGACTAAATTAATTAAACTCCAAGTTATTAAAATGAGAGATCAATACAAGAACCACATACTTATAATAAAAATCTTATAGTTCATAGGTTTTTTACATAATACATAGCATAATGTATGATAATAACCATAAACTATATTCATAATGTAACATACATAGCATAATTCATATATTCTTTACATACACTAAGATCCCAGTTCAGCATTAACTTCCACACATTCAGTTCACAGTCACTTCTACCTCAAAACATCCAAACAAGACCATTTTAACATAAAACCATGCCAAAACCAACTTCTAAACAAGCCTTCCATAAACACCACATACAAAAAACCTAAAATATTCAAACAAAACCTAACCTAGAGTATTAGGAAACTTGGTAACAACCTTACTTCCTTCAGAAGTAGCATGCCTAGCCAACTCTTCAGGCATAACAAACTTGATAGCAATCTCAATTTCTCTGGAAGAAAGTGTCACAATCTTGTTATATTTTAGTAGAGAAGCAGCCTCAGGAGTAATCTTATAAAAAATATCAATCATGAATCTCTCCATGATATCCATGGCAGCACTGGATATTCCCTTGGAGGGATGCACTTGTTTCAACACCTTGTATTCTCAGATTTCATTTCTTTGACTGTTGAATCCTTTGTGGGCTTAAACATCACTTTCTTTGATTTTCTCATCTTTGGAGAATCCTTTACTTCATTCTCTCCTTTCATACCATCTTCTTTAAGACTCCACACCTTAGGTTTCCTTCAGCAACTCCATATCCACCATATCAAACAAGTTCTTGGTTCATGCTTGTTTAAGCTTGCCAATTGGTTGGATCATCAACCAAATTCTTGATCACCTCTTCAAATGTTGATAAAAGTATTTGAATACCCTTTTTCAAGTTGCATAAAATATGTCAAAACAAAGGCTATGTGTTTTGGAACATCACACCTTAAAATTGTTGATTCATGTTTCCCAACTAGACCTAATAGGCTCAATTAACAAAGTAGCCCTATTAAGGACTCACTCCTAGACCTTTCCACTTTCACTAGTGTCTTAAAATGACTCTAATTAGAGGATTATACCATCAATTTTAATAATTGACACTTCTATATGTAAAAGCCCCAAATTGGTACCAAAAACCCCTAAAAACTAGGGCTCACACAATGTCTCATCTCCTAGCACCATAGAAACTGAACTAAAGTTGATTCACCATCATTTGACCATCCTATGATGGATTCATTCATAAAATACCCCCCTCCAAAGGCTAGAACATCTACTACTGTACCCTTGCACCAATTTGATGACCCTTATGCACCCTTCAAACTCATCAAACTCTTTCAATCACTTTCAACTTGAAAAATCTTCTTATTTCATTTATTTCCAATGTTATAATACTAAGTTAAAAGGTTTGGATCCATCCCCAAGTGACAACAAATACATAAAGGGGATGGATCAATGAATTGCTCTTTCTAGTAGCCCTACAACGAAGGAAAATGTCACTTATCTCTAAAATTTTCCAAAGGACTAATCAAAAAAATTAATTTTTTGAGTACCCCTTTCTTACTACATTGTCATATCCAAAGGAAATATATGGTTGTTTTGGAGCGTGTACTATTGCTCACCCCTATGGCTCCAAAAATGCATGAAAAGTGAGTGATTTAACAAAGGAACTATATGAAATAATTAACCCCAAGACTTAAAACTATAGAAAATGTCTTATTATGTCATAAAACCTCTAAATACCAAAGGAATTATACTCAGACCTCCTATAACCCCAAAAAACCCAAAATTTGGTCTCTTGAAACCCTTAAACCAAGGGTTTCTCAAATTAGTGCCCTCCAATCACTTTCAGGTTCAAACAGTTATTGATTAACCTTTAAATGAATAATATAAGATGATCCAAATCATTAGATATCCCTATCCTTAAGACAAATCTTCTAGTGCTATACCCTTGCCATGAAATTCAATGTATTTTTGATCAATGGTGCTCCCATTAATACCACAAACACATAATAGAAATAGAAAAATATGCAAGAACAGAAAATGGGCTTCTTATTATCTCCACAAATGTGGAATTAAAAACTTTTAGAATTACAATACGCAAAGCCACATGGGCATTCCCTTACAATATTTTGTAGGATAAAGCCTCAAATCAATACCCAAATCTACTACCCAGGACTCTCCTGAACTACCCCCTGAATTGCGTAAGACAACACTATGAGCCTTCTTTATATAGGCAATCTCCACTGCCTGAGAAGGTTCCAAAAATTTAGCCCTTAAGGCCGACTATACATAAAATTATTTTATTTTCACAATTTTTATAATACGGTCGGCTCAAAAGAAATACAAAATATGCTTTTAGGTAGCCCAACTTTCAGAGGCCATAAAGTTTTAACCGTAGCTCTATTGTTCTATTGTAACCACTTTTTGAAAATGCCATGATGAGATCTACCATGCCTGGCATGCGCTAGCACTAGACAGTTAGGGGTCAATTGCGATTCGGAGCCTCTAAGGCCATCAAAATTGACCTAAAAGATTTCATGACTAAAAACCTCAATAACTTCACAAATACTGATGATGTGACAATGAAACTCAACTGGTAGGCTAAATGACTAGGATGAACCTCCAACTGTGAAATCAAAACATTCTGAGATCATATGACCAACTTACTAAAAATAGTAAGTTTCCATAAATAGCATCTCTGCACAAGATAGCCCTTATTGAAAAGAAAACAAGAATATTTTTGGGTGATGCAAGATTTCTCTTACACCCAGGATGCTCCTGCATCAGACACCTGTGGTAATTTGGGAAGTCACCCTATCACGACTCAAGTGTGAAGAGGAAAACCAAGATGTTTAACCTCCTCTCTTGTCAGCCTTGATGAATCTTCAAAAGGTCATCCTTTCCACTTGACTAGATATTCTTCATATGTCATGTTCCTTGTGCTTATGCCAACATGACTATCTAGTATGTCTTCAATCTCCTTGATATCTGAACTGGTTGCTGGAATACTCCACTGTGCTGCTATAACCTCATTTTCAACACCTCCTTCATGATACTTAGTCAAATCTGAAACATTAAATACTGGTGAAATATACATCTCAGTAGGCAACTTGACCTCATATGCATTTCCTGAATCATGCTTCTTAAGTATCTTACATGGCCCAAACTTCTTCACTTTCAACTTGTTATATGTACCAACTGGAAATCGCTCCTTTCGTAAATGAACCATGACTTCATCTCCAACCTAAAATTCCTTATGCCTCCTTTTCTCATATTTCTTATCCTTATCCTGTGCATTCATATTGGTATTATGCTTCCTCACCTCCTCATGGATGTTCTTCAAATGTTCTACAAAATCCACAGTTTCAACAGTACTTACTTCTTCTTTATCTATCTTTCTCAACTCAGATGCATTTCTAGGACTACTTCCATATACAATTTGTGGATGATGTGATGAACTAAACTTCAAATATATCTTCAACTCTTCAATTTCTGCTAGTATCATTCTATGTGCTACCTTATTTGGAAAACTAGTTCTTGGAATCAAGTCTATCTGATGACTAATCTTCCTTACTAGTGGTAATCCATCAGGCACATTATCAGATACAGTATCCTGAAACTCATTCAATAATTTTGCAACTTCTATAGGTACATCTTCCACTTCCTCTTGCCTAGCCTTTAGAATTAACGTAAAACACATATGCTCATGGCGCAGACCATCTAAGAATTTTCTTCCATAAACAAAAGTTATTCTTGGATTACCACATACCTTTTCTTCGGTCTCCTTCAATGGCTTTAGCTTATGTTGTACTCCATCCTTTGTCAGGGAATAGGTATTCACATGACCATCATGTAAAACACATCTGTCAAACTGCCAAGGTCTACCCAACAACATATGATATGCATCAATAGGTATGATATCACATAGTACCTCATCTTGGGACCTGGCGATCTTAAAATTTACTAGGCACTATTCATTGACCATGACCTTGTGGTCATCCTGCACCCAGGCAACCCGATATGGATGTGGGTGTTTTTGCCTCTTGAGCTTCAACTTTTTCACCATCTCATTTGACACCAAATTATCAGTACTACCACTATCAATAATCACATTACAACACTTACCCTCACACTTGCACCTAGTGTGAAACAGGCTCCTTCTTTGCTTAGGTTCAGTCTCACCACTCAACAAGAATCTTCTCTTAATCAATGTTTCTCCTATTTCAGCATCTTCAAAACTTGATAATCTGGCATCTTCATCTACATGTGCAAGTCTAACCTTGCCTTTGTTCCTCCTATGCATCCATTCTTGGCATTGAGGACAATCAAATTCCCTATAACCTTCTTCTCCACAGTGAAAACATGTTCTACAGAAGCCTCCTCTTCCTGAACCTTGTCCTCTTCTTCTTCCTCTCTGATCTCTATTGTTCTAATTATGGAAATGATTGAAATTATCTCTTCTCTAATTCTGACTGTTACTGGCCTCATCTTGCTTTTTTGGATCTTCACTTTGATCTCCTTATGACCATCCACCAGATCTTCCATCACAACATCTTCCGCTTTGTCCACTCTCAAACTTCTTGTTTAGCTTTTCCTCTACTTTTAGGAAAAATTGGTATGCCTCCTCAATACTATTCATTTGAACTAGATTCAATTTTTTTTGAATGGTCAGCTTTAACCCATTAAGGTAATGGGAAATTTTCTCCTTATCAGATTTCGCATATCCTATTCTAATGAGGATTCGATAGAACTCCTCTATATACTCTTGAACAAATCTTCCTGCTTGCTTCAAACTTTGCATCTTCTTTAGTAGGTCAAGCTCATAATCAACAGGAATGAACTGTCACTTCAATTTATCCACCATCTACTCCCATCTTGTGATTTTATCCTTTCCTCTTTGATTTCCCTCCAATTGAATCTCTTGCCACCAGATCTTCACATGGCCCTTTAGTCTGGCCTTCACAAATTTGACCCTATCAGGATCCTCAATATCTTCATACTCAAAATATTCTTCACATTCATTGATCTAGTCGATCAACTCCTTTGGGTTAAGATTTCCTGAAAATGTAGGAACCTCAATCTTAGGTCTTTTTCTGATTTTGGAAATGGCTTGAAAAAGTCTTTCTTCCTCCTGGTTCACAACTTCGACTTCTCCTTCTTGATCTTCTTCTTCGGCTTCATCCTCTCTTTCATCTCTGACATTAAGATTCATTCATCTGCGAATCACCTCTTCCAATGCTTGCACTTATCTCTATAGTGCCCTAACCTCAAGTGTTACACCACCAAATCTTCTAACACATTACCTTTGTGGAGGCATTTTTGCACTTCTTGCTGAAACCCTAACCATGGTCCTGGTGCAAACTACCTCACAATCGGTGATCTGTTTACACAGAAACCTTAACCCATGGTCCTGGTGCAAACTGCCTCACAATCGGTGATCTATTTACACACTCAGGAACTCCTGCTCTAATACCACTTGATGAAGGGTGCTCCCCTTAATACCACAAACACATAACAGAAATAGAGAAATAACAACAATAAACAATAATAGAAAATGGGCTTCTTATTATCTCCACAAATGTGAAATTACAAACTTTTATAATTACAATATGCAAATCCACATGGATATTAACTTACAATATTCTGTAGGACAAAGCCTCAAATCAATACCCAAATCTACTACCTAGGACTATCCTGAACTGCTCCCTGAACTGCTTAAGACAACACTATGGGCCTTCTTTATATAGGCAATTTCCACCACCCGAGAAGGTTCAAGAAATTTACCCCTTAATACCGACTATATAGAATTATTTTATTTTCACAATTTTTACAATACGGTTAGCTCAAAAGAAAATACAAAATATGCTTTTAGGTAGCACAACTTCTAGAGGCCATAACCTTTTAATCATACCTCTATTTTTCTATTGTAACCACTTTTTTAGAAATGTCATGATGAGATCTACAGTGCCTAACATGTGCTAGTGCTAGTCAGCTGGCAGTCGATCGCAATCTAGAGCCTCTAAGGCCTTCAAAATTGACCTGAAAGATTTTGTACCTAAAAACCTCAATAAATTCTCCAATACTGATGATGTGGCAATGAAACTCAACTGGTAGGCGGAAATGACTAGGATGAACCTCCAACTGTGAAATCAAAACATTCTGAGATCATATGACCAACTTACTAAAAATAGTAAGTTTCCATAAATTGAATCTCTACACAAGATATCCCTTATTGAAATGAAAATAGAAATATTTTTGGGTGATACAAGATTTCTCTTACACCCAGGATGCTCCTGCATCAAACACCTGGGGTAATTTGAGAAGTGACCCTATTAGGACTCAGGTGTGAAGAGGAAAACCAAGATGGTTAACCTTGTCCCTTGTCAGCCATGATGAATCTTAAACATGTCATCCTTTCCACTTGACCAAATATTCTTCATATGTCTTGTTCCTTGTGCTTTTTCCAATAGGACTATCCATTATGTCTTCAATCTCCTTGATATCTGAACTGGTTGCTGGAATAATCCACTATGCTACTGTAACCTCATCTTCAACACCTCCTTCATGATATTTTGACATATCTAAAACATTAAATACTAGTGAAATATTCAGCTCAGTAGGCAACTTGACCTCGTATGGATTTCTAGAATCATGCTTCTTCAGTATCTTACATTGCCCAAACTTCTTCATTTTCAACTTCTTATATGACCCAACCGAAAATTGCTCCTTCTATAAATAAACCATGACTTCATCTCCAACCTAAAATTCCTTATGCCTCCTTTTATCATCTGCCTTAGCCTTATACTATGCATTCATCTTGGTATTATGCTTCCTCACCTCCTCATGGATGTTCTTCAAATGTTCTGCAAAATCCTCAGCTTCAGCACTACTTATTTCTTCTTTATCTATATTTCTCAACTCAGATGCATTTTTGGGACTACTTCCATATCCAATCTATGGATGATGTGATGAACTAAACTTCAAATCTATCTTCAACTCTTCACTTTTTGCTAGTATCATTTTGTGTGCTACCTTATTTGGAAAACTAGTTTTTGGAATCAAGTCTACCTAATGACTAATCTTCCTTACTGGTGGTAATCCATCAGGCACATTATTGGATATAATATCTTGAAACTCATTCAATAATTTTACAACTTCTACAGGTACATCTTCTACTTCCTCTTTTCCAACCTTTGAATTTTAAGGTAAAACACATATGCTCATGCCACATACCATGTAGGAATTTTCTTTCATTAACAAAAGTTATTCTTACATTACCACATACCTTTTCTTTAGTCTCCTTTAATGGCTTTAGCTTATGTCACACTCCATCCTTTGTTAAGGAATAGGTATTCACATGACCATCATGTAGAGCACATCTGTCAAACTACCAAGGTCTACCCAACAACATATGACATGCATCCATAGATATGATATCACATAGTATCTCATCTTGGTACTCGCCGATCTTGAAATTTACTAGGTAGTGTTCACTGACCATGACCTTGTGGTCATCCTATACCCAGGCAACCTGATATGGATGTGGGTGTTTCTACCTCTTGAGCTTCAACTTTGTCACCATCTCTTCTAACAACAAATTATCAGTATTGCCACTATGAATAATCACATCACAACACTTACCCTCACACTTGCACCTGGTGCGAAACAGGCTCCTTCTTTGCTTAGGTTCATTCTCACCACTCAACAGGACTCTTCTGTTAATCATCATTTCTCCTTTTTAAGCATCTTCTAAATTTTATGATCTGACATCTTCATCTACATGTGCAACTCTGGCCTAGCCTTCATTCCTCCTATCCGTCCATCCTTGGAGTTGAGGACAATCAAATTCCCTATGACCTTCTTCTCCACAGTGAAAACATGTTCCATCGAAGCATTCTCTTCCTGAATCTTGTCCTCTTCCTCTTCCTCTCTGATCTCTATTGTTTTGATCATGGAAATGATTGAAATTATCTCCTCTCTAATTCTATCTATTACTAGCATCATCCTACTTTTTCAAATCTTCACTTCGATCTCCATATGACCATCCACTAGATCTTCCATCACAACCTCTTCGGCTTTGTCTACTCTCAAACTTCTTGTTCATCTTTTTCTCTACTTTTAGGGCAAACTGGTATGCCTCCTCAATACTATTCATTCAAACTAGATTCAATTCTTCCTAAATGCTCAGCCTTAATCCATTAAGGTAATGAGAAACTTTCTCTTTATCAGCTTCCGCATGTCCTGTTCAGATGAGGATTCGATAGAACTCCTCTGTATACTTCTGAATAGATCTTCTTGCTTGCTTCAAACTTTGCATCTTCTTTAGTAGGTAAAGCTCATAATCCACAAGAATGAACTGTCGCTTCAAGTTATCCACCATCCACACCCATCTTGTGATTTTATCCTTTCCTCTTCAATTTTTCTCTAATTGAATCTCTTGCCACCAAATCTTCACATGACCCTTCAGTTTGGCCTTTGTGAATTTGACCCTATCAGGATCCGCAATATCTTCATACTCAAAATATTCTTCATATTCATTAATCTAGTTGATCAACTCCTCTGGTTAAGATTTCCTAAAAATGTAGGAAGCTCAATCTTAGGTCTTTTTTTGATCTTGGAAATGACCCGAAATGGTCTTTCTTCCTCCTTGTTCACAACTCCAACTTCTCCTTCTTGATCCTCTTCATCACCTTCATCTGCACTTTCATCTCTGACATTAAGATTCATTCCTTTGCGAGTTTTCTCTTGCAATGCTCACACTTGTCTCTATAGTTCCCTAACCTTAGGTGTTACAACACCAACTCTTCCACCACATTCCCTTCATGGAGGCATTTTTGCGCTTCTTGCTAAAACCCTAACCATGATCCTAGTGCAAACTACCTCACAGTCGGTGATTTGTTTACACAAAAACTCTAACTCACAGTCCTAGTGCAAACTGCCTCACAATCGGTGATCTATTTACACACTTAGGAACTCCTGCTCTGATACCACTTGACGAAAGGTGCTCCCCTTAATACCACAAACACATAATAGAAATAGAGAAACAACAACAATAAGAAATTATAGAAAATGGGCTTCTTATTATCTCCACAAATGTAGAATTACAAACTTTTAGAATTACAATATGCAAAGTCACATGGGCATTCCCTTACAATATTCTGTAGGACAAAGCCTCGAATCAATACCCAGATCTACTACCCAAGACTATCCCAAACTACCCCCTAAACTGCCTAAGACAACAATACAGGCCTTCTTTATATAGACAATTTCCACCATCCGAGAAGGTTCCAGAAATTTAGCCCTTAAGGCCGACTATACATAGAATTATTTTATTTTAACAATTTTTAAAATAGGGTCAGCTCAAAAGAAATACAAAATATGCTTTTCAGTAGCCCAACTTCCAGAGGCCATAACTTTTAAACTATAGCTCTATTTTTCTATTGTAACCACTTTTCAGAAATGCCATGACAAGATCTACAATGCCTAACTCACACTAGCACTAGTCAGCTGGGGGTCAATTGCGATCCAGAGCCTCTAAAGCCTTCAAAATTGACCTGAAATATTTTGTACCCAAAAACCTCAATAACTTCACCAATAATGATGATGTGGCAATGAAACTCAACTGGTAGGTTGAAATGACTATGATGAACCTCCAACTATGAAATCAAAACATTCTGAGATCATATGACCAACTTACTAAAAATAGTAAGTTTTCATAAATAACATCTTTGCACAAGATAGCCCTTATTGAAAAGCAAACAGAAATATTTTTGGGTGATGCAAGATTTCTCTTACACCTAGGATGATCATGCATCAGACACCTAGGGTAATTTGGGAAGTGACTCTGTCACGACTTAGGTGTGAAAAGGAAAACCAAGATGATTAGCCTCCTCCCTTGTCAGCCATGATGACTATTCAATAGGTCATCCTTTCCACTTGACTAGATATTCTTCATATGTCCTATTCCTTGTGCTTCTACCAACATGACTATCTAGTATGTCTTCAATATGCTAGATATCTGAACTAGTTGCTAGAATACTCCACTATGCTGCTATAAACTCATCTTCAACACCTCCTTCATGATACTCTGTCAGATCTGTAACATTAAATACTAGTGAAATATTCAGCTCAGTAGGCAACTGAACCTCATATGCATTTCATGAATCATGCTTCTTTAGTATCTTACATGGCCCAAACTTCTTCATTTTCAACTTGTTAAATGTACCAACCAGAAATCACTCCTTCCGTAAATGAACCATGACTTCATCTCCAACCTAAAATTCCTTATGCCTCCTTTTCTCATTTGTCATAGCCTTATAATGTGCATTCATCTTGGTATTATACTTCCTCACCTCCTCATGGATGTTCTTCAAATGTTCTGCAAAATCCTCAGCTTCAACACTACTTATTTCTTCTTTATCTATCTTTCTCGATTTAGATGCATTTTTGGGACTACTTCCATATACAATATGTGGTTGATGTGATGAACTAAACTTCAAATCTATCTTCAAGTCTTCACTTTTTTCTAGTATCATTCTATGTGCTACCTTATTTGGCAAACTAGTTCTTGGAATCAAGTCTATCTAATGACTGATCTTCCTTACTTGTGGTAATCCATCAGACACATTATTAGATACAGTATCTTGAAACTCATTTAATAATCTTGCAACTTCTATAGGTACATCTTCTACTTCCTCATTCCCAACCTTTGGAATTAAGGTAAAACACATATGCTCATGTTGCATACCATCTAGGAATTTTCTTCAATGAACACAAGTTATTCTTGCATTACCACATACCTTTTCTTCGGTCTCCTTCAATGGGTTTAGCTTATGTCACACTCAATCCTTTGTCAGAGAATAGGTATTCAAATGACCATCATGTATAGCACATCTGTCAAACTGCCAAAGTCTACCCAAAAACATATGACATGCATCCATAGATATGATATCACATAGTACTTCATCTTTGTTGGTTCTTCAAAATATTTTACACTCCATGAGATACCAATATGCTAATGACTGATGTTAAGGAGTTTTTAATTCCAAATATAGGAAATCTATAAGCAACTGGACCAACTATAGGGACATGACTACCCTCTTCACTTTTGGCTCAGCAAAACTAAGGCGGGTACACTTGATCCAATAGATTTAACGCTATTCCTTATTCAATATTGGATTGCACAACAGATGATAGTGAGAAAGTACTAAATAACAACCTATTATTCATTGCCTCTCCATCACTAGGTAGAACAACATATAAAGTAAATAAAAATGTAAAAGACTGGTATTGATTTAATATTTTAGGATCACAAGATTTCAATCACTCTACACAAAACAAAATTGGGGAATACAAGCCAGTGCCCTATCCATTGGGTGAAAGATCAGAAGACAGAATGAATACAAAGATATTTGGAGAATAACTGGTCTTTACACATAAATACAAAACATTCCAACTCTTTCCTACTTTTAGAAAATCCTCAAATGAATTTTGTAAACATGTATCCCACACTGAGTAGTATTTAATCCAATCCTAGATCACAACTCAAAGTTAAATACATACATATAAATCTCAAAAAGACTTAAAGAATCATAGAATAAACTCAAAGGAGAGACACAGATTTGAAATTTGTATTAAGTATAACCTTTGAATGTTGTATACATCATATTCTAAACCATAAGCTTGCAAAACAATAGCAACAACCTATACTTCTTTTTTATTGCTTGATGGAAAATGATACAATAAATGGAATCCCCGATTGAGGGCTAGGGTTTCAAAAATTTGATCTTTTTAACTCCTAAACTCTCAATGCCTAGAATGATCATGGAAAATCCTTTATATACAAGGAGATGCAAAAAGCTACCGATCATTATAGGGTTTACAAAATTCCTAACTTAAAATTTTTTACAACAACTTGAAAAGGTTTACAATAAATACACTAATCAAGGAGGTGAGATATTTGTAGCTGAGCCATCCTCACTTTATGTCTTCAATGCTGTCATTGGCTCCCTTCAACAAATCTGATTTGCAATATCTCATTGTCCATCCTGTAATGAATGTCTTCCTGCATCTCAACAACCTTTATGACTCAAAAAGTAACTGCCTGTACTTGCTCTAAGAGGTTGGTGGAGTATTAACTTTTTTAACATGAGATATGTACTGATATCTCCATTTATTGTACACCTCTTCATTTGGGAACTCAAAATTAGCAAACTCAGCCTTCTTGCCAGATAACTATCCCCATTCACTCTCTATTTGACTGACCTTATGCTAAATAGTATCAAACATTGATTTTGCATTTATTAATAATTTGATGGTGCCGCTAAAAGAATAAGTGTCATTTAAGACACCAGTCACTCTTTTTGATAAAAGTGCATCCATCTCTTCTCTCCACTGATATGATTCTTTAAATTCTCCCTTGTCTATGACAACAGTGGGCACCAATTCATAGTTTGAAAGCATTAATTCAGCTTTCAACATACTTGATTTTTTGATAAAATTATCCAAAATGATATCATACTATACTATTTTCTTCACAGCCTGATGTACCAGCTTAATCAATGGATCAAGATGTTCTTGGCCCTTTGATAGCATTTGACAAAGATTCACATTTTGAGATCTTTCAATCCATTTTTCAGGACCGGTGATGTCTCAGTCTTCTCCTTATTCAAAGCTGCAAATAAAACATGTAAGTTACTGAGATGATTAAAGAATATGGAGGGCTTCAACTCATATGCACATTGCATTATTGCATCTATAATTCTCTCTTCATACTTTTGGTTTGTCAAAGCTATGGATTTCACATGTTCATCCTTTTCCTTCTCCATTTGTACTCTTATTTCCCTTAATTTATTAGTCTCCTTTGTTAATCTTTGTTTCTCCCAACTAACCCTCACATCCATACTTGTCTCTGGGAGTGGTGAAGGTGGAAACTCAACAATTGGGCTTGAGGATGAAGCCATTATAGGCTTATTAGAGATTGCCAATTGGGGAGACCTGTGATCCTAGGGTCTAGATAACTAAGCAATCAATTTATCCTTCTGGATCAACTCCATCTTGAGATCATTATAAGACTTAAGGACAATCTCAAATTTAGCCCTTATTTCTTCTTTTTATTGGGCATCCTCTTCTGCCACTTTGACGTTGAACTTGGCAGTTTCTAAGATTAAGTGTTATGCTTCTATACCAGAAGTCTCTCCTAATCTCTGTACTAATAAGTTTCTTGCATATTCTATAGAAAGGGCTTCTCTTTTTCCTTTATTTTTCTCCCTTTTAAGGGACCACATCACCAAGGTTGCATGATCCTCTAAGAAAGAAATTCCTCTAGCATCTTGTTGTGCCTACTTTGCGATAGCAAGAGTTTTTACCTTGCTTTTCCTAACTTGTTCAAAGACAATTGCATCAACAATGTCCCACTTTGGTAGAATGAGCACCCCTGTAGTATGGACCATAGCCCTTCCCTCCTCAGGAGTAATCTTTTCAAATTGCTTGACCATCTTTACCTTGGTCTCATTTTCTATTTTT
Source organism: Chamaecyparis obtusa (assembly GCA_027943335.1). Lineage (NCBI taxonomy): Eukaryota > Viridiplantae > Streptophyta > Pinopsida > Cupressales > Cupressaceae > Chamaecyparis > Chamaecyparis obtusa. The sequence goes on from BSBK01010806.1 coordinate 19,058, forward strand.
TCATGTGCCTATCAAGGAACTCTTCCCTTTTCTTCTCATAGATCTCTTTATATTGGTTTATTTTCATTCTCCATAAAAATTGGGGGAATGCCCTAGTCTTGACAAATTTGTCATCAGCTATGAAAGAATCACTGGCTTATTTTAGGATAGGGTCCATTTGTTTTCCCTCAAACTCATCAATAGTAAGGTCCATGGCCACCTCCTTAGGTGCCTCAGGCATCCCTTCTTACAATTCATCATTGGAAACAAAAATCTTTCCCTCATTTCTCAACTTTACTAACTATTCTGCTACCCCATGTTCATCTAATTGGATAGGGGACTGAGAAGGAGAATAGAAATTCTCTCCTAGTCTTGATTCTTCTTTTCTTGGCCTCTTAAGAGAGGGTCCCTCCATTGCTAGATCATCCATGGGTCTTTTTCCTTTTGAGGTAGAAGGAAGATCCTCACCTCTCTTCTGTGTTGGCAAAAGGACACTATAACCACTCCTCTTCTGAATATTATATGTTCCCTTAGGAGTTAACTTCATATATATTGGCTGGCTTAGAATTTTCTTAGCCATTTTAGGGTTTTTTTTACTCATAGCAGCCCTCTTCTCATTCACTACATGCATGATGCCTTCAAAATGTTCCATAAGGGCATCCACCTTCCTTGCCCATGGCTCAAAACCTTTTAATGGGTCATAAGATTTGTCAAAGTTTTTAATGAAATCTACAGATTTCTTGTAGATCACCCATTTTTCCTTTTTTATTTCTTGAGTTTGGAGGTCAAACTCATTTCTTATGATATCCTCGGGAAAATTGAATTGGTATTCTATGAGAGCACACCTTATCTTTTCTCTAAACTCTCCTGATGGAAAGCCCTCATTATCTGCACATCTGATGGTGGTCATTGACATTCTATAGGGTTGTAGAACTTTATTCAAATAGATCCAACCTCCCTTGGTAATAACATACTGATGTGCTATAGTAATGTCTGGGAAGAAAGTTCCCATTCCCTTACCAGTGAGAGTGGTTTCCTACAAGTCACCAATCTGCCTTAATATTTCAGCATACCCTACCTTCAAGGGGACCTAACAAGGTAAAATCTATGGTGCCTTTCTACAACCATAAACCATAAAAAATGTAGACACAAGATACAAGATGATATCCCCAAAATTATGGACAATAGTAATGTCCTGATAGTATTCCTTTGGTCCAATCAACCTCAATAACTCCCTTGGGACTCTAGGATTATAAAAAAAAAAATAGAGTTCTGAGCCTCTGAGAAAAATCCCTATCAAAAGAAATGTAACTAGCATCAACTCTATCCCATGATAAAGTTGTAGTCCACAATTGGACTGGAAGGGTTTCTCCATATCTCTCCTTCACAATGTTGACTGTTGAGCTGAAGAATTTCTCACCTTGTATAAGAACATATGCATAAGCATTGAATACCATCCAAAAGGCCTACTAACCTTCATGTTCTTAATTCCAATTAATCCCTCATGGATTAAGTCAGCCAAATGAGATGCAAAATAAAAAATTGATGCCAGTTGGGGGTGTAGTGATTGTACCATCATGAACATATATGGAATCGGCATATGAGTGGCCTCATCATGCCCTAGAACAAATGTCAGAGACTTATAGAAATCCTATGCTCTCTTACTGAACAAGTCCAGCCTAAAAGGCCTTGGTGTGCTTGCACTAACAACACACATTGATCCAATTTCTTCCAAAAATTCCCTTAGAGGCCCTGCTCTCAAATAATCCCTCTGTGCCTCATATATTTCTATAAATTTTGTGAACTCTATTTTCTCCAACCCAACAAAAGGGTCATTTAGTGAAAATGCCTCCCTAATCTCATCATCTGTGATGTTGATTAGGTCCTTCCCATTTATATCCTTGACACATTTTGTCAGAGGATCATTGCACTTAGCAATTTGTATCAACAACTCTATATCCATGAATACTCCAGGAACCACCAACTTCCCTATATCAAATTGCAAAATATTACTAAGGGGGGCACAAGAATTTGTCTATGAGTATGCTGATCTAAATAAAATTAGGCCATTATGATCTTTACCCATCCTGGCATCTCTCATCCAATTCCCTCTATCATGGAGTTCATCTACTAGAGAATCTCGAGGGTTTCTCAGAACTAGATCCTTTAATCTAGCTACCCCATTATCCAAATGAGGTAGCAATTGCATTAAATCCTCAAAGACACCTCTATCTTTGTATTCTATTTTCGCAAACAAATTCCTCTTTGTGCGGCATTTTAACTAGGGCTTCAATAAAACAACATATGAAACCAAAGAAAAACCCTAAAAACTATCCACTTTCAATATAACCATCTTTACAACTTCTTCACAAACTTCAAACAATTCTCAAACTCAAAAAAACACCTACCAGGCACTTGTGAGTTCTTTGCATGATATCGCTCCAGAAAACAATTTAGCTCACCAAAATGCCTATGAAAGAGGTAATGAATACAATGATCAAATCAAGGTATATAGTGTCACCAACAATTCTTAATTTATCCACACGTAGCTCGTTAATTCTACCATTACTGAAAGTTGGCAGCCTTAGAATTCACAAGGTGTGAACAATGTCACAGAGTAGCAAATTTGAATTCAAGCCATTGATTTTATTTTCTTTCCAGCACAACAGACGATCAACAAACAAAACCACGCAACCCATTTTACTTTTTCCCAAATGAGTTCTCAGCCAATGAGAACATTTCAATTTAATCATGTGGGAAAAAACACAACTTAACTTCACTTTGTCTGGAATGGACAAGTGTCACCCTATCACTAAAGTGAAAGTGTAGAACTCAAGCATCTTCATCCTACAGTGTAACGATAGCCACAAGATTCATTTAAACACGTAGCTCTTTACCTATTTCCAAAGAAGTGGCCCCACCTCCATTTTAAAAACTTTATCAAATCAGGACGTGCAATGTCGGACAAGTCAGCAAGTTAGAAATCATAACTTCATCCTCAGTTTCAAGTGCACTAGAAACTTTGACATGTCATTATTACCCTTGGCCAATCAAAAATGACTACATCATCGAGAGTCAGCAACAAATGACCCACCTAGTGATTCCCATCTTTAAACAAGATCAATGGCTGTTGCTATACCGCTGACCCTAAAAAATATGCACCTTATGCTAGCAGTATAATGACAACCACAAGATCACAATGAACTTTAAGCATCTGAGAAGGTAGGATACTAATGTGACACCTCACTTAACTTTGTCGAATCAAAAGATGCCACGCTGCAAAAACTGGCAAGTGGACCCCTTCTCCTTTCTTTCTTGGCACCCAAAACCCTGACAACTACCACATCATAATTGACTATAACCAATAGAAAGCAAACATGTTGGTGTGACCTGGTGTCTCAGGGCTGTGTTACCCAAATTTTCATATGCATTCAAATTTGGCTCAAAACCATACACAGGCATATGTTCTTACCATGTCTACCATCCTTGAAATTTTCACAAATTTATTCCATGTTCCCTAGTCTTTGCAAATTTTTTATCTCCCTGGTCTGTAGTTAAAAAATTTCATAAAACTAGCCGTTGGTGTTCAAAATCCTAAAAACCCTTTGGTCTTGTTATATTTTCATGTTACCTTTTTGCCAACTTAAGTCATCCAATTTGCACGTGCCTTTATTAACCCTTTAGTCACCAAGTCTCCGATTCTTGGCGGTTAACTCCTTAACACTCAGTGATCCTATGAATGGTTACTGTTTAGGTTGGTGGTCTTAGTTCGAATGGCCAGGACAAGATCCTTGATTCGATGATTATTGCATGATCTAATAGGGTCAAAAGATTCCTTGAGATCTTGTGATGATCATCAATTTCTCCTACCTATAGAGTCCAATGTGTCAGTGGGACTGGTGCTACACGGATCCATTTTGGCAGCCTATGATTGGCTAAGGTTGAATATAGGTGGAAGGCTATTAGTGGGGCTGGGCCCTTTCAGTGATTAGGAGGCTCTAACATCTATAGAGGATCGATGGCCTACATATCTTCGCAAGGGTTTGTGTTAGGGCTCACAATCTTATGACAACTGCTGATCTTGGTTGATGTCAAAACTTCATTCGGTGGGTCCTTAGGTGTTGACTTTCTTGAATCTGATTGGTCCACATAGCAATGACTTGGATGCCATAGTGGGACCATGTCAAAAGACCTATGGGGATGTTAGAAGGATAAAGATTGATGGCTAGCATATCTTCACAAAGGGCTTTCCTGACACATGAGATTATGCACTAGCTGTCGATTTTACCAAGTGTCCAAGATTTGTTAGTGGGGTCCTGGCTTAATGAAGATCTACGGTGGGCATATGATCTGAAGGAATATTTGGGGGCTATGAGATCATGCACTCACCATTCATTTAGAATCTCAATTCAAGTGGGTCCATTGTCAGAGAGGCTTGCCGAGGGGTTGCTGATAGAGTGGTTGGAGCGAATAAAAGATTGACATGTGGAGATGGGCCCAGCTTTGTTAAAGGCTTTGGTGGTCCTAATAAAGTTCTACATGTTTTCTCATTCATGGAATGGTTTAGCGGTGCTCCAAATGACTTAGCGATTTATCAAACACTTTGTTCATTGAATCTCTAAATAAAATAGTAGAGGTGGGAAGGATTTTGCGAATAAGAGAAGTCTTCAGTCGCATAGTCGCTAAATGACTTAAAAAAGAAAAGAAAGTCAAAGTGGATCCAAGCTGGTAAATATGCTGACATGTTGCATTTTGATTGGTCCAAACATGTTGATATGGACTTTGACTTTTCAAAGGGGCTCATGACTGTTGTAAAGTTAATCTGAGCTGTTCGACTGTCAGGAGATAAAAGAGATCGACAGTCATGTTTTAAAATGATCGGCTAGCCATTTTATTTCAAATTTAAAATATCTCTGCAGAGGGTTTTTTGCCAATTTTTTATTTAATGAGATATAGTGGTGCAGTAGCTCAAAATAAATTCTTCAGGGACATTTGCAGTTGAGGGAATGATTATAGACAATCTGATTATCGGTGCCATAGATTTTATAGGGCACTATGTTGTGAGGAAGCATTTAATAGTTTGGTGCCACCTTTGCAGGGTTATCATTTTGAAATATCTATAAGATCAAATTTTTGAGGCCTTCATGACTTGGTGGAATTACAGGTGGGTAGATGGATCAAGGTTGTCATGTCTACAGGTGAGCTCAGTACAAGATCAATACGCAAAATAAATGATATGATCTATTTGCCAGATATTTTTAGGAAGGTTAATACTTTGTGTACCTTTAGGGTTTGTTTAATGCAAAAAAATTGTAACCCTAGTTAGGTTAATTTTGGACTCCTGCCTGCGGGTAGTGAGTGTTGTATATATTTTTTTTGTAGAGCCTTAGTGTGAAAGAGGTTCATTTTTGTAAAGGAGAGAAGCCCACTTTTGCAAGGAAGTCATCTTTTCTCAGAAAACCATCTGTGGTATTTTCTCTACCCTCTGGTTCTTCTACTCTTTGTAATCTCCCATTGATGATTAAGGCATTCTTGAGGTACTTGTGATATTTGTTCTATCCCTATCTTCACTGTCTTGATTATCTCTTATTGGATTAAAGTTTATGAATGCTATTAATGGAAATTAGGGTTCCTAGTCCCTCTCATTTTTTTTGATTTTGTGTGTTACTGTGTCTAATCTGATTTAGATGTTTTGTGGGTATACTACAACCCCTAGCAGTCTTGTCTCATTCCTACACCTAGTTGCAGAAAAGGATGTTTGCTTGCAGGTCATAAGTTGTGTCTTTTGTTCAAACCCTCCCATGAAACACTTATGAAAGCCTATCTAGTGATTTGTGACTTATTAGACCTCATTCCTCCATTGATTTCATTCCTACATACTGAGATCCAAACCCTAGTTTTGGTGCATCACCTAGTAGGTAGTTTGCTTTCAAGTCATTTCCCTTACAAGCATTCCTTCTATCCCTTTCTCTCAAAAGTTTACTTTCATGTCTAAAAGAAAATTAAGGTGATTATCCAAGAGGAACCAGCCTAGAACCTAGAGGTTTCATCTTAGCTAGCAAAGGTCCCACAACCTGGAGATGATTCCCATGTTATACTGAGTTATCAAGACCAAGAGAGCTTGAGACAAGGGTGCAAACTTAGTGTATAACATTTCTAGCACGCTCGGTGGGGCAAGAAGTTATTCAAATTCAAAGATATGCTATCTCTGATATGAAGATTGCATAAAGAAAGCTTTTAGAAGTCATTCTATCAAGTATATCTGGTGACTCCATTGTTCAAAGATCAGAGGCTTCCTTGTTCAAAATTTTATGAGAAAGATTGAGACTAGAAGCTCAAAGCCTACCCAATTTTCAGAGTTTCCCTCAAGAAGAAGTCATAAAGGAAGGACAACTCAAAGAATATCCCCTGCAAGGAGAGTTCAATCTACACCTCCTAATACTTCAGAAAAGAGACCTTCTCCCTTTCATTCTAGAAGAAGAGGCATATCTCTAACCAGAGATCCAGAGGAAGATTCCAATCAAGCAGCAAATACAACTCACATAGTTGTCAACCTTCAGATCCCAAATCCTAAAATGGCTAGACCATTTCCTTTCACACCTTTCAACCAAGGCAGCCCATTAAATTTTCCTCAACACCATGATGTGCCTTTGGTGGCACTTAGGAGTATACCTAATTTCATAGGTGAAGGACAAACTACTGCTTTTGAGCACATAAGGGATGTGACCACCATATGTAGCATGCACAACATTACTCAAGAAGATGTGGCCATGAAATTATTAGTAGCCTCTTTAAAAGGTAAGGCTCTAGAATGGTTTAGAACTCTAACTATTGGTTCTATTACTTCTTGGGATGAGTTAGGGGATGCATTAAGTAAGCATTTTGAGGATAAATCAAATAACTTGTCTCTAGTTGAGCAATTAACAACTATTAAGAGAGACCCTCAAGAACAAATGATAGATTTCAATAGTAGATTCCTTAAAACATGGAATAGAATCCTAGTCTCAATAAGACCATCAGCTGACCATGCCTTCCTTTACTATTTACAAAGTCTGAATGGTCAAATTTTTGTCATGATCCAGTCTATGGGTGGTACTTCTTTACCGCAGGCTTTTGACATAGCTGTTAGGGCTGAAAACTATTTAATCCAAGCAGGCATGATTGCTAGAAGGCCTCCAATGCCCATTTTCCCTAGCCTTTAACCCATTGCACCTACCCAAGTACCCCCATTCACCCCTATTCCCACCATATTGGCACCCCAAGCTAGTACTAGTGGCCAATAGTTAAAAACAAGTTTGTCCCAAGAGTTGCAAGAGATAAAGAATAGCCAGCAAAGTAGTTAGCAAGAAATGACTAGCTTGTTGCAGACCTTGACTAAAGAGGTCACAAATGTAAAGAAGCAAGGTCAAGGAATCAGACCACCATTTTAGACACAAGGCCAAGGTCCTAGCTAGCAATATCAAAATCAAGGATAGCCTTATAAACAAAATAGGCCACCATACCAAGGAGGCTATCAAGGATAAAGACAAATTTTTAATCAAAGACCATTCCAACCATATAAACCTGCACCTCTAAATTTTGCACATCTAGTGAGGGATGTGGTTCCTAGCCAAAACAATTTGGCAATGGAGAATGAATGGTGTTTTCCTTGTAATCAGCCTCATAATTAGGCTAAATGTTCAAATGGATGGATGAACCAGGCTCTAATGGTTCAAAATGCCTCACAAGCTCAATCAGAGGTTTCATCCAGTGGCTCAGTGCCTCAACCAGAATCACAAGAAAAAGAGACTGCTCTTTTCAATTGGAAGCAACTAGACTTCAATGGAGTCAATGATGAAGCTGCTTTTGTTGCCTATACAAGAGCAAAAAGAAGAGCTCAGGACATGGAGAGAGAAGATTCTAATGCCAAGGCTACTACATCTCTAGAGCCACTACAACAAGCTACTCCCATCACACCTAAGGAGACTCCTATCATTGCAAGCAAGGAAGGCCAACATTCCAAAGAGGTGGAGCCCATCATGCCAAATACACAACATAGAGTACACACTGTGACACCATTTAATATTGTAGACAACATGAAGAAGGTGAATGTCACCATGTCCATGTGGGACTCTTTGGCTCTTCCAGGACAACCTGAAATTTTGAAGAAGGCCATGACAGAGGTAGCAACTCCTCAACCTACAAAAAAAGTTGCAAAGCTAGTATTGGTTAACACCGATCAAGAAAAGGAGGCTCCAAGTAGCAACTCCAAGGCCAATACCACACAAGGTAGGAACTCAAAGCCACCTCCCTTTTATGTATCTTTAATCATTGGAAAATCTTTAGTACATAATTGTATGGTAGATAGTGGAGCTACTAGCACTATAATGCCCAAGAAAATAGCTGACTAGTTAGGACTAAAATATGAGCCCTTCCAAAATAAGGTTACCCAACTTGATGGATCCTCACTCAATACTATAGGTGTGGTCAAGGATACCAGTCTAATCCTGCATGCTAGTCCTAATTTCTCCATCCTCCTTGATATATATATTATAGATCTCCCTGCATTATTTTCTATATGTCTTTCAAGGGAGTTTATAGCCAAGATAGGTGGTTACCTATCTTCTGACTGGTCTCACATGCTATTTCATACAAGGTATGGGACTAAGGTTACCATTAAGTCAGAACCATTAGCAGCACACCATATAGAACCATATGTATCCAACACCATCAATGTGAACTACCCTATATTTGATAGCAATGACTTCCAAACCATTAATGAAGCAAGCACAAAGATAGAAAGTATCCCTGATATTATTTTAGATGAAAGAGCTTCAGAGGTCCAAGAAAATCTTGTTTGGGATTTTGGTTTGGGAAGTTATTTAATACAAGAAGGTAATGCTATAGAGCTAGGCCTTCTCAAAGAGGATGTTGATTCAGAAGATCAGAGCAATTAGGTTTGGGAACTATTTTTTGATGGGGCTAGAAGTAGACATGGTTCTGGTGGTGGTGCTATGTTAGTGTCCCCAAAAGGAGAAAGGTATTATACTATCTTTAGATTTAGTTTCTCCTACACTAGCAACACTTCAGAGTATGAAAGTCTAGTCAATGGACTAGAATGGGCTAGAAAAAGAGGGCTTAAGGCCTTAAAAGTTTATGGTGATAGTGAGTTAGTTGTCAGCCAAGTGAGAGGGATAAGTGAAACCAAGAATGACACCATGAAAGCATACAAACATAGAGTTTGGGATGCAATCAAATATTTCTTTGCTTTCAATATTGTAGCTATCCCTAGAAAGTTAAACCAAAATGCAGATAGGTTGGCTATTGTTGGATCTCAGTTTGACATCCTCAATAGCATTTCAAGAGAAATAGATCAATAGCATATCAAAGTGATTGTCAGACCATCTATCCCAAATAATGATGTCAATTGGCAAGTGTTTGACAATGATGAACAAATTCTACAATTCTTATTTGAAGAAGATGTTTTTTCAGAACACAATAAAGATAGGCTATCACAAAACTACGGTGATCAAGTGATACAGTTGAAATCCAATAAGATGCCTAGAGGTCTTGTTACTTTAGAGACTATCTTCAATAAGGATGATGAAGTTAAGAAAAGAAAAGCTGGCCTAGTAGTCTAGCAAGAACATTGTGTTGAATTAGAGTTGGAACCAAGGAAGAGCCTACAATTTGGAAAGGTAAACACTGAATTGGAGAAACAAGCTTATACTCAGTTATTTAGAGAATTTAGTGATATTTTTGCATGGTAGTATGAAGACCTCAAGGGTTTTGATCTGACCCTTGCTTAGCACAACATTGAGTTAGAACCAAATTCCAAACTAGTGAGGCAAAAGAAAAGGCCTGTTAATCCCAAGCTTGAGCCACTTATGCATAAAGAAGTGCTCAAATTGATAGAAAGTGGTATCATCTACCCCATTAAGCATACTAGTTGGGTTTCCAACCTTGTTCCTATCAGGAAGAAGAATGGGGAGCTGAGGTTATGTGTTGACTTCAGGGATCTTAACAGGGCCTCATTAAAGGACCGCCATCCACTACCCTCTATTGAAATTTTTTTACAATGTGTCTCTAGATCTGAGAGATTTTCATTATTGGATGGCTATTTAGGATATAATTAGATCTTAGTTAGTGAAGAGGATCAATATAAGATTGCATTTACAACCAAGTAGGGAACCATGTCTTATCAGAAGATGCCCTTTGGTTTGTCAAATGTAGGAGCTACATTTCAAAAGGCAATGGATATGGCCTTTAAGAGCCTAATGTACAAGTTTGTGCTGGTCTACTTGGATGATATAATTGTCTATTCAAAGCATTTAGTAGATCATATCAAACATTTGAGAAAGATTTTTGAAAGCTGTAGAGAATTTGGGATATCTCTTAATCCCAAGAAATGTGTGTTTGCAGTTCATGAAGAGAACTTATTGGGATATGTAGTATCCAAAGAAGGAATTACAGTGGATCCTAAGAGAATTGCAGCCATCCTAGAGCTACCCCTACCACATATTAAGAAAATTCTCTAATCTTTCATAGGAAAGATTAACTTTGTTAGGAGGTTCTTGCCTAACATTGCAGATTTACTCAAGCCTTTGACAACCATGTTAAAGAAGAGTTCAACTTTCAGTTGGACCAAAGAAGGAAAAGCTAATTTTCAAGCTATCAAAGAGGCCTTAACAAAGGCCCTTGCTCTCTTAAACCCAAATTTCATTAAGTATTTCATCCTTTATGCTTATGGAGGTCATGATGCCATATCTACAATGTTGACTGAAGAAAATTCAAATGGATTAGAGCAGCCCATTACTTTCTTTAGCAAAGGTTTGGAAGATTATGAATAGAAATACTCTTTTGTAGAGAAACATGTACTTGCTATGGTAAAGAGCCTTTAAAAGTTCAGATATCTATTGACTCATAGAAAGGTACATTTGAAAGTTACTCATCCAAGTGTCAAAGAGTTTTTGCTCTCCGAAGACCTAAATGAGAAAAGAGCTAGTTGGATCACCAAGGCGATGGAGTATGACATTGATATTCAAACTACCAAGCTAATTAGAGGAAGAGGTCTTTGTGAGCATTTGGTAGAAGATGAAGGTTCAAAGAAATAAGAGCAAATGGATGCATTTCTAGTTGTGCATTCTATAGAAGAACAAGATAAGGAAACGAGCTGGTTGCCTAATATGATCAATTATTTAAAAATACGATAGTGCCCTGCAGATTTAGATTCAAGAAAAAGAAGGTATTATAGATTGCAATCTGTTCCTTTTATACTGGTAAATGATGTTCTTTTCAGGAAGGATCACAATGGTGTCCTTTTAAGATGCATTGATTCAGGAAAGATAGCAGATGTTCTATTTGAATTTCATGATGGACCTTCTAGAGGTCACTTTTCTCCTAGGACTACTGCTTATAAAATCATGAGGGCTAGATACTATTGGCCATCTATCTTTAAGGATAGTCATGATTATGTTAGAAGATGCATCAAGTGTGCCATGTTTGTAGGAAAAGAAAGGCTTGCAGCCTTGCCCCTTCAGCCAGTTAGAACAGAGCAACCCTTCATGAAGTGGGGTATAGATTTCATTGGCATGATTAATCCTCCAACTAGTGCAAGACATAAATAGATAATTACTACAACTAACTACTTCACTAGATGGACAAAAGTAATTGCATTGAAAGAAGCCAATGAGAGTGTTGTCCTAAGCTTTTATGATGATATAATCCATAGGTTTGGCACTCCTAATTCCATCATTTCAAATAATGCCTTGGCATTCACAGGTCTTAAAGTCTCACAGTGGGTAGTCAAGAATAACATCTATCTGAATACCAGTTCCAATTATTACCCTCAAGGTAATGGCTTGGTAGAATCCACCAATAAGAACTTGATTAGGGTAATCAAGAAGACCCTCCAAGACAATCAAAGAGATTGGCATACAAAGCTCAAATCTGCCTTATGGTTAGATAGAATTACCCCAAAGAAGATCATTGGTAATTCTCCCTACATGTTGGTGTATGGCAAGGAGGCCAAGTTGTCTATCTCAGTTGAATTGCCTGCTCTGGACTTGGCTACTTAGTATGCCCTATTTGAAGAAAAGGATCCTTTGCATGTGAAACATGCTCAACTAATGGAGTTAGAGGAACTAAGGAACAAAGCAATGCAAGACATGGAATTCCACCAGGACCAAACAAAGAGAAGCTTCAACAAAAGAGCCAGGTTCAGGAATTTCAAAGGTGGTGACATAGTCCTTAAATGGGATGAGTTTAGGTCTAGACCTAGCAAGCACACAAAATTTGATTCATTCTGGGGTGGGCCATTTGTTATAACAGAGTGTAGAGGATCCAATGCTTTTCAACTATCAACTATTGAAGGTGATCCCCTGCCGATATCAGTCAATGGTTTCCATCTGAAACCTTTCTTTTAGGTTAATCCCTCCTTGTAATCTTTGTATGTTTCCCTATTTTCCCTACTTTCTAGGTTAAATTTTTAGCTTTCCAAGAAGTGCCCTGAGCACGATTACAGCCCTGTTCCTTTGAGAAGTTTTGAGTTTAGACCCCATGCCCAATGGATGTTCAAGGTCACTAGTTTCCATGTCTAGCGGGCTAACATCTAGCAAAAATCACCAAAATGTTACCCAAATTTTCATATGCATTCAAATTTGGCTAAAAACCATACCCACGCCTCTGTTCTTACCATGTCTACCATCCCTAAAATTTTCACGAATTTATTCCATGTTCCCTGTTCTCTGCAAATTTGTTATCTCCTTGGTTTGCAGTTAAATTTTTTTGTAAAACTAGTAGTTTGTGTTCAAAATCCTAAAAACCCTTTGGTCTTTTTATATTTTCATGTTACCTTTTCGGCAACTTAAGTCATCCAATTTGTATGTGCCTTTATCAACCCTTTAGTCACCAAGTCTCTGATTCCTGGTGGTTAACTCCTTAACACTTAGTGATCCCATGAATGGTTATTGTTTAGGTTGGCGGTCTTAGTTCAAATGGCCAGGACAAGATTCTTGATCCGAGGGTTGTCACATGATCTCATAGGGTCAGAAGATTCCTTGAGATCTTGTGACAATCATCAATTTCTCCTACCTGCAGAGTCCAATGTGTTAGTGGGACTGGTGCTAGGTGGATACATTTTGGCGGCCTGTGATTGGCTAAGGTTGAATATAGGTGGAAGGCTATCAGTGGGGCTGGGCCCTTTCAGTGGTAAGGATGCTCTGACATCTAGAGAGGATCGACGACCGATGTATCTTCACAAGGGTTTGTGTCAGGGCTCGCGATCTTATGACAACCACCAATCTTGGTTGATGTTAGAACTTCCTTCGATGGGTCCTTATGTGCTAACTTGATTGAGTCTGATTGGTCCACATAGCAATGACTTGGATGCCGCAGTGGGGCTGTGTCAAAAGACCTGTGGGAATGTTAGAAGGATGAAGATCGACAGCTGTCGTATCTTCGCGAAGGACTTTCCTAACACATGAGATTATGCGCCAGCCATCAATTTTGCCAAGTGTCTAAGATTTGTCAGTGGGGTCTCGGCTTAATGAAGATCTATGGTGGGCATATGATCTGAAGGAATATTCGGGGGCTATGAGATCATGCACCTGTCGTTAGATCAAAACCTCAGTTCAAGTGGGTCCGTTGCGAGAGAGGCTTGCCGAGGGGTTGCTGATATAGCAGTCAGAGTGAATAAAATATTGACACATGGAGATGGGCCCAGGTTTGTTAAAGGATTTTGTGGTCCTGATAATGTTCTACATGTTCTCTCATTCATGAAATGGTTTAGCGGTGCTCCAAATGACTTAGCGATTTAGCAAATGCTTTGTTCACTGAATCTCTTGTTAGAAAGTAAAGATCCCCAAGATAACTGAGAGTGGGGGGGTGAATTAGTTATTAGATAATTTATCCATTCAATAGCTTTAAACAATATAATCAATGTACTGATCAACCATAGAAATATGATCATACATAATTTCACAATAACACAATATATGTTGACTAGGGAACCTCTTGAAAAGAGTAAACCCCGGTGGGAATGATGCCCACAAAATGATGCACTAATATGAAAGTTCCTTGTTAGAGGATGGACCCTGTTAGGATTCTTATGAAATACATTTAGTACATATAAATCCCTGTTAAGAGATTTTGAATCCCTGTTAAAAGATTCTAACCCGGTTAAGAGTTTATGGAAGACACAAGGACCCACTACCCAAATAGCTTCAAGGCAAGATCTCTGAACCCAATGTGAAAAATATCTTAGAATTATTCAATATAATAATATGAAATATATTACATCCTTCACACTATGCCAAAACCACACTCTCTGCTACACAAGATCACAATTCCAGATCTTTGTACTCACAAGTCTTCCTTCATCACTGAATTAGCTCTTTTCTTCACTTCATGCATATATTCACATCTCAATCTTCATAGTACACATTAAAACAAGGAAAAAATTCCTTCTTATATACCAAGCTCAAATAATTACAAATGAGTCGGTCCTCAATTACAAAATAATAAATTCTACACGCTACACACAGAATTCACATAAAACTGTCGGCTTCCAGATACTGTAACTTTCTCCAAATATATCCTCAAAGTTTGTGCTATGAACCACATCATCATTAATGAGTCTCCAGCATCCCTTTAACTATGTAAAATTAGATTCCATCCTAGCTAAGAGATATCCTCCGATTTCTCAACATCGCTTCATAGAAACACTGTCTAAACACTGCTTTCAGCAAAATGCTCATAACTCTCACAAATGAATGAATTTATTTTTGCGCTATTAACCATAGGTTAATAACACAAAAAAGAACATACCATCAATTATGAAAAATCCAATCTACAATACAACATGTGCGCAAAACAAAATTTACCTACTTTCCTGCTAATATCTAGAATATCACTGTGTTGACATCAATGACAATGCAAGTCATGAATGCAACAACAACTACTACAGAATGACTGGTAAAATACTTTACGTTCATTCCTAACAATCTCCCCCATTGGAATTGATGACAATATAGATGAAAAACATCCAATGTTCCAAAAGTCCAATACTGCAACATCACTGCAAAATATCAAATTAAATCTTGCTTCATTTTCTTATTTATCTCTCTCATACAATCCACAATGTTTTTCATGTATATCTCTCACCCATTGACATGAATGATAGAAATTCCATCACTAAGTCAATAACAACTTAATGTCTCAAGACACTTTTTAGAAAAATACAATAACAAGAGTCCTCATGACTCAGCTCATAAAATCCCCCATAGAGGAAGTTCCAACATCCAATCCAGAAGAAAGATAGGGCTCATATACCACTGGATGGATGCAATCATCTACATCAATTCTCAAAAAAAGGTTGGGGCATAACCCCAAGCATACCTCTTAGATACAGAAATGTATCCTTAGGTAAAGGCTTTGTAAATATATCTGCTATCTTTTCCTTTGTACTTATGTACTCCAATCTTACTTCTTTTTCTGCAACTTTCTCTCTTACAACATGATACTTGATCTCAATATGTTTAGTCTTAGAATGTAAAACAGGATTTTTTGACATACTCACTATACTGGTGTTATCACAATGTATAATAATAGGCTCATAAAACTTTATTCCAATATCCTTCAACATCTGCTTCATCCAAATAATCTGATCACAATTATTTACTATTGCAACATATTCTATTTCTGTTGTGCTTTGTGAAGTACAATTATGCTTCTTACTTAGCCAAGAGACCAATTTTCCTCCAAGAAAAAAAGGCTCCACCACTGGTGCTTTTCTTGTCATCAACGCTACCTCCCCAATTTGCATTAGTATAGGCACATAAAGTAAAATCATCAGAATTCTCATACCATAATCCATAATCCATTGTTCCTTTCAGATATCTCAGTATCCTCTTTACTACTGCATAATGTGATTCTCTAGGTTTTTCTTGAAATGTTGCTACAATCCCCACTGAATGTTCTATATCAGGTCTTGTATGTGTCAAGTACTGCAATCCTCCAATCATAGATCTGTACTTTTTCTACTCAACTGCTGGTGTCTCATCTTTGCTAGATAAATTATGTCTGGTTACCATAGGTGTTCCAATAGGTTTAAAATCTTCCATTCCAAATCTTTTCAATAAGTCATTTAAATACTTAGTCTGACTTACAAATATACCTTCCTTGCTTTTTGTTATCTATAATCCCAAAAAATATTTCATTTCTCCAATCATGCTCATCTCAAATTCAGTCTTCATTTCATCTGCAAATTTGTCACTAGCTTCATCTTCTCCTCCAAAGATAATATCATCAACAAATATAACTATAACCAACAAAACATTCTCAATTTCTTTTGTGTATAAGTTACTATCTATTGTTCCTTTTATAAATCCCAATTTCAATAAATACTTATCCAATCTTGCATACCAGGTTCTAGGTGCTTGTTTTAATCCATATAAAGCTTTCTTTAACTTACATACCATATCTCCTTCTTGTGTCAAAGGAAAACCTTCAGGCTGCTCAATGTAGACTTCTTCTCCCAATTCACCATTCACAAATACTGACTTCACATCCATCTGATACACTCTGAATTTCTTGTAAGTTGCATATGCTAGAAACATTCTCACTACTTCAAGTCTGGCCACAGGTGCAAAATTTTCTTCATAGTCAATTCCTTCTTGTTGTGAATATCCTTTACATACCAATCTTGCTTTATTTCTTATCACTTCTCCTTGTTCATTCATCTTGTTTCTGAATACCCACTTTGTTCCAATCACATTCTTGTCTTCAGGTCTAGGGACCAATTCCCATGTCTTGTTTTTTTCAATCTTCTCTAGTTCTTCTTTCATAGCATTAATCCAATGTTCATCTTCGCAAGCTTCATTAGTAGTCTTAGGTTCAATTTGAGAAATCAGACATAAATGTATCTTATTTCAAGTCAAAACTCCTCTATCTAAACTTCCAATAACTTTCTCAATAGGGTGATGTCTTGAAGTATACCTATTAGGTGTCATAGTTACTGATCTTGTTCCAACTGTAGATTCTTCTCTGCTTTCTTATCTATTTTCTTCAGTATGACTTTCATTCAGCAAATCACTGTTTGTTTCAAAAAATAATTCTCCATTTTCAATGTTAGGCCAAGGTTGTACTTCTCCATCAGATTCATAATCAAGCATTCTTTCTTGAATTTTAAACTTCTCATCAACTTTTACATTTGCACTTTCAACAATAGTTTTAGTTCTTTTGTTATAACATCTATATGCTTTTCTTTTTAAAGAATATCCAAGAAATATTCCTTCATCACTTCTAGGATCAAACTTTCCTATATCATCATCTCTCTTTATATAACATTTACTTCCAAAAATTCTAAAATACTTAACTGAGGGTGTATGTCCAAACCATAATTCATAAGGTGTCTTGTTTGTATCTGCTCTGATTTGTACTCTGTTCATAGTGTATACTACTGTGTTCACTGCTTCTCTCCAAAAAGTCTTAGCCAAATCATTTTCAAACAACATAGCTCTTGTTGCTTCAGTTATTGACCTGTTCCTTCTTTCTACAATACCATTTTTTTCTAGTGTTCTAGGGGCTGAAAGTTGTCTCTTAATACCATTCATTTCACAAAAGGTGTTAAACTCTCTAGATGTAAATTCACCACCTCTATCAGATCTTAGACACTTAATCTTCATTCCAGATTCATTCTCAATTTTGCTTTTCATGATCTTAAATTTATCAAATGCTTCAATTTTTTCTTTCAAAAATGCAATCCACATCATTCTTGTAAAATCATCAATAAGAATCATAAAATACCTTTCTCCATAGAATCCTCTAGTCCTAGTAGGACCACTCAAGTCTGTATGAACAATCTCCAGCTTCTCTATCGATGTGAACTTCTTGTTGGGAAATGAACTCCCTTTCTACTTTGCCATCATACATTCTTTGTAAATCATGTTAGTAGGTTTCATAATTCTAGGTAAATCTCTTACCGCAAGTGTAGTGTTCACCTTGACAATATTATCAAAGTTTATATGACAAAACCTTTTATGCCATAACCAACTGTCATCAATCCTAGTTATCAAACATGTCATCTTAGTAGGATTCAACTGAAATACATTACCTCTGGTTCTGGATCCTTTTCCAATCAGATTTCCATCTTTATCTTTTATCACACAAGTTTTCTCAGAAAACCAAACTTGATAACCCTTATCAGCCAATTGTCCAATGCTTAGTAGATTATGTATTAGTCCATCAAAAAATTAAACATCATCAGTGTTAGTCTTTCCATCAAGAGTAATAGATCCTATACCCTTAATCAAACAAGGTGCATTGTTACCAACCCTAACAATTCCTCCATCATAATTATCTAACTTAATAAACTTTCTTTTTATCTCCAGTCATATGATGTGAACAACCACTATCTATAATCCAATCAGATTTCTTTTCAACTTGTGAAACCAATGCTTTTTCTTCCCTTTTATCAGATTCAGAACTTTCTTCTTTAATTGCTACAAATCCTATTTCCTCAAAGTTATCATTATCACTGTCACTTAAATTTTTTTCAATTCCTACTTCAAGATCTTCATCATTTGCATAATAACATTCTTTAGATCTCCTAGGTTTAAAGTTGCTTCTATACTTCTTAACTCTTTTAGGACATTTAGATGCAAAATGACCATATTCTTGACAAGTCGTACATTTAAAGATTTTCTTACCATCTGGTTCTCTTTTTACAAGTAATGCAATACCTTCTTCAATCTGCTTATCTTCCTTAGATCTACTACTGCTAGCATAATCTCCATTCACACTAGTACTTCTTGTAGGTCTAATGTTAAGAGCAATGAATGCTATTTCCATTCTAGGTAGCTCTCCTAATAATCTTAAGTTCATCTTTATTGTTTCTAATCTTCCAAGAAGAGTCTCTCTTGAAAAGTTCAATGTACAAGGTATCACTTGTTCAATCATCTGCCTTATCTGCTTGAATACTGGTGTTAAAGTTCTCAAAATTTTCCATATCACTTCATTCTCTGTCTTATCACCTCCACAAGACTTTATTCTTGTTACAATCTCAGACATCCTACCAATATAACTTCTAATAGATTCATCTTCCATCATTCTGATATCTTCAAATGCACAAATCCAATTATGTAATCTAGCCTTCTTTGCATGTTCATCACCTTCAAAAGTAGAATGTAAAGCTTTCCAAATTGCATGAGATGTTTTTAAACATCTTACCTGACTATATTCATTCTCTGGTAGTGCTGACAAAAGTGCTTCTCTTGCAAGTATGTTACACATGAATAGATCTAGTTCATCTTTAGTTCCTACCTCTAGATTGTCTTCCTCAATGATAGTCTTCTCATTCTTTGTAATCAACCAATAACTTGGTCCTAAACACAATAGATGTTTCTTCATCTTTTCTTTCCAGCTGTCAAAATTTACTCCATCAAACTTAGGGCTTTCTTTTCTGAAATTCACCATGGATCTCCTTAAGTTGTTAAACTTTTCTTTCAAGGACCTACTGCTCTGATACCAATTGTTAGAAAGTGAAGATCCCCAAGATAACTGAGAGGGGGGGGTGAATTAGTTATTAGATAATTTATCCATTCAACAACTTTAAAAAATATAATCAATGTACTGATCAACCATAGAAAGATAATCATACACAATTGCACAATAACACAATATATGTTGACTAGGGAACCTCTTGAAAAGAGCAAACCCCGGTGGGAATGATGCCCACAAAATGATGCACTAATATGAAAGTTCCTTGTTAGAGGATGGACCCTATTAGGAGTCTTATGAAATACATTCAGTACATATAAATCCCTGTTAGGAGATTTTGAATCCTTGTTAAAAGATTCTAACCCAGTTAAGAGTTTATGGAAGACAGATGGACCCACTGCCCAAACAGCTTCAAGGCAAGATCTCTGAACCCACTATCCAAAAGATCTTAGAATTATTCAATAGAATAATATGAAATATATTACCTCCTTCACACTGTACCAAAACTGCACTCTCTTCTACACAAGATCATAATTCCAGATCTTTGTACTCACAAGTCTTCCTTCATCACTGAATTAACTCTTTTCTTCACTTCATGCATATATTCACATCTCAATCTTCATAGTACACATTAAAACAAGGAAAAAATTCTTTCTTATATACCAAACTCAAATAATTATAAATGAGTCGGTCCTCAATTATAAAATAATAAATTCTACACGCTACACACAAAATTCACATAAAACTGTCAGCTTCTAGATACTGTAACTTTCTCCAAACACATCCTCAAAGTTTGCACTATGAACCATGTCATAATTAATGAGTCTCCAAAATCCCTTTAACTATGCAAAATCAGATTCCATCCCAGTTAAGAGATATCCTCCGATTTCTGAACATCACTTCACAGAAACACTGTCTAAACACTGCTTTCACCAAAATGCTCATAACTCTCACAAATGAATGAATTTATTTTTGTGCTATTAACCATAGGTTAATAACACACCAAAGAGAATACCATAAATTTCAAAAAAGCCAATCTACAATACAACATGTGCACAAAAAAAAACTATACCTACTTTCCTGCTAATATCCAGAATATCACTGTGTAGACATCAATGACAATCCAAGTCATGAATGCAACAATAACTGCTATAGAATGACTGCCAAAATACTTTTCATTCATTCCTAAGATCTCTAAATAAATTGGTGGAGGTGGGAAGGATTTCATGAATAAGAGATGTCTTCAATCGCATAGTCCCTGAATGACTTAAAAAAGAAAAGATAGTCAAAGCAGGTCCAAGCTGGTAAATATGCTGACATGTTGCATTTTGATTGGTCCAAACATGTTGATATGGACTTTGAATTTTCTAAGGGGTTCATGACTATTGTAAAGTTAATCTGAGCTGTTTGACTACTAGGAGATAAAAGAGATCGACGGTCATGTTTTAAAATGACCGGCTAGCCATTTTATTTCAAATTTAAAATATCTCTGCAGAGGGTTTTTTGCCAGTTTTTGATTCAATGAGATACAGTGGTGGGGTAGCTCAGAATAAATTCTTCAGGGACATTTGTAGTTAAGGGAATGATGATAGACAATCTGATCATCGGTGCCATAGATTTTACAGGGGACTCTATCCTAAGGAAGCATTTAATAGTTTGGCACCACCTTTGGAGGGTTATCATTTTGAAATATCTATAAGATCAGATTTTTGAGGCCTTCATGACTTGGTGGAATTGTAGGTGGGTAGATGGATCGAGGTTGTCATGTCTACATGAGAGCTCAGTACAAGACCAATACGCAAAAGAAATGATATGATCTATTTGCCAGATATTTTTAGGAAGGTTGATACTTTGTGTACCTTTAGGATTTGTTTAATGCAAAAAATTTGTAACCCTAGTTAGGTTAATTTTGGACTCCTGCCTGCGGGTAGTGAGTGTTGTATATATTTTTTTTGTAGAGCCTTAGTGCGAAAGAGGTTCATTTTTGTAAAGGAGAGAGAGCCCACTTTTGCAAGGAAGTCATCTTTTCTCAAAAAACCATCTGTGGTATTTGTTCTACCCTCTGGTTCTTCTACTCTTTGTAATCTCCCATTAATGATTAAGGCTTTCTTGAGATACTTGTGATATTTTTTCTATCCCTGTCTTCATTGTCTTGGTTATCTTTTATTGGATTGAAGTTTATGAATGTTGTTAATGGAAATTGGGGTTCCTAGTCCCTCTCATTTTTTGTTGTTTTGTGTGTCACTATGTCTGATCTAATTTAGATGTTTTGTGGGTATACTACAACCCCTAGCAGTCTTGTCTCATTCCTACACCTAGTTGCAGAAAAGGATGTTTGCTTCCAGGTCATAAGTTGTGTCTTTTGTTCAGACCCTCCTATGAAACACTTATGCAAGCATATCTAGTGAGTTGTGACTTATTAGACCTCATTCCTCCATTGATTTCATTCCTACATACTGAGATCCAAACCCTAGTTTTGGTGCATCACCTAGTAGGTAGTTTAATTTCAAGTCATTTCCCTTACATGCATTCCTTCTATCCCTTTCTTTCAAAAGTTTACTTTCATGTCTAAAAGAAAATTAAGGTGATTATCCAAGAGGAACCAGCCTAGAACCTGGAGGTTTCATCTTAGTTAGCAAAGGTCCCACAACCTGGAGATGATTCCCATGTTATACTGAGGTATCAAGACCAAGAGAGCTTGAGACAAGGGTGCAAACTTAGTGTATAACAGGCCCACTTCACGCTTCATTCCTTAAAGAAAATTAGATGGTCATCTCTATACCACAAGCTTAAATTCCTTACATCTTTTTTCAATGGTATAATGACAAGCATAACATCAATCTATTTTTTAAACCTTTGAAAAGTATGACCCCATAGTTGCTATGTCCCTAAAGATAGATGTCAACCCAAGAGAATTTCCATGGAGACTAACAAACCAGAACCTGCCACTGTTTGTGAAAATTTTTGATCAGATGCCTTTCACTAAAGTGTTATGCTTAAAAAGGCTATCATCTTCATCTAACAGTATAGAGACATCTATTGATCTGATCCATTGTTTAATTGCCAGCACACCCCTTTACCAGACAGGCCCACTAAGATAAGTGGTGCTTCATCGCTAAAGCACATGTTAGACATTCTGACAACATGCAGTCTTGTGGTTTAATGACAACCACATATTTAAAGGGTTTGATACTATTGAAAATTTAATCAGAAACTTAGGCTTTATAAAGAAATAATTAAAAGGTCCCTCGTTCGACAACCTAACGATACAACATATAAAGAGGGTATTGCCAAAGGGGGGAAAAATAGCACATGCGTATTTGGAGAACCAATGAGAAAAAATGTAATGCAAAATTATAACAAGGCTAAAGACCAGCTAGGGCTTCCATCAAACTTAGGGTTTGCACCATAAAACCTAACCATCAAGTCTTTAAACTGGATCATTTTCAAAAATATTAGCATGAAGCTGGAAAAATTTATATAGTGATAACAATCTTGGTACCTATTGATCTTGAAATTTACTAGGCACTATTCACTAACCATGACCTTGTGGTCATCTTGCACCTAGGCAACCAGATATGGATGTGGGTGTTTGTACCTCTTGAGCTTAAACTTTGTCACCATCTCTTCTAACACCAAATTATCAGTACTTCCACTATCAATAATCACATCACAGCACTTACCCTCACACTTGCACCTGGTGCAAAATAGGCTCCTTCTTTTCTCAGGTTCATTCACACAACTCAACAGGACTCTTCTGTTAATCAACATTTCTCCTCTTTCAACATCTTCAAAATTTGATGATCTGGCATCTTTGTCTACATGAGAAACTCTGGCCTAGCCTTCATTCCTCCTATCCATCCATCCTTGGCATTGAGGACAATCAAATTACCTATGACCTTCTTCTCCATAGTGAAAACATGTTCCATCGAAGCCTCCTCTTCCTAAACCTTGTCCTCTTCCTCTTCCTCTTTGATCTCTATTGTTCTTATAATGGAAATGATTGAAATTATCTCCTCTCTGATTCTATCTATTACTAGTGTCATCTTGCTTTTTCAGATCTTCACTTTGATCTCCATATGACCATCCACTATATCTTCCATCATGACCTCTTCCACTTTCTCTACTCTCAATCTTCTTGTTTAGCTTTTCCTCTAATTTTAGGGAAAACTAGTATGCCTCCTCAATACTGTTCAGTCGAACCAAATTCAATTCTTCCTGAATGCTCGGCCTTAACCCATTAAGGTAACAAGAAAATTTCTCCTTATTAGCTTCTACATGTCTTGTTCTAATGAGGATTCGATAGAACTCCTCTATATACTCCTGAATAGATCTTCCTGCTTGCTTCAAACTTTGCATCTTCTTCAGTAGGTCAAGCTCATAATCAATAGGAATGAACTATCATTTCAAGTTATCCACCATCTGCTCCCATCTTGTGATTTTTATCCTTTCCTCTTTGATTTCACTCCAAATGAATCTCTTGCTACCAAATCTTTGCATGGCCCTTCAGTTTGGCCTTCACAAATTTGACCCTATTAGGATCCTCAATATCTTCATACCCAAAATATTCTTCACACTCATTGATCTAGTCGAACAACTCTCAGTTAAGATTTCATGAAAATGCAGCAACCTTAATCTTAGGTCTTTTCCAGATCTTGGAGATGGCTCAAAAAAGTCTTTCTTCCTCCTAGTTCACAACTTCAACTTCTCCTTCTTCATCTTCTTCTTTCACTTCATCCTCGCTTTCGTCTCTGACATTAAGATTCATTCCTCTGGGAATCTCCTCTTGTAGTTCTCGCACTTGTCTCCGCAGTGCCCTAATTGCAGGTGTTACAACACCAACTCTTTCACCACATTCCCTTCATGGAGGCATTTTGATGCTTCTCACTGAAACCCTAACCATGGTCCTAGTGAAAACTACCTCACATTCGGTGATCTATTTACATAGAAACCCTAACCCATGGTCCTGGTGAAAACTACCTCACAATCGACGATCTGTTTACAATCTCAGGAACTCTGGTTCTAATACCACTTGATGAAGGGTGCTCCGCTTAATAACATAAACACATAACAGAAATAGAGAAACAACAATAATATGGAAGAATCGAAAATAGGCTTCTTATTATCTCCACAAATGTGGAATTACAAACTTTCAGAATTACAATATGCAAAGCCACATGGGCATTCCCTTACAATATTCTGTTGGACAAAGTCATGAATCAATACCCAGATCTACTATCCAAGATTGTCCCGAACTACCCCCTGAACTGCCTAAGACAAGACTACGAGCCTTCTTTATATAGGCAATTTTCACCACCCGAGAAGGTTCTAGAAATTTAGCCCTTAAGGCCGACTATACATAAAATTATTTTATTTTCACAATTTTTACAATAGGGTCGGCTCAAAAGAAATATAAATATGCTTTTAGGTAGCCCAACTTCTGGAGGCCATAAATTTTTAACCGTAGCTATGTTTTTCTATTGTAACCACTTTTAAGAAATGCCATGATGAGATCTATAGTGCCTGACATGCATTAGCACTAGTCAGCTGGGGGTCGATTGCGATCCAGAGCCTCTAAGACCTTCAAAATTGACTTGAAAGATTTCATACCCATAAACCTTAATAACTTTACCAATAATGATGATGTGGTAATGAAACTAACTGGTAGGTTAAAATGACTAGGATGAACCTCCAACTGTGAAATCAAAACATTCTGAGATGATATGACCAACTTACTAAAAATATTAAGTTTCCATAAATAGCATCTCTACACAAGATAGCCCTTATTGAAAAGCAAACAAAAATATTTTTGGTTGATGCAAGATTTCTCTTACACCCAGGATGCTCCTGCATCAGACACTCGAGGTAATTTGAGAAGTGACACTATCACGACTTAGGTGTGAAGAGGAAAACCAAGATGGTTAACCTCCTCCCTTGTCTGCCATGATGAATCTTCAATAGGTCATCCTTTCCACTTTACCAGATATTCTTCATATGTCTTGTTCCTTGTGCTCTGCCAACACGACTATCCAATATGTCTTCAATCTCCTTGATATATCAACTGGTTGCTAGAATACTCCACTATGCTGCTGTAACATCATCTTCAACACTTCCTTCATCATACTCTGTTAGATTTGAAACATTAATTACTGGTGAAATATTCAACTTAGTAGGAAACTTGACCTCATATGCATTTCCTGAATCATGCTTCTTTAGTATCTTACATGGCCCAAACTTCTTCATTTTCAACTTGTTATTTGTACCAACCAAAAATCGCTCCTTCCATAAATGAACCATGACTTCATCTCTAACCTGAAATTCCTTATGCCTCCTTTTCTCATCTGCCTTAGCCTTATACTGCGCATTCATCTTGGTATTACATTTTCTCACCTCTGCATGGATGTTCTTCAAATTTTCTACAAAATCCTTAGATTTAGCACTACTTATTTCTTTTTTATCTATCTTTCTCAACTTAGATGCATTTCTGGGACTACTTCCATATACAATCTGTGGATGATGTGATGAGCTAAACTTCAAATCTATCTTCAACTCTTCATTTTCTGCTAGTATCATTCTGTGTGCTGCCTTATTTGGCAAACTAGTTATTGGAATCAAGTCTATCTGATGACTGATCTTCCTTACTGGTGGTAATCCATCAGGCACATTATCAGATACAATATCTTGAAACTCATTCAATAATTTTGCAACTTCTAGAGGTACATCTTCTACTTCCTCTTCTCTAGCCTTTGAAATTAAGGTAAAATGTATATGCTCATGCCGCATACCATCTAGAAATTTTCTTCCATCAACAAAAGTTATTCTTGCATTACCACATACCTTTTCTTCGATCTGCTTCAATGACTTTAGCTTATGTTGCAGTCTATCCTTTGTCAGGGAATAGGTATACACATGAACATCATGTACAACACATCTGTCAAACTGTGAAGGTCTACCCAAAAATATATGACATGCATCCATAGATATCATATCACATAGTACCTTATCTTGGTACCTGCTGATCTTAAAATTTACTAGGCACTTTTCACTGACCATGACCATATGGTCATCCTACACCCAGGCAGCCCGATATGGATGTGGGTATTTCTACCTCTTGAGATTCAACTTTTTCACCATCTCTTCTGACACCAAATTATTAGTATTTCCACTATCAATAATCACATCACAACACTTACCCTTACACTTGCACCTGGTGTGAAACAAGGTCCTTCTTTGCTCAAGTTCATTCTCACCACTCAACAGGACTCTTCTATTAATCAACTTTTCTCCTCTTTCAGCATCTTCAGAATTTGATGATTTGGCATCTTCATTTACATGTGCAACTCTGGCCTAGCCTTCATTCCTCCTATCCATCCATCCTTGGCATCGAGGACATTCAAATGCCCTATAACCTTCTTCTCCATAGTGAAAACATGTTCCATGGAAGCCTCCTCTTCCTCAAACTTGTCCTCTTCCTCTTCCTCTCTAATCTCTATTGTTTTGATCATGGAAATGATTGAAATTATCTCCTCTTTGATTTTGATTGTTACTAGCCTCATCCTACTTTTTTGAATCTTCACTTTGATCTCTATATGATCATCCACCAGATCTTCCATCACGACCTCTTCCACTTTGTCTACTCTCAAACTTCTTGTTAACCTTTTCCTCTACTTTTAGGGAAAAATGGTATGCCTCCTCAATACTGTTCATTCAAACCAAAGTCAATTCTTCCTGAATGCTCGGCCTTAACCCATTAAGGTAACAGGTAACTTTCTCTTTATCAGCTTCTGCATGTCCTATTCTGATGAGGATAAAATAGAACTCCTCTGTATACTCCTGAATAGATCTTCCTGCTTGCTTCAAACTTTGCATCTTCTTTAGTAGGTCAAGCTCATAATTAATAGAAATGAACTGTCACTTCAATTTATCCACCATGAGCTCCCATCTTGTGATTTTATCTTTTCCTCTTCGATTTCACTCTAATTGAATCTCTTGCCACCAGATCTTCACATGACCCTTCAGTCTGGTCTTTGCGAATTTGACCCTATCAGGATCCTCAATATCTTCATACTCAAAATATTCTTCACATTCATTGATCTAGTTGATCAACTCCTCTAGGTTAAGATTTCCTAAAAATTTAGGAAGCTCAATCTTAGGTCTTTTCTGATCTTGGAAATGGCCTGAAAATGTCTTTCTTCCTCCTAGTTCACAACTTCAACTTCTCCTTCATCATCTTCTTCATCACCTTCGTCCTCACTTTCATCTCTAACATTAAGATTCATTCCTCTGAGAATCTCCTCTTGCAATGCTTGCACTTGTCTCTATAGTGCCCTAACCTCAGGTGTTACAAGATTAGCTCTTCCGCCATGTTCCCTTTGTGGAGGCATTTTTTCCCTTCTCATTGAAACCCTAACCATAGTCCTGGTGTGAACTTCCTCATAGTCGGTGATCTATTTACACAAAAACCCTAACCATGGTCCTGGTGCAAACTACCTCACAATCGGTGATCTGTTTACACACTCAGGAGCTCTTGCTCTGATACCACTTGATGAAGGGTGCTCCTCTTAATACAACAAACACATAACAGAAATATAGAAACAACAACAATATGCACGAACAAAAAATGGGCTTCTTATTATCTCCGCAAATGTGGAATTACAAACTTTCAAAATTACAATATGCAAAGCCACATGGGCATTCCCTTACAATGTTCTATAGGACAAAGTCTCAAATCAATACCCAGATCTACTACCCATGACTATCTTGAACTACCCCCTGAACTGCCTATGACAACACTACGGGCCTTCTTTATATAGACAATTTCCACCACCCGAGAAGGTTCCAAAAATTTAGCCATTAAGGCCGACTATACATAGAATTATTTTATTTTTACAATTTTTACAATAGGGTCGGCTCAAAAGAACTACAAAATATGCTTTTAGGTAGCCAAACTTTCGGAGGCAATAAATTTTTAACCGTAGCCCTATTTTTCTATTGTAACCACTTTTTGAAAATGCCATGATGGGATCTACAATGCATGACACGCATAAGCGCTAGTCAGCCGAGGGTCGATCGCGATCCAGATCCTCTAAGGCCTTTAAAATTGACCTGAAAGATTTCATACCTAAAAACCTCAATACCTTCACCAATAATGATGATGTGGCAATGAAACTCAGCTGGTAGGCTAAAATGACTAGGATGAACCTCCAACTATGAAATCAAAACATTCTGAGATCATATGACCAACTTACTAAAAATTGTAAGTTTCCATAAATAGCATCTCTACACAAAATAGGCCTTATTGAAAAGAAAACATAAATATTTTTGGGTGATGCAAGATTTCTCTTACACCCAGGATGCAGTTAGCAAGAATTGATTATTGGGGATAGACAGACTAGTAAGACGACAGTAGCTACAGATATGATTATCAATCAAAAAACTGTGATCACTTCTTCTTTCACTTGTCTACACATCAAAGCATTAGATTTTTATTGTACATTTTAGATATGCTCATTCCATGAAATTTAGGCCTCTACTTTCATGGGATGATGCTCATCTTTCTTGATGCTGAACTCATTTAATGTGGCTGTATATGTTATCTACGATGTACTTTACAAAGTGTTTTATGATTATCTAATTTCAACTTATTATATAATGTAGCCGAGTGTCAACCTAGTCATTATAAAGATGAGATGTAAGTGAATTACTTCTTGCTAATACTACTCTTCCACTAGATCAAGATTTCAACCCTTTTGTGGATCTACAAGGTCAATCATGAGCCCACAAGATTGGCCAAGAGAAAATTGTGATTGTATATCAACTGATTACAAAAATGTTTAGTTGAGGAGAAAATATTACAACAATCAAGAAGAAAATGAAATCAAGCATCAAATTTGTTCATTAGATGGAAAATAATTTGGTCATGCACTTCATTCTAGCACCACAAATATTTCTATAAGAAATGCCTATTCGTTAATGGCCTTGCATTTATGAGACTTGGGAAACCAGGTTACTCATGTTGGGCATTATCCTTGAAATGTAAGTTCATTGCCACCTTTGGCAAGGCAGTCTCACTCCTCATTTTACAACAAAGGGTAGCCATGTATGGTATAAGGTTTTAATTAAGCTAACAAGTGCAAAGCTTCTCAAGGTACTAATCTCTTTCATAGAGAAGTTCCTGATTCATCTCAAGGTTCTCATTTAGGTGATCAGCTCCTTGGAGGTCCACAAATAGACCCATTAATTTCCCAAATTGGTAAAAGGGTAGATGCAATTTTGGAAAGAGTATCCCAATTAAAGAGAAATGGAAATTGATGAAGGGTGCTCCCCTTAATACCACAAACACATAACAGAAATAGAGAAACAACAACAATATGCAAGAACAGAAAATTGGCTTCTTATTATCTCCACAAATGTGGAATTACAAACTTTCAGAATTACAATATGCAAAGCCACATGGGCATTCCCTTACAATATTTTTCAGGACAAAGCCTCGAACTATTACCCAGATCTACTACCCAGAACTATTCTGAACTGCCTAAGACAATAATACAGCCTTCCTTATATAGGCAATTTTCCACCGCCTGGGAAGGTTCCAGAAATTTAGCCCATAGGGCCGACCAAACTTAGAATTATTTTATTTTTCAATTTGTTACATCAAAGTCGGCTCAAAATAAATTTTGAAACCCGAACAGAAATTTTGAAGAAAAAATCATTTTCTGCCATTTCAGGTGACCCAACTTCCGAAGACCATAAGTCATCACCAGTTGACCCGATTGACTATTGTAACCCCATTTCGGAAAGGGCGCGAGGAGCTCTACAACGCTTGAATTAAGCAAGCTTCATTCAGCCCAAAATTCAACCTCATCCGGGGCCTCTAAAGCCTTCAAAACTGAGTTCAAAGTTTCTGCACCCTGTTTCCAAAACCGAAAATCTTCAATATCTTCCAATATACACTTGATCTGGCAATGAAACTTTACTGGCAGGCTGATATGACAGAGATGAACCTCCACATGTGAAATCAGAACATTCCGAGATCGTATGACCAACTTACTAAAAAATAGAAAGTTTCTAGAAATAGCAGCCCTGCACAAGATAGCCCTTATTGAAAAGCAAAAACAAATATTTTTGGGTGATGCAAGATTGCTCTTACACCCAGGATGCTCCTGCATCAGACACCCAGGGTAATTTGAGAAGTGACCCTGTCACGACTCAGGTGTGCAGAGGAAAACCAAGACGGTTAACCTCCACCCTTGTTAGCCATGATGAATCTTCAATAGGTCATCCTTTCCACTTGACCAGATATTCTTCATATGTCCTGTTCCTTGTGCTTCTGCCAACACGACTGTCTAGTATATCTTCGATCTCCTTAGTGTCTGAACTAGTTGCTGGAATACTCCACTGTGCTGCTGTGATCTCATCTTCAAAACCTCCTTCATGATACTCTGTCAAATCTGAAATGTTAAACACTGGTGAAATATTTAGCTCAGTAGGCAATTCTACCTCATATGCGTTTCCTGAATCATGTTTCTTCAGTATCTTACATGGTCCAAACTTCTTCATTTTCAGCTTGTTATATGTACCAACTGGAAACCGCTCCTTCCACAAATGAACCATGACTCCATCACCAACTTGAAATTCCTTATACCTCCTTTTCTCATCTGCCTTAGCCTTATACTGTGCATTCATCTTGGTAATATGCTTCCTCACCTCCCCATGGATGTTCTTCAAGTGTTCTGCAAAATCCTCAGCTTCAGCACTACTTATTTCTCCTTTATCTATCTTCCTCAATTCAGATGCATTTCTTGGACTACTTCCATATACAATCTGGAATGGTGATTTACCAGTGCTCCTGTTGATAGAGTTATTGTATGCAAATTCTGCCTGTGGTAAAATCAAATCCCATCCTGTTGGCTTATCTCCAACCAAACATCTCATCAAATTTCCCAAACTCCTATTCACCACCTCTGTCTGTCCATCAGTCTGTGGATGATGTGATGAACTGAACTTCAAATCTGTCTTCAACTTCTTCCACAATGTACGCCAGAAATATCCAACAAACTTAGCGTCCCGATCTGAAACTATGGTCTTTGGCAAACCATGAAGTCTCACTACTTCTTTGAAAAACAATTCTGCTACATGAACAGCATCATTAGTCTTCTTGCAGGGAATAAAATGTGCCATCTTTGAAAATCTGTCAACTACCACAAAAATTGAATCGTGTCCCCGCTGTGTCCTCGGTAAACCAAGAACAAAGTCCATGCTGATATCCTCCCAAGGCTTCTCTGGTACAGGTAATGGCTGATACAATCCTGTATTCTGCTTCACTCCTTTCGCCATCTGACATACTCTGCAACTCTATACAAACTTCTTCACATCTTGCTGCAACTGTGGCCAATAATAATTCTCACTAACCAAACCAAGGGTTTTATCACGACCAAAATGTCCAGCCAATCCTCCGCTATGCTTCTCCTTGATGAGATTCTCCCTCATAGAACTTCGTGGAATGCACAACTGACTCCCTCTAAATAGCATATCATCTTGGATGATGAAATCCAACCATTTCATCCTGTCTAGAGTAACAGGTTCTGTACAAGCTTTCCAAGCTTCACCAAAATCAGGATCCTCTGGATACAAATTCTTGAGTTCCTCGAACCCAACCACTTCAATCTGCATTTCTGTCAGCAATAGTTGCCTTCTGCTAAGAGCATCTGCAACCCTATTAGACTTTCCACTCCTGTGTTTCAAAACAAATGTGTAACTCTGCAAAAACTCAACCCATTTCAAATGCCTTTGATTCAATTTTCCTTGACTATTCAAATATTGCAAAGCTTGATGATCAGTATACAAAACAAACTCCTTAGGAAGTAGATAATGTCTCCACTTCTTTAATGCCTGAACTATAGCATAAAATTCCTGATCATAAACAGAATATTTCCTCTTGGCATCATTTAACTTCTCACTGAAATAAGCAACAGGTTTACCTTCTTGGCTCATAACAGCTCCTATTGCAGTACCACTAGCATCACAATCTACTTGAAACACCTTATTGAAATCTGGAAGTGCTAAAACAGGTTGTTCTGTAACTTTTTGTTTCAACAATTGAAAACTCTTTTCTGCCCCATTAGTCCACTTAAACTCTTTTCTATCCCCTCTCATTGTTTCAGTCAAGGGTCCACAAATACTGCTAAAATTTCTGATAAACTTTCTGTAAAAGCTAGCTAGACCATGAAAAGATCTTACCTCAGTAGCACTCCTTGGAGTAGGCCATTCAAGGATAGCCTGTACCTTCTCTGGGTCCATTTTTAGACCTTCTGCTGAAACTACAAATCCCAAATACACTAACTCTTTCTTCACAAAACTGCACTTCTTCAAATTAATCAACAATTTCTCTTCTCTCAACTTCTCAAATACCATACGAATATGCATCATATGCTCATCCAATGTCTTACTAAAGATCAAAATATCATCTAGGTAAACAATGACAAACTTACCCAAAAATTCTTTCAGAACCTCGTTCATGAGCCGCATGAAAGTGCTCGGTGCATTGGTTAGCCCAAAAGGCATGACTAACCACTCATACAGTCCTTCTTTTGTCTTGAAGGCAGTCTTCCATTCATCTCCTTCTCTGATCCGAATCTGATGATATCCACTTTTCAGATCTATCTTTGAAAAATACACAGCTCCACTCAAACAGTCCATAATATCATCCATTCGCGGCAATGGAAACCTGTACTTGATTGTGATCTTGTTTATTGCCCTAGAATCTGTACACATCCTCCATTCTCCATTCTTCTTTGGTGCTAATACCGCTGGTACAACACAGGGACTCAGACTCTCACGGATCAATCCTTTCTGTAACAATTCATGTACTTGTCTGTTCAACTCCTCACTTTCTGCAGGTGTCATTCTGTGTGCTGCCTTATTCGGCAAACTCGCTCGTGGGATCAAGTCCATCTGATGACTGATTTTCCTGACTGGTGGTAATCCATCAGGCATGTTATCAGATACAATATCCTGAAACTCATTCAACAAATCTGCAACTTCTACAGGAACATCTTCTACTTCCTCTTTACCAGCTTTTGGAATTAAAGCAAAACATACATGCTCATGCCTCATACCATCTAGGAAATTTCTTCCATCAACAAAAGTTATCCTTGCATTACCACATACCTTTTCTTCAGTCTCCTTCAATGGTTTTAGCTTATGTCGCACTCCATCCTTTGTCAGGGAATAGGTATTTGCACGACCATCATGTACAGCACATCTGTCAAACTGCCATGGTCTACCCAACAACATATAACATGCATCCATAGATATGATATCACACAATACCTCATCTTGGTATCCGCCAATCTTGAACTTCACTAGGCATTGTTCATTGACCATGACCTTGTGGTCATCCTGTACCCAAGCAATCCGATATGGATGTGGGTGTTTCTGTCTCTTGAGCTTCAACTTTGTCACTATCTCTTCTGACACCAAATTGTCAGTGCTTCCACTATCAATAATCACATCACAACATTTACCTTCACACTTGCACCTGGTGCGAAACAGGCTCCTCCTTTGCTCAGGTTCATTCTCACCACTCAACAGGACTCTTCTGTTAATCAACGTTTCTCCTCTTTTAGCATCTTCAGAATTTGATGATCTGGCATCTTCATCTACATGTGCAACTCTGGCCTGGCCTTCATTTCTCCTGTCTGTTCTGCCTTGGCGCTGAGGACATTCAAATGCCCTATGACCTTCTTCTCCACAGTGAAAACATGTTCCACGGAAGCCTCCTCTTCCAGATCCTTGTCCTCTTCCTCTTCCTCTCTGATCTCTATTATTCTGATCCTGGAAGCGATTGGAATTATTTCCGCGCTGATTCTGACTGCTACTAGCCTCATCTTTCTTTTTCGGATCTTCATTTCGGCCACCATATGACCGTCCACCAGATCGTCCACCGCGACCTCTTCCGTTTTGTCTGCTCTCGAACTTCTTGTTCAGCTTTTCCTCTACTTTTAGGGCAAATTGGTATGCCTCTTCAATACTGTTCATTCGAACCAGATTCAGCTCCTCCTGAATGCTTGGCCTTAACCCATTAAGGTATCGGGCAACTTTCTCCTTATCAGCTTCTGCATGGCCTGTTCTGATGAAAAGTCGACAGAACTCCTCTGTATACTCCTGAACAGATCTTCTTGCTTGCTTCAAACTTTGCATTTTCTTTAGTAGATCAAGCTCATAATCAACAGGAATGAACTGTCACTTCAATTTATCCACCATCCGATCCCATCTTGTGATTTTATCTTTCCCTCTTCTATTTCGCTCCAATTGAATTTCTTGCCACCAGATCTTCGCATGACCTTTCAGTCTGGCCTTCGCAAATTTGACCCTATCAGGATCCTCAACATCTTCATACTCAAAATATTCCTCACATTCATTGATCCAGTCGATCAATTCTTCTGGGTTAAGATTTCCAGAAAATGTAGGAACCTCAATCTTAGGTCTTTTCCCAATCTTGGAAATCGCCCGAAAAAGTCTTTCTTCCTCCTGGTTCACAATTTCAACTTCTCCTTCTTGATATTCTTCTTCGGCTTCATCCTCACTTTCGTCTCTGACATTAAGATTCATTCCTCTACGAATCTCTTCTTGCAATGCTCGCACTTGTCTCTGCAACTCTCTAACCTCAGGTGTCACAACACCAGGTCTTCCGCCACGTTCTCTTCATGGAGGCATTTTCGCGATGCGCACTGAAACCCTAACCACGGTCCTGGTGCAAACTGCCTCACAGTCGGCGATCTGTTTACACACTCAAGAACTCATGCTCTGATACCACTTGATGAAGGGTGCTCCCCTTAATACCACAAACACATAACAGAAATAGAGAAACAACAACAATATGCAAGAACAGAAAATTGGCTTCTTATTATCTCCACAAATGTGGAATTATAAACTTTCAGAATTACAATATGCAAAGCCACATGGGCATTCCCTTACAATATTTTTCAGGACAAAGCCTCGAACTATTACCCAGATCTACTACCCAGAACTATTCTGAACTGCCTAAGACAATAATACAGCCTTCCTTATATAGGCAATTTTCCACCGCCTGGGAAGGTTCCAAAAATTTAGCCCATAGGGCCGACCAAACTTAGAATTATTTTATTTTTCAATTTGTTACATCAAAGTCGGCTCAAAATAAATTTTGAAACCCGAACAGAAATTTTGAAGAAAAAATCATTTTCTGCCATTTCAGGTGACCCAACTTCCGAAGACCATAAGTCATCACCAGTTGACCCGATTGACTATTGTAACCCCATTTCGGAAAGGGCGCGAGGAGCTCTACAACGCTCGAATTAAGTAAGCTTCATTCAGCCCAAAATTCGACCTCATCCGGGGCCTCTAAAGCCTTCAAAACTGAGTTCAAAGTTTCTGCACCCTGTTTCCAAAACCGAAAATCTTCAATATCTTCCAATATACACTTGATCTGGCAATGAAACTTTACTGGCAGGCTGATATGACAGAGATGAACCTCCACATGTGAAATCAGAACATTCCGAGATCGTATGACCAACTTACTAAAAAATAGAAAGTTTCTAGAAATAGCAGCCCTGCACAAGATAGCCCTTATTGAAAAGCAAAAACAAATATTTTTGGGTGATGCAAGATTGCTCTTACACCCAGGATGCTCCTGCATCAGAAATTCTAGTGAGCATGAAGTTATTGTAGATCCAATGGGTGTATCTCATCCATAGACAAATATAACTACTTCCAGAGACTTGAGTTTAAATGGAGACTGTCTATTCCCAAACATGCCCTAGTCGACAAGATGAACTAGATGTTGCTTGAGTAAAGAAGATAGTGGTTTATTAAAGCATCTGCATTATCCTACTTGCTATCAGTTACTACTTTATGAGTGGCTTGCTAGTTGCTTCTGTTGGGTATATTCTTAATTTTTTGAAGTTTTTGTCCAAATGTTGGTTTAGTCCTCTGGTCTGTGAAGTTTTCCTAGGTCCGGGTGTCAGAATTTCTTCAAAAAATTGTCATAGCCCAGTTCAAAAAATCCTTACCCTAGGTCTTGTCTTTGAAGAATTTCAAATTCATGTCAAAAACCCTAAAATGTTTTCCATTTTCAAATAAACCCTAAGTCATTCTCCTCATTTCTTTTCGAACATTACTTTTT
Organism: Chamaecyparis obtusa; assembly: GCA_027943335.1. NCBI lineage: Eukaryota > Viridiplantae > Streptophyta > Pinopsida > Cupressales > Cupressaceae > Chamaecyparis > Chamaecyparis obtusa. Next base: position 55,677 of record BSBK01010806.1, read on the forward strand.
AAGTCACTTAAGTTCATTAAAGAGCACATGAGTTTATTTTTCACACAGGGGTTATATCTTTTCCTAATTCTAGAACCCTGGTGATATAAATAACATATCCTATGTCCTAATTACCTTATATTCTAATGTTTTGAGTTTCATTCAACTGTGAATCTTTAAAGAAGATCTAACGGCGGTCGCATGATCACATGGAATATTTCCAAGCCATGCGAACATGCGAAATAACCATTGATTTTATAATGAATCTTGATGTAAAAACAAGGTGGGACCACTGACAAGTATTTCACAAGTGGCAGCCTTTTATTTGTAAAGGATAGTGGGGCCGGTGACAGAGGAATCTTCAAGGTTTGAAAAGCAATAATGAGAAGATCAGATGGTTGTCGTATAATCACATGGGATCTTAGAGGCCTATGTGATCATGCGACAAGCCATTGATCTTGCATTAAACCAAGCGCGATTCTCAGGAGGAACTTTTGACAGATGTACATGAATAATGTTTTCTCATTGGCTAGTATCAGCGGACACCAGTGCTCAGAAAGAAAGAAAGTACCTTACAATTTTCCAAGTGTTGCAAGCGTGGATTTTCTTTATTGACAAAGGTGAGGTGGGACTGGTGATTTGAAGGAAGGCACTAATGGTGATAAATGCTAATGGTTAGTCACATGTTTGCATAAGCTTCTTTTAAGCTATGCGATCATGCGAATAACATTTTGTCTTAATGGTGGAAGTTATAAGAGACCGCCAAAAATAGAGAGATAACGTGACAGTTAGTCGCATGTTCACATGAGTGATTTTCATGCTATGTGATCATGCAACGGGCTGTTAGATCATCTACTAATGAGGATCGATGGTTCTAATTCAAACTAGAGATAAAGTGATGCAAATTTGAAGTTTCTTGTTAAGAAGTGACAGTTCATTCTTCCAGAGGAGTAATTGTTTCAATCATCCTAAATTAATTGTTGACATGAATGCTTTAATGGCTCATATATCAGAATTCCATGCACTTTTAGAAGCACAAAGAGATAAAAAATTTGCAGAGACTCAGGCATGAAGAATTACAAGGATTGGCTGCTATTACCCGGTGGTTTTCGAGAAAAAAGGTTGGTGAAATACTTGTGCGAATTGCTTCCTTACTAAAAGAATCATAGTTCTATATTTTTTCTATCTTGCAAAGATTTCTTTTAAAGATAAACCTTAAAATGGCACCAAGGAAAGAATTGTCGGGTAAAATTGAGTATAGTGAAAGGGGTTTGCATGAGGATTTATTGCAATTACTTCCTGGCTCTTCCACTACCCTAGTGAAATCCAAGAGTTTGATTCCCAAAGATCCTAGGGTAAAAATAGTGGAAGGTTTATATGACACAGCAAGTTTTATTAGAGAGGCCAAAATTGGTACAATCAACGCAAGAGGTGACTCTGATATCATAGGATTGGAATTATTCAAAGTAGGTTTTAGTCAGAGAAATGCCCCTCACCCTGTAAGAAATATATGGTAGTCTGACCTAGGAAAACTTGTCATGCCCGGTGTCTTTTTAGATGTAGATTTGATGACCTAGGTTGCAAAGAGCTATGATCCAATCACTAAAGAAGTTAGGGATGCAAAGGGAGTAGTATTGATTAAAGTTTCTACTGAAGATATCAGGAAGGTGTTTAGGTTAGGTGAACCCTTAGATAGTTTGGAGACTATTGATTTTGAAGAACTAAGGCAAGTGTATGATGCACAGAGGAACTATTTCAGAGGCAAGTTGTTGAAGGATTTCTGCACCAAGATTGGAAAAATGGTTATTATGGGACCGAACACTCAGGAACCTTTTAAAATAGAATATTTTGATCTCAGAGCTAAGGGTGCATATTGGTCATTATATCAGATTTTTGGAGAGGATGTTAGTGAAAGGATGCCAATACACTTGATGTGCATGATGATCCAAATTCTACATGCGCACGTATCTATTACTTTTTATTTTGCTCCTTTTATTGCTGAATTAATCCATAATGGATTAGTGAAGATTCAAAAGAATGAAGGTGACAGGCCCTTTTGCTGGTACTCTTTCATAATGTACATGTTTTTGTTTAAAGGAGCAAGTTATTTTGAACAAGAAATGGAATTAGTGAGAAAGAAGGATGGTGAAGATATGCCAGTCAAACTATGGAGCCTCATAATGACCTGGGATAAGAAGGATCATAGTTTCATTAATTTTGATCAAAAATTTGCAGCTAGACTCAGGAAGTTGTTTGTCTTAGACAACCCAAGAATCCCAATAGTATTGGCATAGCTTATTAGGCCAAACCAGTTTGCTAAGAATCTAAACATCGTACACAATTGGGGAGATGTTATTTTCTACAATGTATCAACTATCTTCAGGTAGTATGGTTTCAGGGGGACCCCTTTTATATTGCCCTATTAGGTACCCCTTAGGATTGGAATTGCAGATTTATTGAGGCAATTAGGAGATATTGAAGAGTGTGCCCTCACTGGGAAAGGCAAGGGAACTTTATTCCCAAATGTTACCATTGCCCATCAATTCATAATTACCAAGGGTGGATGGGTTTACATGGATAAAATTCTAGCTCCATACCATATGGCTACTGCAATTGCCAGAACAATAGATCCAAAAGGTTTCTATAATGAAATGTTTAAAAAGAGAGCCAAGTGTGCCATGATTAACCATATTTTTAATTTCCCTGAAGATATTGTCAGGAATGTAGCAAAGATGCATGAACAAGAGGTTATGAAAGAAAAATGGTTGGTATACAGGAAGACACTAGATTTTATTCGGCAATTTGATTCAGGATGGGATCCCCTGAAAAGCATAACTCCAATGGGGAAGAAAATAGATACTCTTATGAATTGTTTTCAGGATATTTTTCAGACCCTAAATGAGAAGAAGGAAAAGGTTATGAAGGATGATCTAAAAAAGGCTAGACAATTGTTGAGCAAGCCTATTTTTGCAAAAGGGTTACCCCTGGGGAGGTACATGGTGTAAAAGAAGACTGGTTACAATGTGGTGGTACCAGAACAAAGCCAAAAAAAGAAAATAGATAAAAGGGATATCCCATCAACCTCACAATAGGGTGGAAAAAAAAAGGAGATTGTGGAGATCCCCGATTCTCCTCATGCTCAAACTTCTGAGGATATAATTGATTCTCCACCCCCATCAAAAAGGAAAAGATTGGAAGAAAGAATTGCTCATGTTGAAAAGGAGTACTCCCCATCACAGTCTCCTCTAAAAATTTTTGATGACCAAGAGACCACAGAACAAGTACAACAAGTAAATGCTCTAGGTCAAATCTTTATGACTTATGAAGAAGTAAATGAGGGAGTGCCATAGCTACTAGAAGAACCCAAGTTGGATTTAATAGTAGGGGAATTGGTAGGTATGGAATTGGACCTTGTAATCAAGCAAGTTTGTGAAGAGTTTTTGGTTGATGATACTTTTGTTAAAACTAGGGCCTTTATGCAATTTCTTTGGAAATTAAACATCAAACGATTCCAAGAAATCTGTGAGAAGAGACATGAAGAGAATCCGGAGAAGGATTTACAAGTCATAGAGGAAGAAGTGAAAATAGAGATGACTAAAAAATTCAAACAAATCACTCCAGAATAGGGAAGAGAGATGGTAAAGATGTCAGGAGTACTAATCCTCCCAGAATGGGATATAGCTAATGCAGTAGTGTTTGATGCAGTTATAAAATAGACCACTCCTCTCCATAGAACTATAGAGGAAGTAGAATAGGCTGTTAAAGGAGTCACTTTCAGTGATAATCATCAAGCATTGGTAATGTGGTCTTTAAGAAAGAATGAAAGTAACAAGGGAAAACAAATTGTCAAAGATGACCTCTCAAGGAGTCTAATTGTAAGAAGAGATACTGATACTTCTTTGGTGGAAGCATCAGGTATGGTAATGGCCATGACATAATTAACAATAAAAGTGGTAGAAAAGGAAGCTAAAGAGAAGGAAGAGCTCACTGCAAAATTGGAAATAGTTTTGAAGGTTTATGGTGAGATGAAATAGGGGATTCTTGAGAGAGATATTTTGATTGCAGACTTAAGAAAGAGATTGGGACAACATGGCCCAATACAATTATTAGAGAAAATTTAGATAGCTTCCTCCCCTACTGGGCCTTCCTCATCAAGCCCTATTATTGAACTTCCCCCTTCCCCTTTTCCTCCTTCCATAGATGAGGAGGATATTGATCAGAAAGTAAAGGATAGGTTAGATAAGAAGATAAAAGATGTTGTTTCACATTTTGTTGCAAAGGTGAAGCCTAAAGAAATATACAAATCTACAAAACAATTGGCAGACATCTTAGCAATTTTTCAGAAAGAGGTGGCTACTATGGACAAAATTTTGGAAAAGTGGTCTGCAAGAAAAGATAGTCTGAGGTCATGGGTTGATCAGAATAAGGATCAATGTGTTGTAAATATAGAGCTAAAAAATACTTATAGGGTTGTCAAGGATCTTTTTGACTTTGAGGTAAATAGGGGGAGTATAAGAAGAAGGGCAGAAATCCTAAGGGCAAGATACTTCCAGGATGATTTCCAAATTTTTCCTGGTCTTATTAAGGTAGATGGGGTAATCAAAGATAAAGATCAATGGATGGAGCAAATAGATAGACAAGTGTTGTCTAAAGTAGATTCCATTTTATGTACAGATGATAATACCCCATTCATACAATTTATTGAACTCCTTCAGGATGCTAGGATGTATTTTGCAAATATAAGAATGGAGGTTCACCAGTTGGTTGCTAAGTGGAAAAAGTTGTCCCCAAATAAAGATGAGGTCCTTGCCTTTCATTGGCCAAGTGAAGAAACGTACATGACTTGGGAATTGACATATCTTTCAGAAGATTCAAAAGAAAAGGCATTAGATGAAGAAGCGGCAGGTGATAGTACTCCAAACCCTTGAGGATCAAAGTAAAAAAGGACAAAGATGTCAAGCAGTTATCATAGGCATGAATATGACACCTGGCCAAAGTTGAATTACCCTTGGGAGCTGTTACAAGATTTTGATGCTCTTCCTAAAAATCCATTTTGAAGATTTGTAGCAAGAAAAGGAGGAAGAAGAATAGAATACACATGGAACCTGATCCAGAATTTGAGGAAGAACGACTTCAAATAGAGGATGATGTAAGTTAGCCGGATGGTAGTCATCATTCATGCAAAAAATTTAGCAACTGCTCTGAAATATCCTTAGACAAAGGTGCCACCTGTAGGATTGTTGGAAATAGATATTTGTAATCTATTGTAGCAAACAACTTTGTCAGTTTGTAATCTTGTTTTTAGTGCAAGATCTTTTAACAACCATCTGAAGCTTGTTGCATCCTTTCGAGGATTCCAAGATGGTTGATCAATATATATAGCAAGTCTTTGTTCATCAGAAGGGTGGAAAAAATACTCTGTAAGAAAGGTTCTTAATACAAAACCTTATTTTCTTTAAATGAGAAGATACTGTATCAACACATTTTGACCATTAATACAAAATATTGGAGCTCTGTTACTACCATTTTATTGTCTTTATGTATGGAGTGTTTTAGTTTTCTTATGTATTTAGATTGCAAGGCATTTTGAATACATTATTCACAAGGTGAATATAGGGGTTAAGCTTAAGTTCCTTTTGAGGGAAGAGTAAAATCTTAGGGGAGGTCTCTGGGAATTAATAATCCATGTATGAATTTGATGACAGTTGTAGAAATTAAAAGGATGGTATGTTAGGCATGTCATTTGAGTTTCAGTATATTTTTTTTGATAGATATATGTGGAGGTAGGGTTTGACTCTGATGCCCGAGTGGATAAGGCACTGGTTCTAGATCCATTTATAGTTATTTGCCACCCAAAATATAAATAATTGTTTCATTTTACTTTACTAGTACAATCATAATCTGAATCATTCTATGACAAGTTCATGGATGTGTTTTGTAATGCTTTGTAGAAGCACTAAATGAGGTTAACCTTCCTTTAGTTTAACTCTAAAAAGAAGAAGGATGAATATCCTTAAACCATTGTTTCATGTTGCTTCTTTCATGATTTCTATCATTATATTATGTATCAGAATAATATGGGCCATACTTAGAGTTCTCTCATCTTATTAAGTTGAGTTTGGAAGCAAGTATAGAGTAGTGAAGGAGATAGTTCACAATTCAAAGCTCAGTTAAACAATGAATTGATATAGGTATACCCACCTGAGTATTCATAGTCGAAGTGAAGAAGGTTTTCTAACCTTAATACCTTAGTGTTTTCATTTTGTTAGATTATGTCCATTGGGAGCATATGAGTATTTGATAATCTGCAGATTTAAGCACTAACAAAATTGGTGACTCTGTTGGGGATCGAATTGAATAGCTTGCAATAGGTTAGTGCAAATCCTGTCTATTGTGCATTTGTAGACCAGAATAAAATAATTTAATTCCCACTTAATAGTGGGTGGCGACTCTGAAAATCTATGTTACCAGTTGCTAATTGTTGCAAAATTTTGTTAAAATTGTCATGATATACTATGAGTCGACCAAGATACACTAGGTCTTACTACAGGGATCACCTAGAAGATAATATGGGTGATGAGCTCCATACACCAATTAGGAAACAACGGTCTAGAAGAGGTCAGAATACTGCTAGTTCCCAAGGCCCTTCTTGAGAAAGATCTCGTGTCCCACTTCCTCATGAATCTTCCTCCTCTTCTGATGATCCCGAACATGTCAAGAAGGTCATGCCAAGTGTGCATATGCAGAAAGAAGTAATCACAGAGGTCACAAAAGGAGGTTTTTTCCCTGCAAGAGAAACCCTAGAATGACCAGAAGAAACCTCTGCTACTGAAACAACTTCCTATGATTCTGAGAAATTGAGGGAAGAGGTGATTGCTTTGAGAAAGAAAGAGAGTGAACAACTGGCTGAGATTTCCAATAGGGTGAAAGTAAGGGAACAACAAATCTATGAGTTGCTCATGGAGAGATAGGAACTTCTCAAGAGAACCAAGAAAAATGAGACCCAGGTTAGTGATCTAAACCAAGATGTTCAAGGTTTAGATAAGGACTTGTTTAGTGATATGGAAGGTTTGAGAAAGCAAGCTCAAGATACTAAGTTCAAACAAGGTGAATTTGAGGGAACAGGCCATGTCCTAAGGCAATTGAATCCCTCTGAAATCCAGAGAAACAAGGAGATCAAAATTGCTCCCAAAGAAATCCCTGATAAGAGAAAACAAAAATTGGGGAGTGTAAATATTAATGAGCCCAAGAAAATTATGACTCCTCCTAATGTACCTTGTCAAAAAAGTATAGACTTGGAGAAGGCTAGAAAAGCAAAGGAAGACTTGGCTATTCAACTGGAGAAACTTGAGTTGGAAGCTGCTGCTGATGAAATGAAAAGGAAGATTGCCTTCCTACATGCTAACATGAATACATCCACTAGTAGCTCTATCCCTATTACCATAGGAACAACTCCACTTGGTCAACCCAACACTTCACTTCCAAATGCTCAAGCCTTTCACCTTGGACAAACTTTACCTAGACTAGTTCCTAATCAAGTTCCCCTTGTAGCTAGTGGTATAGTGGGAACTGTACCCTGTAAAAATGTTGCAACTACCCCCCCAAATCAACCAAATATCCAAAGAAGACTAGTTCACTTAGATAGATATAGGCCTCTATTTTTTGATGGTATTCCTGGCCAACCTAATGCTATCCCCAATGAAATTAGAAAGAAGATCCCATTATTTACTGGGAATAATGTTATCACCTGTGAAGAGCATCTGAAGTTTTTCATAGATAAAGTAAATGATTATGATATTGAACATGAAGATGTCATAATGAAGCTCTTTGTTCAATCATTGATTGAGGATGCTCGGGATTGGTACAGGGGTCTACCTGAGAACAATATTGCATCTTGGGAAGAATTTGTCAGATGTTTTAAAGAGCAATATGCAGAACATGTGAACTCTAGTTACATGCTCGATGAGTTCAATAATATCAAGAAACACTATAATGAGAGCATGTCAGAGTTTAATAACTGATTCCAAAATGCTATGTATAAACTATTCCAAGTATTGAGGCTAGATGATGCAGTCTACATGACAACTTATTTCAACTCTATGGATGGTAAGATGTCTTACCTTTTGAGAGATAAGAATCCTCATACCCTCAGGGATGCTTTTAAGTTGGCCATAAATATTGAGAGTAACCAAAAGGCCTAGCTAGATGTACAAGAGGGATGAGGGTAGACTATGGAAAGAGACCAAGCCACAACCAGCAAGGCCATCCAAAGAAGAGGACAGAATGGACAAAGGACTTGGTAACACTAAAGATTTCCTAGCAAGGTTTGATAAAGGTGGTAGAAACTTTCAAGATGTGAGACCTCCTTATCAAAGGTAGGACAAGGCCCCTAACTTAAGAGATATGCCTTACAAAACAAATTGGAAAGATGGGAGGCATGTTCCTGAGAATAATGAACCCCAAAAGGGAAGAGATACACTAGACCCTTTGAAGAAAAACATAGCACATAATGTGGAAAGTATGCCTTGGTGTGTGGCCTATAATATGCCCCACTCACCATTCCAGTGTGCTATTTCTCAGGTTTTGGAAGAAGAGGCTAATGATTCATATGTAGGAGATTATGAAGGATCTAAAAAGCCTACTATTAACATGTTCACTACTGAACTAATGGAGGACCTTGAGTCCTCAGATGATGAATTTATTTTCCCTGATGTTGATCATAAGAGGAAGATTTTCTTTGATTATGAAAAACAAATTTTTACTCAATCTGACTAGGAAGAGTTTGATAATGATGATTATAAGACTCATATGGTAGAATCTAGGTCAAATGAAAGACAATGGAGAAAGCCCGGTGAAGAAGAGATCAAGAGTTTAACTATGGCTGCTATTACTCAAGAAAAATCCTCATACAATTTGAGGAATAGAAAGGTAGATAATGAGTAGGGAGTCCCTAGATCAGTGTTTGTTAAGAATAGTCCTCAAGATAAGGATTCCCCAAAGCCCAATGTTGTAAATAGTAAAGATGAAGGGTTTGAAGCTGAAAAGAAAAGGAAACAAGAAGTTATTGCTGACAAGGTGAAGAAGAAATTTTGTAGGTCAAAGGATCACCCTGATGTTTACACTGACTCCCCTACCTTTGATATGAGACATGCCTTGTCCCAAATGAAAGTTTCCATCCCTCTGCTTGAGATGCTTAAAATAGAAGAGCATAAGGCAGCAACTTTGGCTCTTATAAATAAGCAGAGATCTGTGCCTGCTTTACAAGAAGAAGGGAAGTCCATGGATAAACCAATTGCAATTAATGACATCTTTGATGTATGTTTTGGGACTATTATGACACAAGAACCCTCCTCTATCAACCCTTTCTACGTTACTTTGCTTGTAAATAAGTGTTTGCTAAAAAATTGTATGATTGATTCTGGTGTTGCTACAACTGTAATGCCTTATCAAGTGATGAAGGAGTTAGGGTTGCAAGTTGATACATCTAGTGGAAGGTGTTATGCCATGGATAACAAGGCTATACCTATTGTAGGGAACCTAATTGGAATTGAAGTGAAGATTGCTACATTCCTAAAAGCCACATATAAAATGGATGTGGTTGTTGTTGATACAAAACCTCATTATGGCATGTTACTGTCAAGACAATGGGCTGCAGCAGTGGGTGGAAAGTTGCAACTAGATTTTTCATATGCTACCATCCCAATAAATGGAACTAAGGTAAAGTTGTACAGGGAGCCCTGTTCTTCAGTCATGATTGAAGTGGTTGCTTTGGAGGATCTAAATTGTTTTGTAGATATTGACATGAGCAATTTTATGATTCAAGAAGCAGTACCTCAATTGAGAAACATAGATCCAATTGAGGATGAGCTGATTTTGTAGCAAGATGGGCTCTAGCAAATGTTCTTTGATGGTGGATGCTCCAAGGAAGGATCGGGAGCTGGTGTTGTATTCATTTCCCCATCAGGTACTACTTTCAAATACTCTTTCTTGTTAACTTTTGAGTGTACAAATAACACTGCCGAGTATGAGGCTCTGATACTGGGATTAGATGTGGCCATAAAACATGGTATTAAATCTTTAAAATTTCATGGTGATTCATAGTTGATTATAGCCCAAGTGAGATCTTAGTATGTTTCTAAAGATGAAAAGTTGAAACTGTATAAACATGTTGTTTGGGATACACTAGAGTTTTTTGATGCTTTCAATCTACTTTGGGTAGAAAGATCCAATAATGTCATGGCATATTTTCTATCAAATGTTTCCCTTAAGAGTGAAGACATAACCCTCATTGGTGTGTCCATGTTAGAGGTCAAAACTAGGCCTACTGTGCTTGATAATGTATACAATTGGCAAGTTTTTGAAGATGACCTTGATATCCTTAGGTTTATTCAAGGCCTTGATCAATATGATGGTCAGCAAATAGATCTCAATGAGATACAATAGTGTGTTGAGGGAAAAGAATGCATCATGGGGAATGAGATAGTGCAATTTCCATCCAACCACATACCTAAAGGGTTAGTAGAATTGGAAGGAATGTTCAAAATAAATGATGGTTTTTTGTCTCAGAAGTCTAACACTAAAATGGAGGACTTAGAGGAAATAAACTTGGGTTCAGAAAACTCCCCACAAATGGTATACATTGGCAAGAAATTGAGCAAAGAGATCAGAGGAAATTTGATAAGACTTTTGAAAAAATACAAGCATGTATTTTCTTGGTCCTATGATGACCTTAAATCTTATAGGGATGATCTATTTTAGCATGAAATTCCTTTAAAAGAAGAAGCTAAGCCTTTTAGACAGAAGCAGAGGCCCATTAACCCTTTACTAGCCACTAAGATGCAAGTTGAGTTTATAAAATTGAGGGATGTTGGTATCATTGAGCCAATTAGGCATTCTACATGGGTTTCCAATCTTGTGCCAGTAAGGAAAAAGAGTGGTGACATTAGGCTCTGTGTTGATTTTAGGAACCTGAATCTGGCTTCACTCAAGGACAATTATGGATTCCCAAATATGGAGGCCATGCTGCATAGGGTAACCAGATGTGAACTCTTGTCAATGATGGATGGTTTCTCAGGGTATAATCAAGTGCTGGTCAGAGAATCAGAGCAATTTAAGATAGCCTTTACAACCCCATGGGGAACATATGTATATGTTTGCATGCCTTTTGGTTTGAAAAATGCTGGAGCAACATTTCAGAGAGCCATGGATGTTGCATTTGAGGAGTTGATAAATGTTTTAATGGTTGTTTATCAGGATGATCTCATTGCTTATTCCAAGAAAGCTGATGATCATTGTTCCCATTTGGATAAGGTCATTCTTAAGGCCTTAGAATTTGGTGTGTCGTTGAATCCAAAAAAGTGTCAGTTTGTTGTGATAGAAGGGAAGTTACTTGGACACATAGTGTCAAAAGAAGGAGTCAGGATTGATCCTGAAAGAGTAGAAGCAATTAAAAAGGTCCCTCCACCAAAGAACATAAAAGGTGTTTAGTCATTCTTGGGATAGATTAATTTTGTAAGAAGATTTATTTCTAGCTTTGCAGAATTGGTCAAGCGCATAGTGAAGTTCCTAAAGAAGGAAGTGAAGTTTGAATGGAACCTTGAAGCTCAGCAAGATTTTGTAAGAATCAAACAAGCAATTCAAGAGGCCCCAGTTTTGGTATCACCTGATTACTTGAAACCATTTTCTCTATTTTCTTTTGCATCTTTTCATACTATTGCAGCTATCCTTTTACAAAAGGATCAAGAAGGATATGAGCATCCTATAGCCTTTTTTAGCAAGTCATTACAATCTACTGAATTAAATTATGAACTAATGGAAAAGTAAGCCTATGCACTTGTGAAGGTAGTTAAAGCTTTTAGACCATATCTAGTCTATGCAAAGGTTAATGCTTATGTGCCACATGCTATAGTAAAGGATATCCTAACACAGAGTGAAGTTACTAGTTCTAGATCCATTTACAGTTATTTGCCACCCAAAATATAAATAATTGTTTCATTTTACTTTACTAGTACAATCATAATCTGAATCATTCTATGACAAGTTCATGGATGTGTTTTGTAATGCTTTGTAGAAGTAATGAATGAGGTTAACCTTCCTTGAGTTTAACTCTAAAAAGAAGAAGGATGAATATCCTTAAACCATTATTTCATGTTGCTGCTTTCATGATTTCTATCATTATATTGTGTATCAGAATAATATGGGCCATACATAGAGTTCTCTCATCTTATTAAGTTGAGTTTGGAAGCAAGGATAGAGTAGTGAAGGAGATAGTTCACAATTTAGAGCTCAGTTAAACAATGAATTGATATAGGTATACCCGCCTGAGTATTTATACTCAAAGTGAAGAAGGTTTTTTAACCTTAATACCTTAGTGTTTTCATTTTGTTAGATTATGTCCATTGGGAGCATATGAGTATTTGAAAATCTATAGATTTAAGCACTAACAGCTTCTATGTGGGATTTCTATAATATATAATGTCCTCATGCAAGTACATGCCAGTTTTTGTAAACATTTTCTCTTGTAAAGGGTTAGTGAGCAATATCAAAGAAAAGGTTCTTGCATGGATCTATAATGTCTCTATTTGTGTTGAAGTGTCCCTCAAGGTCCCTTGGGTATGAAATTAGTGATATTTGTGGGGTCATATCTCAGAGCCTACAAAAGCCTGTCTCAATTTTTAGAGATTCAAGTTTGTTTAAAATTGGCAACACATTCTCAGTTGATGTCAGAACTCATAGTGTTCCTTAGTTCAAATGGCCAACATTGCATATCTTTCCAACTGTCAATCATAGCAATGATCTATCTATTCTAACAAATCTGAATGGCCAAGTAAATGCTAGTGGCAACCTTGTTTAGCACGCATAGTAGTTCGACCCCCGCCGATGACTCCATGCCAAAGTGTCCCTCAACGTCCCTTCAACATGAAATCAACAATCTTTGTAGTGTCATATATCAGAGCTCATGCAAGGTAGAATTGATCCATTAGTTGTAATGGGACCGTGTTGCTAGGGCCTACAAAAGCCTATCTCAATTTTCAGAGATTCAAGTTCATTTAAATCTAGCAACACATTCTCAGTTGATGTCAGAAGTTAAAGTGTTCATTAGTTCAAAAAGCCAACGTTTCATATCTTTACGCTCATAAAAGGTGTCATTGTTCCATTAGGTGCTATAGGATCATGCTGCCGGGGCCTATAATAACCTATTTTGGTTATCAGAGATTCAAGTTCATTTAAATTTGGCAACACATTCTCAATCGATGTAAGAACTCAAAGTGTTCCTCAGTTCAAATAGCCAACATTTTGTATCTTCCCAACCATCAGTCATAGCATCAAACCATCTATTCCAACAGCTCCAAATGGCCAAGTAAACACTAGTGGCAACCTCGGTCGACATGCATAGTAGTTCAATCCGCGCCGATGACTCTGTGCCAAAGTTTCCCTCAAGGTCCCTTCAGCATGAAATTGAAAATCTTTATAGAGTTATATCTTAGAGCTCGTGCAAGGTAGAATTGATCCATTAGTTGCTACAGGACCATGTTACCAAGGCCTACAAAAGCCTATCTCAGTTTTCAAAGATTCAAGTTCGTTTAAAATCAACAACACATTCTCGGTCGATGTCAGAACTCATAGTGTTCCTCAATTCAAATGGCTAATGTTAAGTATGTTTCCAACTGTCAGTCATAGCAACAATTTGTCTGCTCCAACAACTCTGAATAGCCAGGTAAATGCTAGTGGTAACCTCATTTGCCATGCACAGTAGTTCAATCACTGCCGCTGACTCCTTGCCAAAGTTCCCTCAAGGTCCCATAAGCATGAAATTAGTGATCCTTTTGGGGTCATATCTTGGAGCTCATGTGAGGTAGCATGGATCCAATAGGTGTTATAGGACCATCTGGTTGGGGCCTACAAAAGCCTATCTCATTTTTTAGAAATTCAAGTTCATTTAAAATCAGCAACATATTCTTGGTCAATGTTAGAACTTAAAGTATTCTTTAATTCAAATGATTCACGTTGCGTATCTTTCCAACCATCAATCGTAGCATCAATCTGTATGTTCCAACAGCTCTGAATGGCCAAGTAAACACTAGTGGAAACCTTGTTTGGCATGCATAGTAGTTTGATCTCCGCTAATGACTCCATGCCAAAGTGTCCCTCAAGGTCCCTTCAGCATGAAATTGGTGATCTTTATGGGGTTGTATCTCAAAACTCATGCAAGGTAGCATGGATCTATCAAGTGTTACGGGACCATGTTACCGGGGCCTACAAAATCCTATCTTAGTTTTTAGAGATTCAAGTTCATTTAAAATCAGCAATACATTCTCAGTCGATGTCAGAACTCATAGTGTTCCTGAGTTCAAACAACCAACATTGTGTATCTTTCCAACCATTAGTCATAGCAACAAACCCTCTATTCCAACCGCTCTAAATTGCTAGGAATATGCTAGTGGAAACCTTGTTCACTACGCATAGTAGTTTGGTCCCCGCTGATGACTCTGTGTTGAAGTGTCCCTCAAGGTCCCAAAAACATGAAATTGGTGATCTTTGTGGGGTCATATCTCAGAGCTCATGTGAGGTACCATGGATCTATGAGGTGCTATGAGACCATATTATTGGGGTTTACAAAAGCCTATCTTTGTTTTTAGAGATTCAAGTTCATTTAAAATTGGCAACACATTCTCGGTCAATGTCAGAACTGAAAGTGTTCCTTAGTTCAAACAACCAATGTTGCATATCCTTCCAAATGTCGATCATAGCAATGAACCATCTATTCCAACATCTCTAAATGGTTGGGTAAACGCTAGTGGCATCCTCATTCAACATGCATAGTCATTTGATCCCCACAGATGACTCCATGCTAAAGTGTCCTTCAAGGTCCCTTCAGCATGAAATTGGTGATCTTTGTGGGTCATATCTCAAATCTCATGAAAATAAAAATTGATCCATTAGTTTCTATGGGACCGTGTTGTCAGGGCCTACAAAAGCCTGTCTCAGTTTTTAGAGATTCAAGTTTGTTTAAATTTGGCAACACATTCTTGGTCGATGTTAGAAGTCAAAGTGTTCCTTAGGTCAAATAGCCAACATTGCGTATCTTTCTACTTGTGTAAGGTAGGATCAATCCATTAGGTGCTATATGACCATGTTTCTGGGGCCTACAATAACCTTTCTTAGTTTCTAGAGATTCAAGTTCGTTTAAATTTGGAAAAACATTCTCGGTCGATGTTAGAACTCAAAGTGTTCTTCAGTTCAAGCAGCCAATGTTGCGTATCTTTTTAACCATCAGTTGTAACATCAAATCATCTATTCCAACAGCTCTAAATAGACAAGTAAACACTAGTGACAACCTCATTCACCACACATAGTTGTTCGATCCCCACTAATGACTCCGTGCCGAAGTGTCCCTCAAGGTCCCAACAACATGAAATTGACAATCTTTGCAAGGTCATATCTTGGAGCTCATGTGATGTAGAATTCATCTATTAGTTGCTATAGGACTGTGTTGCCAAGGCCTACAAAAGCCTATCTCAGTTTTTAGAGATTCAAGTTCATTTAAAATTGGCAACACATTCTTGGTCAATGTCAGAACTCAAAGTGTTCCTTAGTTCAAATTGCCAATATTGTGTATCCTTCCTACTGTCAGTCATAGCAATGAACCATCTATTCCAATAGCTTCTAATGGTCAGTTAAACACTACTATAAATCTTTTTTGGCATGCATAGTCATTCAATCCCTACCGATGACTCTGTGCTAAAGTGTCCCTCAAGGTCCCTTCAGAACAAAATCAACAATCTTTGTGGGGTCATATATAGGAGCTCCTACAAGGTAGAATCAATCCATTAGGTGTTGTAGGACCATGTTCTCAAGGCCTACAATAACCTATCTTGGTTTTTAGAGATTCAATTTTGTTTAAATTTGGCAACACATTCTTGGTTGATGTCTGAACTCACAATGTTCCTCAATTCAAATGACCAATGTTGCGTATCCTTCCAACCATCAGTCATAGAAATGAGCTATCTATTCCAATAGCTCTGAATGGCTGAGTAAATGCTAGTGGCAACCTCATTTTCCATGTATAGTAGTTCAATCCCCGCTAACAACTCCGTGTTGAAGTGTCCCTCAAGGTCCCTTAAGCATGAAATCAGTGATCTTTGCAGGGTGTTGGTTAATAGTTTGTCCTCCCTTAAGATTTTCTATCTTTGACTCTCTAATGTACCCAAGGTAAGAGAACAAAAGGATGTTTACCAACAAATGGGTCAGTGTGAGCTTACTATCACCGCCCTCTGAATTAACAGGTATAGCTCCTTGATTGTGTTTGATATTCAATGGGTTTATTTTTATACATCATAAGATACTCTGAATAATGAAGCTTTCAACCAAATTACTTGTAGACACAAGCAGTTCAGGCAAAGATAAGAGGTAGATAACTTATAACCCACAATAGAATGTTGATTACAAATCATCATAGAGTTTCAACATGAACAACTAACTCTAATCTACCTTAATTTATGAATGCATAACCTACTAAAGTGAATAGAAGTAGAATCATACATGAGAAGAAAATAGAATTACTCATGCTACAATCACTGACATGAAATAAAATCCAAGAAGAAATTGTAGTTTCACATACAATTGTCCATTCTATTCAAAATGTAGCTAACTTGCCTACGGCACAACAAACATAACACAAAGCTAAGAAAATGGAATTACTCATGCTCCAATATCAAGTTTTCCAACCCCCATTATTATCAGAAAAATGTACATTTATAGTTCACTGTGCCAAGAATTTCATTAGTCACAGACATTCAACAGTCAGAAATATCAATTTCATCTTCCAGAATTAGAAGGAGAAAACATCAGAATATGAAATGTATCTGAACCAATCAATTACATGCACAAATGTATCATTGGCACCATCATTTGAATTTGAAAACCCTTAAAACCCTTCGAGTTTGAATTTGCACCATCGATCTATAGTTGGAAGATCATGATCATAACCTTTTCAATGGTCATGTCAACCTTCCCTAATTAATATATTCTCTGTTGCTCAGTCACTGCCTGCTTAACCTTGTCACCAGTTCACAACTTATATTTTCGGTGGCCAATTTTCTGTTTAAACTCACGTATGCACTTGAGCTTCCATTGTTGCATGATCGCATGGCACTTTTCTAACTCTTGCAATCATGAGACCGCTCTATCATTGGCACGTGATATAACATTAAATAATTAAACCTTCACTTGCCCGGTTTACATTGTCGCATCTGCATTGTTGGCATATGTGGGTCCCGACATAACACATTGTTGCATGATCGCATGGTATTATTTTATTTATTTCCATCATACAACTTCTCTATTATTGGTGCACGTGGATCGCATTGTTGGCGTTCGTGGGTCCCAGCAGAGTGCATCTTTTTAGTCTCCTTTTTCATTGAATTTCTCTCTCCTACTCTAGCTTCATTGTCACATGATCGCATGGTATTATTTTACCTCTTACGATCATCTGACCACCCTATCATTCCTGAGATACTTTCAATGGAACTTATATAGCATTTAATAATCATTTCATTCCATTATCACATGATTGCATGGCACTTTTCTACCTCTTGTGATCATGCGACTGAACACAAGTAAAGCATCTTCCTTGCTAGGTTAGGATCTATAACTTACCCCAATGTAAAGAGACTTTTGAAACAACCCACCTGACTTAAAGCAAGAAGGCAGTGGCAGGGGAACCCGACAAGGATATCCTATCCTAGAGAAAACTTAGACCTAGACAACAACATGACCAAACTTGACCGTTACACCAAACCTTCCACTTGACAACATAGCTACAGGGTGAAAAGTGGGGCAACAGCTGGCTCCAAATGGGGATTTAAGCAGTGCAATGCTTGAAAGAATTCTAGAAATCTATGGTTCCGCATAATAGCTGACAACTTGATAACAGGAGAACTAATCTAAGGAAAGAAGCAAGAAAATGATAAAGCAACAACTAAACTAAGATAGGGAAAGAAACCTACCTACCTAACTACTATGCAGGGATTTCCTACTCTTCAATTATGCATTTGATACAACTTCAAGTCCTACCCATTATAGGAACATGGAAGAGACTTTCCTAAAGGATATGCCAATCTAAAAGAGTTATTTTGATTTACCTGCACATGGACTGGAACTTTTAGTGCATTCCCACAAGGACTGGAACTTTTAGTGCATTCCCCTGGGCTCATGTCTCTTATCCCACAATAACACTAGGTCACCTTCCATAAATTTCCTAGGCCTTGCCCTTTTGTCAAACAACCTCTTGATTTAGTTCTAATGTTCTATGATCTTATCAACCATATCTTCTCTTTCTTCCTACAACTTGTCAAATATAGAATTCTCTTTTCCAAACCATCTTTGAAAACATCATCTTCAATTGTAGTTTTCAGCTTACAAGCAGTAAGTTCCAATGGCAATGGTAAACTAGCTTCCACTCCATATACCAATTCAAAAGGTGAAATACCAATAGCCATTTTTGGAGTGGTTCTATCTACCCATAGAGCATCATATATCTTTTTATGCCAATTTTTCTGATTATCTGAAACCAACTTCTTCAAAATATTAATCAGATTTTTATTACTAGATTCAGCCTATCCATTACCTTGGGGAAAATAATCTGAAGAATGCCCTACTTGAATCCCATGGTCATAACAAAAGGCAATAATTTTTGAGGATGAAAATTAAGAGGCATTATCCAATATCAATTTTGTGGGAAGTCCAAACCTGACCAATATTTGTTCTTTGATGAATTCACATACTACCTCAAATGTAGTTTTCTTCATTGGTTTAGCTTTGACCCATTTGCTGAAGTAATTAGTGGCAGTCAAGATATATGAATGTCCTTAGCTTAAAGGAGGATTGATAGGTCCTATGAAGTCCAAACCCCACTAATGAAAAGGAGCTTCTATCACTACTAGCCTTAAGGGTAGAGCAGCCAACTAAGGCTTACCTGTAAACAACTTGCATTTTTCACAGTTAGCAACCCACTTGTATGCATCCCTAAACATGCCAGGCCAATAATAACACTGTCTTAGAATTTTGAAGGCAGTCATAGTGGAAGAGAAATGTCCTCCAGATGCTTCATCATGAAAGGACTTCAATAACTTTCCTTGCTATTCCTTATCAACACATCTCAGAAAAGTACCATCAATTGCTTTCTTATATAAAATATTATCATGGATCACATACCTCAGGCCTTTTTTTTCAAATCCCTCTTCTATTTACTAGTCAATCCATCCGAGCATTCACCATATGTCATAAAATATGCAATATTAGAGAACTAGGGGTCTTGCAGACTTACCATAAGCACTCTGTGAACATCTTCTTGAACTTGCTGATCTTTTGCTATGGCTTTGCAGAGTGCATTTCCTCTCACAAGCTTTGTTGGTTTAATATCAATATCATACTCCTGAACCTTAGCAATCCAAGATCCCCTATTATTACAACCAACATCTTGTTGTGTTAGAACACTTTTCACTACAACATCGAGCACATGAATAACCAAATGTGAATGCAAGATATAAAACCTAAAAAATTTTCAATGCTCTCACTACTGCATAAGCATATCTTTCAATCTATGAATACTTCAGCTCCTGATTCTTGAAGGGCATACTCATGAAGGTAATTGGAGCTTTTATACCTTCTTTGTTTTCTTGCATTAATATTGCTGACATTGTGTTCTCTGATGCATAGCAATATATAATGAATTCCTTGGTATAATCTGGATGAACTAGGACAGAAGCATTTGTAATGGCACCTTTTATGTTTTCAAAGGCTTTCTTTCCAACATCAATCCACTTAAAAGTTTTATTACCTCTCATCATGTCAACTATATTTTTCACAATCTCAAAAAAATTAGGTACAAATCTTCTCAAGAAATTCACGTTCCCAAAGAAAGATTTAAATCCTATCTTACTCAATGGTAGATTCAATTTTTGAATAGCCCTAACTCTATTAAGATCAATTTTTACTCCTTGAGAAACAATGTGACCTAGAAGCTTACCTTCAATGACACAAAATACTAATTTTTTTGGATTCAATGAGATGCCTTGATCTCTACTTCTCTGCAAGAACTTTGCTAAATCTCCAAGATGATCTTTCCTCTTCTTAGAAAAGATAGTCAAATCATCAAGATATATCACAATGATTTTATTTTTCAGATCTCCAAAAGATAAGTCCATAGTCCTTTGAAAGGTTGCACCTGCATTGATTAACCCAAAAGGCATCCTATTATATGCAAATGTGCCCCATGGTGTAGTGAAAGCTATTTTATATCGATCTGCTTCATCCACCTATATTTGATTATACCCTGAAAATCCATCTAGCATAGACATCATTTCAGATCCTGCAATAGTTTGCAACAAATGATCCATGTTAGGTAAAGCAAAATTGTCCTTGAGGGAGACCTGATTCAGATTTCTAAAATCCACACACATTCTTATCTCTCCATTCTTCTTCCTCATAGGAACAATATTAGCCACCCAAGTGGAATGATGAATAGGATAAATAATCCTAGCTTTCAGCATCTTATCAATTTCCTTGAAAATTGCCCCTTCAACCAAAGGATTGTAACTTCTCTATTTTTGTTTGATAGGTGTTACCCTAGGTTTAAGAGGAATGGTATGTTTGAATCTTCCATCCATGAATTTTTTTAAGTCTTCATAACTCCAAGAAAAGACATCCTGGAATTCAATCAGAAATTCCCTAACTTTTATCCTTTCCTCAGGAGTGCAACACTTTCTGATATTTATCATTTTAGGACTATCCTCAATTCCTATATTGATCCCATCAAACTCCCCACAAGTTTTTCCTTTTTTATCTCTTTCCTTCTTTATGTAGGCATCATGTTTATTAAAGATTTTTTCTAAGGAAACAAAATGAGAGGGAATTCTACTACCTTTTATTTGGATGACACTTGATTTTGACTCCTCTTCATCAGTTGATAACTGATCCTTCTTTTGATCACTTTCAAAACACAGATTTGCAAAGAGTCCCGTTCCTTCAATAAACTGTTGAATATTCTTATCATCTTAAAATACCTACCAGGATTCTTCATTATCAGGTACCTTAGGTCTGAATAGGACCTCCATTCTGTAAACTTGTTCTTTAAAGTCAGGGTGTGGTAGGAGTAAAGATGCAGATACTGCCAAAGAATCTGCCCTAGAGTTTTGATCTCTTGGTACTGAAATTATTGAGAAATCATTCAGACTTTCAATCTCATCCCACACTTTATTTCTATAATTTTTCAATCTATTATTTTTCATAGTATACTGGTTTCTTACCTACCTCACCACCAGTTTAGCATCTCCTTGAACTTTAAGCAATTTAACTCCTCTTTGTTTGGCTACCTCTATGCTAAGAAGAAGGGCTTCATATTCTACAGTATTATTAGTATTTTTAAAGTCTAACTTGTAAGCTAGGCAAGTTATCTCTCCATTAGGGGTTATCAAGACTACTCCTGCACCTAAACCAGCTTTAGCATAGCTTCCATCAAATTCTAATGTCCATAACTATTCAACACCTACATGATCTAATTCTTCATGAACATCAAAGCTGTTAGAGAATAGCATATAATTTCGAAACTGCATCTCATGGTAAAGAATCTATGATCTAGGGTCATCTGATTTAAGCACAGTGAACTTTGCCTTTTCTTCTAGTTCCAACTTCACCTTTTTATCCCCCACCTGGATGATTGCAAAAGACCAATCCAATTTAATCTCCCCTCCCATGTCTTTGTAGAAACTTCTACTGAGGAGCATCCCATAGCTTGCAGGAATATCAGCTACAAGGATTGTGAGTTTCATCCTTTTAGAAGGGTGAGCTTCTAGGGCAACCTGAGCATCTTTGATTTGACCAATCAAAGGTACCTGCTTAGCATCCATAGAATAACACCTACCGAAAGCTTTGGTTAAAGGAAACCCTAAAGCTTTAGCAACTGATGCAGGCATTACATTGTCTGAAGCTCCTGAATCTGTGATGCAATTACTTAATCTGTTACCATTGATAAAAAGTGATATATAAAAAGGCTCTAGTTTTTTATTTGAGTAGGTAACAAGGATAGTAGATTCTTCTTCTTGGAATAGCCTAGGGATTGAAAAATCTTCATCTGCTGAATCTCTCCCACTAGTACTGACCTAGCTTTTGTCACTAACATTGGCATTGATATGACTACCTTCTTTATTTTTACAATGTTCTACCAACCTTTGAAGTTGATCAGGATTTGACTTTAAATAATCTATAGGGGATATTTGAATTTTAGCTTCTTCACAAAATTGTATAATATCAAAGGAATTGGATAACTTACCTCTTTGCTCCTTTTGTGAAGAACTTGATGCTATACCATTATCCTTATCTACCTTGTTAGAAGATACTTGATTCTTAGCAGGAATAGCATTAGAGGCTTGAATTTTGATCTTCTAACTTCTAGTCATCATAGTTAGTTGAGGTCCCTCCAAAGTAGTAAAACAATCACCTCCATTCTCTGAATTTGACTCATGCTCAAAGAATAAATTTGCAGAGTCACCATAAGGAGCATGGTCATCTTAACTTTCTGGATACTCTATTTTTTTCTCTTTTTCTTCCTTCATCTATTTGTATCTGATCATATCAGCACAAGTGTCACCATCATTATCTGCTCTGAGATGAAAGGCACACATATTATATCTTTTGGGAGGAGCTTCAATAGCCAATCTCTATTGAACAGCAGGGATCTGTAAGTTTTTATTTCCACCTTGATATCTTGATCCTTGGTAAGGCTGATGAAATGAATGAGTTGGCTTAGTGACCTTTTTTTTCAATGCAATTAACTCATTGGATAATTTCTACAACATAGCCTCTGTACTAGTTGAGGTACTAGCTGTACTGCTTGTGGATCCAGTGTGAAATTCCTTCTTCCATTTCCTAGAGGCTATCATATCAACTTCCATTTCTACAGCTAGTATTTGTGCAGCCTATAAATCTACTACATTGGCCCTTCTTATCTAGTGGCATATAACTAATGTAAAATGTTTTCTGATTATCTCCTATTGGTGCACTAGCAGTTGGTATTCTTTTGATGAGTTTATTAAATTTAGCATTGAAGTCTCTCATGGAGATAGATGATTCCTTTTTATTTGAGCCAGTTGTAACAATAGGATTTGAGCATATTCTACACTCTTATACCTTCCTTCAAACCTTTGTTTCATATCATTCCACCCAGTAATGCAACCTATGGGCAAATCTTGAAACCAATCTGCTGCATCATCCACAAGGGTGTCAACGAACATTCTAACTGCAGTATCTTCATGCTGAGGGTTTACCATACTACATGCTCTATGAAAAGCACTTAGATGTTCTTCTGTAGATATTGTACCATCACCATTGAATCTTGGGAATTTCTTTCTATAATCCTTTGGTAGATCATGATTTTCCACAAGATTCAAAGGCCCAATGACATTTCCCCAAGGAATAGCCATATTTGCTAATCTTGTATTTTGTGTAACTGTCTGAATAGAAACCGAAAGGGGAAGTGCAACACCATGCAACAATAATGAATTACAAGTGGTAGAGATAGGAATTCTACCAATAGGAGGAGAGGAAGACTTACTTCTTATTGGTCTAAAAGGGACTACTGCAGGCAACTAAAATTCTATAGGCTTCTTAGCTTCAGCCTCCCTTGCTTTTGCTCTTCCTTTCCTGAAAATATCTTTAAGGATAGGGAAATTGACCCCTTTGAGTTCTTCGTATACTAGATCAACCTTTCCCTTTTTTTTTGCACTCCTGGTAAACTTGGAATCTAGGATGCCTAAAATTTTGAGAAAAACTTATTAATATTTCCTTTTTTTAAAGTCCTCCCCAGCAGAGTCACCAAAAATTGTTGATTAACAATTTTTCATCCCTTAAGATTTTCTATCTCTAACTCTCTAATGTACCCAAGGTAAGAGAACAAAAGGATGTTTACCAACAAATGGGTCAGTGTGAGCTTACTATCAATGCCCTCTGAATTAACAGGTACAACTCCCTGATTGTGTTTGATATTCAATGGGTTTGTTTTTATACATCATCAGATACTCTGAATAATGAAGCTTTCAACCAAATTACTTATAGACACAAGGAATTTAGGAAAAGATAAGAGGTAGATAACTTATAACCCACAATAGAATGTCAATTACAAATCATCATAGAGTTTCAACACAAACAATTAACTCTAATCTACCTTAATTTATGAATGCATAACCTACTAAAGCGAATAGAAGCAAAATCATACATGAGAAGCAAATAGAATTACTCATACTGCAATCACTAACATGAAATAGAATCCAAGAAGAAATTGCAGTTTCACATAAAATTGTCCTTTCTATTCAAAATGCAGCTAACCTGCCTACGACACAACAAACATAACACAAAGCTAAGCAAATGGAATTACTCATGCTCCAATATCAAGTTTGCCGACCCCCATTATTATCAAAAAAATGTACATTTATAGTTCACTCTGCCAAGAAGTTCATCAGTCACAGACATTCAACAGTCAAAAATATCAATTTCATCTTCCAAAATTAGGAGAAAACATCAAAATATGAAATGTATCTGAACCAATCAGTTATATGCACAAATGTATCATTGGTGCCATCATTTGAATTTGAAAAACCTCAAAACCCTTTGAGTTTGAATTTTCACCATCGATTTGCAGTTGGAAGATCACAATCATAACCTTTTCAATGGTCATCTCAGCCTTCCCTGATTAATATATTCTCTGTCGCTTGGTCGCTACCTGCTTAACCTTGTCACCGGTTCTCAACTTATATTTTTGGTGGCCAATTTTCCTTGTAAACTCATGATATCCACCTAAGCTTCCATTGTCACATGATTGCATGGAACTTTTCTAACTCTTGCGATCATGCAACCACTCTATCATTGGCATGTGATATAACATTAAATAATTAAACCTTCACTTTCCCAGTTTACGTTGTCGCATCTACGCTGTTGGCATACATGGGTCCCGGTAGAACACATTATCATATGATCACATGGTATTATTTTATTTCTTATGATCATGCGACTACTCTATCATTGGTACACATGGATCACATGATTGGAGTTTGTGGGTCCTAGCAGAGCACATCTATTTAGTCTCCTTTTTCATTGACTTTCTCTCTCCTACTTTGACTTCATTATCACATGATCACATGGTATTATTTTACCTCTTGTGATCATGTGACCACCCCATCATTCCTGAGATACTTTCAATGGAACTTATATAGCATTTAATAATCATTCCATTCCATTGTCGCCTGATCACATGGCACTTTTCTACCTCTTGCAATCACGTGACTGAACACAAGTAAAGGATCTTCCTTGTCAGGTTAGGATCTATAACTTACCCCAATGTAAAGAGACTTTTGAAACAACCCACCTAGCTTAAAGCAAGAAGGGAGTGGTAGGGGAACCCGACAAGGATATCCTATCCTAGAGAAGACTTAGACCTAGACAACAACATGACTAGACTTGACCATTACACCAAACCTTCCACTTGACAACATAGCTACAGGGTGAAAAGTGGGGCAACATGGGGTCATATCTTAGAGCTCATGCAAGGTAGCATAGATCCATTAGGTGCTACAAAATTGTGCTATCAGGGCCTACAAAAGCCTATCTTAGTTTTCAAATATTCAAGTTCATTTAAAGTGGGCAACACATTCTCGATCGATGTCAGAACTCAAAGTGTTCCTCAGTTCAAACAAAAAATATTGCATATTCTTCCAACCATTTGTCATAGTAGTGAATCATCTATTCCAACAGCTCCAAATCATTGAGTAAACACTAGTGGCAACCTCATTTGGCATGCACAGTCATTTGATCCCCGCCAATGAATCCATGCTGAAGTGTCCCTCAAGGTCCCTTCAACATGAAATCGATGATCTTTGCGGGGTCATATCTCAGAGCTCATATGAGGTAGAATCAATCTCTTAGGTGCTATGGGACCATGTTGTCAGGGCCTAAAAAATCTTGTCTTAGTTTTTAGAGATTCAACTTTTTTAAAATTTGGCAACACATTCTCAATTAATGTCATAACTCAAAGTCTTCCTCAATTAAAATGGCCAACATTGTGTATCTTTCAAACCATAGGTCATAGCATCGAATCATCAATTCTAACTACTCTGAATGGTCAGGTAAACGCTAGGGGGCAACCTCATTTGGCACACATAGTCATTCAAACCCCATTGATGACTCCAGGCTAAAGTGTCCCTCAAGGTCCCAAATGCATGAAATTAGTGATATTTGTGGGTTCATATGTTAGAGCTCATGTGAGGTAGCATGGATCTGTTAGGTGCTATGTGACCTTGTTGTCGAGGCCTACAATAGCCTATCTCAGTTTTGAGAGATTCAAATTCATTTATATTTGGAAACAAATTCTTGGTCGATGTCAGAACTCATAGTGTTCCTTAGTTCAAATGGCCAATGTTGTGTATCCTTCCAACCATCAGTCATAGAAAGAAACCATCTATTCCAATAGCTTTGAATGGCTGGGTAAACACTATTGGAAACCTCATTCACCACGCATATTAGTTTGATCCATGCCAATGACTTCATGCTGAAGTGTCCCTCAAGGTGCCTTAAGCATGAAATCAATGATATTTATGGGGTCATATCTTAGAGCTCGTGCAAGGTAGCATGCATCCTTTAGGTGCTACATGAATGTGTTGTCAGGGCCTACAAAATCCTATATAGGTTTTCAGAGATTCAAGTTTGTTTTAAATTGGCAATATATTCTCGGTCCATGTCAGAACTCAAAGTGTTCCTCAGTTAAAACAACCAACATTGTGTATCCTTCCAACCATTGGTCATAGCAATGAATTGTCTATTTCAATAGCTCCAAATGGTCAGCTAAACACTAGTGGAAACCTCATTTGGCATGCACAGTCATTCAGTCCCACCGATGACTCCATGTTGAAGTGTCCATCAAGGTCCCTTTAGCATGAAATTGATGATCTTTATAGGGTCATATCTTTAAGCTCATGCGAGGTAGAATCGATCTATCAAGTGCTACAAGACTATGTTGTTGGGGCCTACAAAAGCCTATCTTAGTTTTCAGATATTCAACTTTGTTTAAATTTGGCAACACATTCTTGGTTAATGTCAGAACTCAAAGTGTTCCTCAATTCAAATGGCCAACATTGTGTATCTTTCAAATCATTGATCGTAGCATCAAACCATCAGTTTGAACAACTCCAAATGTTTGAGTAAATGCAAGGGAAAACCTCATTTGGCACACATAGTCATTCAAACCCCATCGATGACTCTAGGCCAAAGTGTCCCTCAAGGTCCCAAATGCATGAAATCAACAATCTTTGTGGGGTCATATGTCGAAGCTCATGTGAGGTAGCATGGATCCATCAAGTTCTACGAGACTGTATTGCTGACACTTACAATAGCCTATCTTAGTTTTGAGAGATTCAAGTTCATTTATATTTGGAAACACATTCTCAGTCAATGTCAGAACTCACAATGTTCCTCAGTGGAAAATGACTAACATTGCATATCTTTCCAACCATCAGTCGTAGCATCAAACCGTCTATTCTGACAGCTCTGAATGGTCGGTTAAACACTAGGGGAAACCTCATTTGGCTCACATAGTTGTTCAAACCCCATTGATGACTCTAGGCCAAAGTGTCCCTCAAAGTCCCAACAACATGAAATCAATGATCTTTGTGGGGTCATATCTCAGAGCTCATGCAAGGTAGCATCGATTTGTTAGGTGCTACAAGACTATGTTACCGAGACCTACAATAACATGTCTCATTTTTTAGTGATTCAAGTTTATTTATATTTGGAAACACATTCTCGATTGATGTCAGAACTCATACTATTCCTTAGTACAAACAGCCAACATTGCACATCTTTCCAACCATTTGTCATAGCATCAAACTGTCTATTCTAAAAGCTCTAAATGGCTGAGTAAATGCTAGGGGTGATCTCATTTGGCACACATAGTCGTTCAAACCCCATCGATGACTCTAGGTCAAAGTTTCCCTCAAGGTCTCTTAAGCATGAAATCAGCGATCTTTGTGGGGTCATATCTTGAAGCTTGTGCGAGGTAGCATGGATCTGTCAAGTGCTAGAGGACCGTGTTGCTAGGGCCTACACAAGCCTACCTTAGTTTTCAAAGATTCAAGTTCCTTTAAAATTGGAAACACATTCTTGGTCGATGTCTAAACTCATAGTGTTCCTTAGTTCAAATGGCCAACATTGCATATCTTTCCAACTGTCAGTCATAGCATCAATCCATCTATTCCAACAATTCTAAATGGCTAGGTAAACACTAGTGGTAGTCTTGTTTGGGACACATAGTCATTCAAACCCCATCGATGACTCTGGGCTGAAGTGTCCCTCAAGGTCTCTTAAGCATGAAATCATTTATCTTTGTGGGGTCATATCTCAGAGCTCGTGCAAGGTAGGATCAATCCATCAGGTGCTATGAGACCATGTTTCCAAAGCCTACAATAGATTATCTCAGTTTTTAGAGATTCAAGTTTGTTTATATATGGAAACACATTCTTGGTCAATGTCAGAACTCATAATGTTCCTCAATTCAAATAGCCAACATTGTGTATCTTTCAAACCATCGGTCGTAGTATCGAACCATTTGTTCAACAACTTTGAATGGCCAAATAAATGCTACTGACAACCTTTCTTGGCAAACATAGTTGTTCGAATGACACTGACAACTCCGGGGTGAGTAGTAGGATGAGTGAAAATATGTATTCTAGTGTTTGTCATTAAGAATCAGTCAGTTAGGGGACAATTAGAAGTTATTTTTTAAAAGAATAATGTTGCACATCCACATCTGTCCTAGTAATCTTATTAATAAAAGAGCTCTTGCCAACATTAGGGTACCCACAGATTAAAATAGGCTTGGTATTGGGGACAATAGATGACAACCTTGCCATATGCTGCCTCACCTATTCAAGGTCATGTCTTTATATTGTGACTGTCCCATAGAATAGGGAACAAACCAATGAATATAAATGTTTGATTCCACGTGATCTTGGATAGGTTGTGATGTAGAAATATTGCCTTATATTATATTTATACATTTCTGCATTCATTTCATTACTTTTTTTATTATTATAGTCAAGGAATTGACTGTTATTGAGGATAGTGACTGGCATTTCTAGCACAATCAGCAAGTTAAACATACATCGATAAACATGCAAGCATAACTACAAGGCATGGGAAATTTAGAATGCATAAGACATCCACATAAACATAAATTAGTATACATCAATACATGAAACACATGAATTGCATACCTAAAACATAAAAATATATATTCGTAGGGCATGAAGTCAAATATATATGTCTAATAATGTCATACACTGAATATATTCAATACAGTAAAACTAGCTTCCTCAAAGCCAAATGGATGTACAATGTATCACTTATACAATATACAAAAAATATGTCCACTAATGCCATATAGGCATACAATCCATATCCCTAATCTAGTCCTATCCCTCCAGGGGAAGAAATTTTTTTTTTGAGCTATCTTCAATTGTCGTGTCGATGGAGATGTAGTGGATGTTGTAGTCTTCTGAGTGTACTCACTTGTCCTCCTATCTAGACTCTTCTGTAGCTCGACCTAATAAAAAAAATTAGATAGAGATAACTAATATACATCAAAATTGAATTATACAATGACATAAAATTGAATATTTGCTTACCGCTAGGAAATAGTCACTATGCTCATCCACCGAAGGTGAATGCTGGCGATCTGGAGTAATAAGTCCCTACAAAAATGATCAAAATAATAATTAAAATACATACATGGATATCATTATAAAATTTAATACAAACTATTAAAATAACAATTAAAGTTAAGTGATCTCTTTCATACCTCAGTCAGTGCTTTAGAATTAGCTACTATTGTAGCTACTCTATGATTTAAAGTATCACGAATAGAAGGAGGATTTTCTGATGTTAAAAGCTGAAAATGAAAAAAAAAAAGTATTATGCAGTTATCAAGATTACATATATTTTTTACAACCCTACTAATGAGTAAATGATACCTCTGTGAAGGTTCCACCCCATCCTCCGGTGTGCGGCGTCAAAGTTGAAGCTCCAACATTCAACTAGTGCACATGTACATGGAAAATTATAAGATAACCATTCATATAAGAACATACTACTGACATGTTAACTATAATGCATTATTACATATATACCTTTGGACTCAATGGTGACCTCACAAACCCAGGTGAAAGAATGTAATCATCATGCCTTTGGATTTTGATCATTTTTTGTCGAGTAATTTAGTCATTTTATTCATTAATTAAATATAACCAAGTAAATCAAATTAATATGAAAATAAAGATACCTCAAGGAAAGTTGCATGATGCCCTTCACTGTTTGTTGTGAACATTGATGGTCCACTAGTGAACGTCTAATGCACATGCACAATAAGTTATCATAAAATTATTCATATAATTACATAATTATCAAATATGTTAATTAAAATGTTTTATTCAATACATACTTGTGGAATTGACGATGATGTGTAAAATGGGACATTAGGATCATTGCCACTTCCACTGCCACTGCCACCGCCACTGACACTCTTGCCCTAAATTTTCATGATAATCAATAGATACTAAATTAAATAGTTATTCTTTTATAAATAAAATATGATCAAAGCAATTTAATGAACTTGGAAATATTTACTTGTGTCAATCCCAAATGTCATATTTACAAAGATATCAGTCATCATTCTAGAATCCTCTTCCTCTCTCTTGCTACTACCAAATGTGCTCAAGAATCCACATGACCAAAAAACATGCCCCCTCAAGGATTGACCATGGTCATCCTCAACTAATGGAGTGGCACACTGAATGAGAGTCTATGTTAGAGCACTAATTATGCCTAGTGTGTCTGCCTCTACACGTTCCTTCACAATAGAATGAATACTAACATGATCCACCTGTGGCTTGCCAATAGCAGTCTTAGGTGCGATAGGGTCACAATGTGCCCCCACTTGATCAAATGATGACCCCCCTCCTCTAACATGAGAATCTAGAATGTCAAAAATAATTTGGCACCTCCTTGAGTACAAACTCGCAATATAGTTTCCTCAAGAAATATATAGGAAACTCATGATTATTACAAGGAGGTGAATCAAAAACCATCCACCATCTCTACCAAAATTTTTTTTTAATGTCTTCATTTATGAACCAATGAATTGGGAACCTCTTTGTTGTAGTTCTAAGAGTATTTGTGTCCACTAGTTTTTTAAATATCTTGCAAATGTCATCTTTTGTGATTTTTTCTTTTTTTATGTCCACATAAGATAATTTATTTGTATAATATTGTTTTTGTTCTTCTCTTTTATCTTGCCATAAATTAATTTTCCCACTAACCACGGTTATGTGGGTCAAGATTGCTTCCAATGATTTTGCAAGTCTTTCCCTTCTGGGATTTGTACCATTAGAATCTTTTAAACTATTAATTAAAGATTATAATTCTTTTTGCCCTCTTTCAATTTGGTTCATCAAATTTTGTTGTGTTCCAGGAGGAGGTTTCTCGATTGGTGGAGGCAATTGAGGTTCATTTTCTTCATTTGGTTCTTCATGAGGAGACAGAGGGTTTGGTGGAGAGTTTGGTTGAGGGAGATTATTTCTTCCTAGCAATTAAAAAAACTACATTTTAAAATCTTCATTACATAACAAATTTAAACAAAAACAAATTTTCACAAAATAAATTGCAACAAAACTAAAATTTTAAAACAAATAAGAGGCATGTGATGTAAAAACACTTACCTCTTCTTCTGGATGGAAATAGACAACATCGTGGAGCCATTTGATGGACGGATGAATGAAAACAATTGGTTCACAAGACAAAAGAATAGTGTGTGCATGCTTAGGAAACCCTTCTTAGCTGAAAATGCGGGTTTTAAGAAAGAAAAATGAGCTTTCAAACCTACAACAAGCTTTAAGAAGGATTTTTGAAAGTGTGTGCACACTATAGGGTGCACGTGCTTTGAAAAACACTAAAAAAGTGTTTTCCAAAGCGTGTGCACCCTATAGGGTGCATGCGCTTTGTTTTGGATTGTCCAAGGCTAAGGCTTGGGTAGACCAAGCCATAGGGCATACGTGCTATCAAGTGCATGCCCTTTACTACGTATGCACTATGCATGATGGGGGACCAAAAAGAAAAGTGGCATCTTTTTGGTCCCCCATCTTTGTGCACTTACCCTATTACCTTATTGAGAATCCTAAAATAGATTTATATGCATAAGGTGTCATAGTCATTTTTATTTGACTGACTAGTTTTTTATTTCTAATTTTACCCGATGACCAAATTAGTAATTTATTGTCACTTATACTTGTGAATTGAAAAATAATAGTATAATTTGATCATTTTTAGTCAGGTGGCTAAATTTTTTATCACATGGATAAAATTTTTAGTCACATATGATGACCTACAAATGATTAATTATCTTAATGAACTAAAGAGATAGTGATTAGAGATCAGTGAGTTATCGAAGTGATATGTAAGATGATTAAATTAGTCAATATGTTGTCATTGATGTGAACAAGTTTTGACTATACTTATCATGATAGTTACAAACATGTGAACATCTTTAGAAGGAAGAAATGGTGAAGAAATGACATATCTACACAAAGAAAAGATGAATATGATAGATAAGGATATGTTATACATTGCGTAACTTATTTATGAGTCTATGGCATTATATTGTTCACTTGAGCATGTTACATTATACTATTATGAAGATGAGATCATAATTGAGAAAGTTAATGTGGTCGGTAATTGAAGATTTTTGTATACACATAGTCATTCTTGTGTATACCTGTTAGGATTAACAGTCAACAATACAACTAAGAGGGGGGGTGAATCAGTTGTATGACATAATATTAAACTTTAAACTTTAACCTTATCAATATCAGATCCAATGAATGCCAACACAATAATACAATATTTTGGTTACGGGGAAACCTTGTTAAAGGTAAAAACCCCGGTGGGAAGTAGCACCCACTAATGATGTACTGAGAGTATAGTAATCCTTGTTAGAAGATATAGCCCTATTAGGAGCTTATTGAAATATTACAGTACATAGTACTTGTTAGAGGAAAGACCCTGTTAGGAGTCAAGAAAAAAGAGGGCTCATAGCCCAAGGGTCACTTCCCAAAGAAGGTTAAGTCCACCGTCTGAACTCACTAGTTTGCAACAAGTGTATATGAAGAAATACATAATCTTTTGAACTATTTTCTAGCAACTATCTTTGCTTGATCATTTCCAATAAAGTCCACCAATAATCCTCTACTCTACATACTGTTACCCAGAATTTCCTATTTTTCAAATTTGGCCAAAATCTATTCCAGGGTCTCTATTTTCACTGTGCCAAGCATCCCTAAAAATTTCATGATCTTATGCCTTGTCCTCTAGCCTCTGCAAATTGTTTTATCCCCTAGTTTGTAGGTCTAAAAATTCAAAAATGTAGTCGTTGTGGCATAAAACCATAAGTAACCCTAGGCGAGATTCTATTTTATCATTACTTTATTAGCCACTTAAAACCCTCAAATACCCATGTGTGCTTTAATCCTATTGGCTGGTCATAGGTTCTCTTATTCTTCTAGCAGTTATCTTTTTATTTTGGTGATTTAGTGACTGCAGTGATTCTCATTCGCTAAATGTTTCATGGTCACCGCTTAATATCTTGTGACCTAGCGAAGTAGTTAACCCTTCTTTAGTCACATAATTGCTTAATGTTTAAATGGAGACTTTATGTTGGGTCCCAGATAGGAAGATCAACTGTTGTCATGAATTCATGAAGGGTCTTTCAGAGGCTTGCAATTTCACGATAGCTGTCGATCTTCCCTTTTTCTCAGTTCTTCATTACTTGTGTGGGATCAATGCCACATTGTACTATGTGGAGGTTTTTGATTGGCTGGAAGTATGATGTGGATCTTCATCAACAGGCCCAATGAACTATCAAGCTTTTAATCTGATGGCTGGTGTGTGTTCTCATGAGGTTTTTCTGACACATGAGATCATGCACCGACCATCGATTTCACTTTGTTGTCAGAACCTTGTGGGTGGGTCCTTTTTTTTGCTGACATGCTTATCTTCTATTGGTCCACATAGTGATGACTGGGACATGTTAGTGGGGCTGTGTTAGAGTATCAACAAGGATAAAAGATCAATGACCAGTGCATGTTCTGAAGGATTCTTTTGAGGCTTTGAGACTATGCGTTGACCATCTATTTTGCCAAGTGTTCAAGCTTCTGTCAGGTGGGTTTGTGTTACCAGGCATGTTGATTTGCTGGTTTGTGATTGATTTCTGAGTGTTGATGAGGTTATAGGTGGGTCCATTTGTTAGAGGGTCCAAGTCTAATAAGGATCTATGGCTGGTGCATGTTCAAAAGGAATATTCAATGGCTTTCAGATCATGCGCCAACTGTTCAAAGGGAATCTTGTCTTCAGTTGGTTCGATGTCAAAGAAGTGCTGAGGTGTTTGCTAATGGAGCAGTCGGAATGAATGGAAAGGTGACAAATGAAAAAATGGGCCCAGGGTTAATGAAGTATTCCATGAATTAGTGACTAAAGGGTTATTTCATGTTCGCCAGACTTAACCGGGGTCAGCTAAAGTATTAAACGATTCTACGACTGGAGGAAAATAGAACCCAAGGTAGATGCTGAGTTAACTTTGTAGTCAAATGCCAAGCCTAGGTAAAAAGGAAGATTTGATGGTCATGTTTTAAAGTAAAATTGAGTTTCAAATGCTGACCGTCGATAGAGAATTTTAGCACCACCTGTGACTGTTTTATCAATTTTTAAATTCAAATATCTCACAGTATCAGATTTTTGTAGTTATGGCAAGCCCGAGTTGTAGGAAGGTAGATGGATCATGGCGGCTAGATTTTTTGTAGGTATAAACATGAAATGGACATGCAAACATAGATATCTGATCAGCTAGGATATTTTCATGTGCATTTATGGCCAAATTTGATAGAATTAGGGTTTGATAATTGTAATGCAAATCTATGTAACCCTAGTTAGGTTTTGATTCCTGCTTGCGTGCAAAATAGGAAATGTATATAATGTTTTTTGAGAGCTTTAGAGCTCAGGAATTGACTTTTTGTAAAAGAAGAGTTGGACAATTGTAAAGAAGAAAGTACCCTTTTCTTAGAGAGTCATCTGTGGCATTTATTTTGCCCTCTGGTTTTTGACAGTTGTAAATTCCCATTTATAATTTAGATATTTAAGGTATTTTGTGACATTTCTCATGTCCCTATCCCTTCTTGTGTGAGTTCTCTTAATGAATTTAGTATTTATATGTTTTTCAGTGATATCTTAGGGTTCTTGATCCTTCTTTTTTTCTGCAATTTTGTGTATTCTTGTGGATGATTTGATGTGAATTCTTTTGTGGTTATATTACAACCCCTTAACAGTCTTGTCTCATTCCTATACCTAGTTGTAGAGGTGAATGTTTGTTTGCAGGTCATAGATTGTTTTCTAATCCAAAGAGTGTTATTGTTTGTGAAAGAATCTCTCTTTCCCTGGGATACCCTCTTTTAATTTGCAGACCCTTCTATGAAATACTTATGCAAACCTATTCAGTGAGTTCTGATCTCCTAGACCTAAGTTTATTCATTGAATCCATCTTTTATGCTACAATTCATACCATCATTTTGGTGTATCACCTAGTAGGTAGTTTTCTTTCAAGTCATTTTCCTTTCAAGCATTCCTTCTATCCCTTTCCCTAAAAAGATTTACTTTTCCTATCAAGAAGCAAATTAAGGTGATTATCCAAGAGGAACCAGCCTAGAACCTAGAGGTCTCATCTTAGTTAGCATAGGTCCCACAACCTAGAGATGATTCCCATGTTATACTAGGTTATCAAGACCAAGAGAGCTTAAAAAAAGGGTGAAAACTTAGTGTATAACACATACAATAGACACAATTTCACAACCTCCTTATATCACACATATCACATCCATGTCTCTTCCAAAGAAAAGGCCTTTTATTTATACCTTATTAAATTTTACCAAGAATAGGTCAGCCCATAAGGATTTCCTAATTAAAAAAAGTTACATAGGCCCTTTCTAAGATACACATGCTATCAAAAACAACTTTACAATGATTACATTACAATAATTAAGGACCAACATCCTTGAATTATGTTTTCCAAACAAAACACACACTTCATTCCCGGTGTCAGCTTCATAATAGGCCATCGCCAAAGCACACACCACACATGATGTCACCAATCTCTCCATACCTTGCATTAACCAATAAACATCTGTAAGTACCTCTTCCATCATCCTACAAGATTGCATACCTTGAATCCAATCTCTCTAAAATATATACCAAAAACTCAGAGACTAACTCTATCAATTCTCACTGTCATAGTCTCATGACCAGTCTTTACCAAAACAACTGTATCTTCCTTAATATACATCCATTAATGATTCAATCTTAGATATAATATCAAAAAATCCATCTAAACTCTCTTCTAACTTCGCAACATCTAAAAAAATAGTACACCTTTCGTACACTGTGATTACCAATCTGGCTCCTTCATAGAAGCATATGTTGACATTAGTGACAAAACACAAATGATAACAGTATGAGTGCCCATTCAGTAACGTAGTGATTAAACATATTAAATATCTCAATCACCACCCATGCATTAGCAATATCCAACAATCTCCCCCTTTGGCATTGATGTCAATATATGGGAAAATCTTATCCTAAAGTTGTATCAACCCAAAAGTCCTTCAACTAAACAATCTCCCAAAACAGTGAGGATTTTCTCATAAAAACACTCCCCCTTTGACAACAATGGAAAAGGGTGCCAACTACCTTCACATATAAATTTCTTCCATAATCACTCCCCCTGAGGAGTAGATCCCTACATCCAATCCAGAAAATGATGAGGCTTTGACCACTTCTGGACTGATGCATCTCTGCATCTTTTAGTTCTGACTAGGAGGGGCCTAAACCCCTAACATACCTCTGAGATATTCAATGGTATCTTTTGGTAGTCACTTTAAAAGGATATCTGCAATCTTATCTTTTGTACTAATATATTCAAGCTTGATTTCTTTTTCTACCACCTTGTCTCTTAAGATGTGATACTTGATAGAAATGTGTTTAGTTTTAGAGTGCATCACTAGATTCTTTGACATGTTTACTATGCTGGTGTTATCAAAATGGATAACCATAGGCTCATTAAAAGTTATTCCAATTTTTATCAGAATTTGTTTCATCCAAACAATTTGAGTGCAATTTATAGCAGTAGCAACATATTTTGATTCAGCAGTAGATTGTGCTATACAATCTTGTTTCTTACTTATCCAAGAAACTAACTTTTTTCCATGGAAAAATGCACCACCACTTGTACCTTTTTCATCATCAATATTTCCTACCCAATCAAGATCAATATAAGCATGAAGTTCAAAGCTATCATTCCTATCATACCATAAACCATAGTCTATGGTTCCTCTGAGATACCTTAGTATCCTTTTAACATCAGCTAGATGAGTCTCTTTGGGTTCTGCCTGATATCTAGCCACAATTCCAATAGCATTAGCAATATCTAGTCTGGTGTGAGTTAGATATTGTAGCCCTCCAACTATTGATCTATAAAAAGTCTGAAAAACACATTTTGATTCATCATTAATTATTAGCTTGTTTATAGTCACCATAGGTGTTTCTACTATTTTACAATCTTCCATTCCGAATTTCTTAAGCAATTCTTTGAGATACTTGGTCTGTGAAATGAAAATACCATTCTCATTCTAAGTTATTTGCAGTCCAAGGAAGAATTTTATTTCACCTATCATGGACATCTTAGATTCACATTCCATTTCTTTAGCAAACTTCTTACATAGGTCATCATTACCTCCAAAGATAATGTCATCCACAAATACTTCTACTATTAGGATTCCATCTTTAGTAGTTCTCAAATACAAATTAATGTTTGCATTACCTTTTCTAAATCCAAGTCCAAGTAGATACTTGTCCAGCCTTGCATACCAAGCCCTAGGAGCTTGCTTCAACCCATACAGGGCTTTCTTCAATTTGCACTCCATATCTTTGTCTTTGCATAGAGTAAATCCATCTGGTTTTTCTATGTAGACTTCTTCAAGATTTTCATTCAGAAATAAAGATTTAACATCCATCTGATACACTTTGGAACTTTTTTGTGCAACATAAGATAGAAATAATACTACTGCCTCTATTCTAGCAACATTCAAGAAAATGTTTCTTCAAAGTCTATGCCTTCTTGTTGTGAGTATCTCTTACACACTAGTCTTGCTTTATTCATGTTATACACTAAGTTTGAACTCTTGTTTCTAGCTCTTGTAGTCTTGACAACCTAGTATAACATGAGAATTATCTCTAGATTGTGGGACCTATGCTAACTGAGATGAGACCTCGAGGTTCTAGGCTAGTTCCTCTTGGATAATCACCTTAATTTTCTTCTTGACATAAAAGTAAATCTTTTGAGGGAAAGAGATAAAATGAATGCTTGAAAGGGAAATGACTGAAAGAAAACTATCCTACTAGGTGATACACTAAAAATATGGTATGAATTACAGTATAAAAGATGAAATCAATGAATAGACTTAGGCCTAGGTGGTCACAACTCACTGAATAGGTTTTCATTAGTACTTCATAGAAGGGTCTGTAGGTGAAAAGAGCTATTCAAGGAAAGAGAGATTCTTTCACAAACAATAAGACCCTTTGGAATTAGACAACAATCTATGACCTACAAATAAACATTCACCTCTGCAACTAGGTATAGGAATGAGACAAGATAGTTAAGGGGTTGAAATATACCCACAAAAGCACTCACATCAAATCATCCCCAATGATACACAAAATTGCAGAAAGAAAGAGGGATCTAGAATCCTAAGATATCACTGAGAAGCATGTAAATACTAAATTCATTAGGAAATAACTCACACAAGAAGGCATAGGGACATGAGGAATGTCACAAAAAAACCTTCAATATCTGAATTATCAATGGGAGGTTACAGAATGTAGAAAACCAGAGGACTAAAAAAAATGTCTCAGATAGCCTTCTAAGAAAAGATATTTTTTCTCTTTACAAAATGTGAACTCTGAGCTCTAAAATCTCCAAAAAACACTATATATACATCTCCTCTAATGCACATAGGCAGGAGCAAAAATCTAATTAGG
Source organism: Chamaecyparis obtusa (assembly GCA_027943335.1). NCBI lineage: Eukaryota > Viridiplantae > Streptophyta > Pinopsida > Cupressales > Cupressaceae > Chamaecyparis > Chamaecyparis obtusa. Next base: position 94,884 of record BSBK01010806.1, read on the forward strand.
GTTGCATGGATTTTCATATAATAATCAAACCCTAATTCTATCAAATTCGGCCATAAATGCACATGAAAATATCCTAGCCAATCAGATATCTATGTTTGCATGTCCATTTCATGTTTATACCCATAAAAAATCTAGCTACCATGATCCATCTACCTGCCTGCAACTTGGTCTTGCCATAATTGTTGAAATCTAATACTATGAGATATTTGAATTTAAAAATTGATAAAATAGTCATAGGTGGCGCTAAAATTCATTATCAATGGTCGGCATTTGAAAATAAATCTCTCTTTAAAATGTGACTGTCAGAATTTCCTTTTTACCTGGGCTCAACATTTGACTGCAAAACTAACTCAGCATTTACCTCGGGTTCCAATCTTCCTTCAGTCATAGAATTGTTTAATCCTTTAGCTGACCCCGGTTAACTCTAGTGAACAAGAAGATAACCCTTAGTCATTCAATCATGGAATGTCTTACTAAACCTTGGCCCATTTTGCCATTTTTCAACCTTTTATTCACCCTTGACTAATCTGTAGGCATACACCTTGGCAAGTTATGACACAGTCCCACTGTAGCTTAGATTCCAATCTAATGGTAGGTGCATGATCTCTTATGTCAGAAAGATTCCTTGCACTTTTACACTAGTCATAGATATTTATTAGATCGGGACCCTTCTGACAAATGGACCCACTGAAAATCAAGTCATCACCACGTGGACCAATCAAATTCGAGCATGTCAGCACACCTGGTAACACAGACCCATGTGAAAAAGGATTGAACACAAAGATAAATCAATGGTCGATGCATAATCTCATGTGTCAAAAAAATCTCATGAGAATACATGCCAACTGTTGATCTAAAGGCTTGATAGTTCATTGGGCACGCTGAAAAATTTCCACATCATTATTTCTGGCCAATCAGAAATCTCCACATAGGACAACATGGCAGTGGACCCACAAAAGCATGAAGTGCTGAGAAAAAGGGAAGATCGACAGCTATCATGAAATCGCAAGACTCTGAAAAACCCTTCGCGAATTCATGACAATCATTGATCTTCCTGTTTCAGACCCCACACAAAAAGACCACCGATCAATTTAGCGATTGCGTGACCAAAGAGAACAAACTACCTACTGAGTCACTAGCTATCAAGGAGTTAACTGCTAGGAATAAGATATTATGTGATCACTGCAGTCGCCCAGTCGCTGAAAGAAAAAGGTAATTGCCGGAAGAATAAGAGAATTGGAGACCGAAGGAAGAATTACGCACATGGGAATTGAGACTTTTAAGTTGCCAATAAAGTAACATGAAAATAGAATGAGGGACTTAGGGTTTGCAGGGTTTATTTAGCTCAAATGGCTACTTTTTCCAAATATTTAAACTACAGACCAGGGAGTAAAACAATTTGCAGAGGCCAGAGGACATGGCATAAGATCATAAAAATTTTAGGGATGCTTGGCAGGATAAAAAAAAAAGACCTTGGGATAGATATTAGCCAAATTTGCATGCATATGAAAATTAGGGTAACATTTTGGCAATTTCTGCTAGTTGTCAGCCTACTAGATATGGAAAACCAGTGGCCTTGACATAATTCATTAGGCATGGGGGCATTCTGAGAAACACAAAAATTGACAAAGAGACAAAAATTGAACACAAGGAGACAAACTTGTGCACAGAAACTTCTTGAAAAGTAGGAACTAACCTAGAAAATAGGAAGAAAGTAGGAAAACATTTTTACAAAATTCATAGAGAGGGATTAACCTCAAAACAAGGCTTCAGGTGGAAACCATTGACTGATATTGGCAAGGCATCTCCTTCAAGAGTTGATAGCTGAAAAGCATTGGGTCCCTTGCACTTTTTTATAACAAATGGTCCACCCCAAAATTAATCAAACTTGGTATGTCTACTAGGCTTGTATCTGAACTCATCCCACTTGAGGACTACATCTCAAACTTTGAAATTTTTGATCTTGGCTCTTTTATCAAAGTTTCTCTTTGTCTGAGTCTAATGGAACTCCATATCTTGCATTGACTTGTCTTTGAGTTCTTCTAACTCCATCAACTGAGCATATCTGATCTGAGAGGGATCTCCTTCTTCAAATAGAGCATATTGAGTGGCCAAGTCCAGAGCTGGTAATTTAGTTGAAATAGACAACTTGTCCTCTCTACCATATACTAGCATGTAAAGAGAATTACCAATAATCTTATTCGGCATAATTTTGTCCAGCCATAAGGTAGACCTCAGTTGGTATGCCAATCCCTCTAATTGTCTTGCAGAGTCTTCTTGATTATCCTAATAAAATTCTTATTTGTTGATTTAGCTAAGCCATTTCCTTGAGGATAATAATTGGAACTAGTATTCAGATAGATGTCATTCTTGACTACCCACTCTGAGACTTTGAGGCCTGTGAATGCCAATGCATTATCTGATATGATGAAATCAGGAGTGCCAAACCTATGAATTAAATCATCATAAAAACTTAATACAACACTCTCATTTGATTCTTTTAAGGTAATTGCCTCTATCCACCTAGTGAAATAATTAGTTGCAGTGATTATCCACTTATGTCCTACACTAGATGGAGGATTAACCATTCCAATGAAATCTATGCCCCACTTCATGAAGGGTTGCTGTGTTCTGATTGGCTGTAAGGGAAAGGTTGCAAGCCTCTATTTTCCTACAAACATGGCACACTTGATGCATTTTCTTACATAATCATGGCTATCCTTGAAGATAAATGGCTAATAGTATCCAACCCTCATGATTTTAAAAGTAGTAGTCCTAGGAGAAAAGTGACCTCTAGAAGGTCCATCATGAAATTCAAATAGGACATTAGCTATCTTTTATGAATCTATGCATCTTAAAAGGACACAATTGTGATCCTTTCTGAAAAGAACTTCATTTATTAGCATAAAAAGAATAGATTGCAATCTATAATACCTCTTTTTTACTGAATCTAAGCCTACAGGACATTGTCCTGTCTTCAAGTAATTGATCATATTAGGCAACCAACTTGTTGCCTTGGCTTGTTCTTCTGTAGAATCCACAACCAAAGATGTATCCATTTGCTCTGGTTTCTTTGAACTTTCATTCTCTGTCAAATGCTCACAAAGACCTCTTCCCCTAACTAGCTTGGTAGTTTGGATATCTATGTCATATTCCATCACATTGGTGATCCAACTAGCTATTTTCTCATTAAGGTGCTTGGAAAGCAAAAACTCTTTGATACTTGGATGGGTAACCTTCAAGTGTACCTTGCTATGGATCAATAGATATCTAAAATTTTTAAGGCTCTTTACCACAACAAGTATATGTTTTTTGACAAAAGAGTATCTCTATTCATACTCTTCTAAACCTTTGCTAAAGAAAGCAATAGGCTGCTCCAATCCTTCTAAATTTTCTTGAGTCAACATTGCAGATATAGCATCATGACCTCCATAAGCATAAAGGATAAAAGCCTTATTAAAATTTTGGTTCAATAGGGCAGGAGCTTCTGTCAAAGCCTCTTTGATAGCCTAGAAATTGGTTTTGTCTTCTTTGGTCTAGCTGAAAGTTGAACTCTTCTTTAGCATGGCTTTCAAAGGCTTGAGTAAATCTGCAATGTTAGGCAAGAACCTCCTAACAAAATTAATCTTTCTTATGAAAGATTGGAGACCTTTCTTGTGATGTGGTAGGGGTAGCTCTAGGATAGCTACAATTCTCTTAGGATCCACTGTAATTCCTTCTATTAGGCCCATTTTTTGTCATTGCAAAATCCTTTGAAAATGGCTATTTTCCTTGCAAGTGTTCTTCATTGCCTCCTGCCCTGTGTTCTCCCTGTGTCACCTTGCTCTGGTCCAAATTTCATGTGCTGATTTGCAAGATCCAAAAAAATATTAAAGCTTTAAGGTTTGCAGAAAACAAAATTTAAAATTTTTCCTAAGTATCGAAAACCCATAGTGTTTTAAAAAATCCATGATATTTTTGGTCTATGTGTTTTTGACCTTCCTTGTTTTCAACCCTGTGCTTCTTGCTTTTGTGTGCTTCTCCTTTGGCGTTGAAAACCCTGTGTGTTTTTGGTGTTCCGCTATGTTGAAAACTTTGTGTGTTTTTGATCTTCTAGTTCCCTGTCTACTGGCTTTCCTTAACTATGCAAGTGCGATGAGTGGTGGGCCCAGGTTTTCAAAAGCTCTTCTCTGATTGGCTGTTGCATGGCCACATGTCAAACTTCCCTAACATGCGATCATGTGACTACCTGCCAGCTGTCCGTGTGGGTCCCGTTTCTTCCTATTGTTCAGCTGCCTAGCGGTTAGTCTTCTTCTGGCGACTTGGTGACTTGTGGTTGTCTCTTGTTCATTGGTTTTTGGTAGTTATTCCCTTAGCATTTAGTGACCTAGCGGGTGGTCTATTTCTCTTTAGTCGCACATTCTCTTGTTTCTTGGTAGTTAGCGGCTAACATCTCATGACTTAGTGAATGGTTAGTCGCATAGTCATTGAATTCTTGGTAGTTTGATGGTGGGCCCATTGGCTTTTGTTGTGGAGGTATGCATTTTGTGTGGTGGGTCCTCTTTGCCAGGTAGCTCTTATGTGCCATGGTGTTCTGAGCTGGTGGGTTTTCATTTATCTGCAGTGCTAAGGTGGATTTATTCTGAGGCAGGCCCACATTGATGCTAGATCTAACGGTCAGTGTATGATCTCAAGGAATATTCTCAGCCCTTGCGATCATGCACCATCCGTTGATCTAGCATCATATCTATGTGATGTAGGTGGGACCATCTGCCATGTGGTGCTTAGTTGTTGTGTTCCAATTGGTGCTAGGTGGCCAAGGGTTTGTAGGCGGGTCCTATGGTAGAGGTGACTCGACAGTTACAATGAATGGCATGATGACGGGTGGCATCATAGTTGCAAAGTTAGGAGTGGGGTCCGATGTAGTTTGGTGGTCCTGATATGTGTTTGGCAGCCTGACATATTTTCCTTCTTATCACTGGTTCGCAGGATAGTTTGGTTGTTCGCTAGTTGGTCTGGTGACTTGGCAAATGAGTGGTCATAGGGTCACTAGAGTTTTTAGCGGAGGCAGGAAGTATTCCGCGAATTGGTGAAGATTCCTTTATCGCTAATTTGCTAGATGATTTAAGTGGGTGATCTTCAACTCATGCAGTCGTGTGTTCATGAAGTCTAACTGCGGTTAGGCTTTTCATTCCACAACTAGGATTTTACCTTGTCACCAGTTCGTGTAATGTTCACCCGAGGTGCTTCATGAGTTAAAGATCTGAAGCCTGAGAATGATGAAGAGATCTACGGTCGGGACTTAATTGTCGATCTTCGATCAAATCAGGACCGCTGATGTGCTTCTGGCGCCATGACTTAGTTGTTGGAGTTTGAATTTGAATCTTCTGAGGGTTTCCTGTGACCAGAAAGGACTAGTTTTCAATGTAGAAGTGACCCTATTCAGTGAGAAGTGATTGGTTGCCATTCGCAGTGTGGTCTAGAGGCCTGTTACTTGTTTGTAGAGGTTGATTTGGTACCTGGTGAAGGACAGTCTTGGCTCAAGATATATTTGCAGTAAATTTTGTAATTGTTTCTAGTAGGTTGGGCGGGTGAAGCCCTAGCCCTAGCTGTTCATAGCTTGTTGCATTCTCTTTCAGAATTCCAAGGGAGCTAGTGGTATAAATGTCAAGTTGTTCAATTTTGTAAGGGTTCCTTCTTCTACAAATTTTTGAGGAGAATTGGTTCCATGTGAAGGGTCTTTTTCCTGTAGATTTTCTCCTTCTCTCTACATATAGAGTGTTCCTCTTTCTCCTGTTGGCTCAGAGAATATGATACTTTTTGTAATAGATTTGTCTTATGTGTGAGGATTTAATATATTCTTACTATTATTGAGCTATCTCCATTTGAATTTTGAATCATTAATCATGCATCAAGGGTGTTTGATTTTTTTTTTTGCATTGCCTTAGTGTTTGCCAGTGGAGTTGTCTTCGTAGGGATAACTAGTTCAGAGTTAGTATTCTTGCATGTATGAGCTAAAATATCAAGGATAGGTCATGCTTGTCTTCCAGTGGATGCTGGTTAATGTATTGTCCTTTCATAGGTCTCTTCTAAGGGGAGGGTTAAAATCCTTTCATAGATAATAGCATGCTTCAATGCACAAGTTGGTGCTAAGTTGAGGTTTGGCCATGGTGTGTGATTGATGTCAGGCATCAACACATTGGGTATATTATTTTCTTATTTCATAGCTATCCTTTGCAATATTATATTTGACCCTGTGGCCCATTAGATAAGGCACTGGTCTATCCGAGACTTAGAGCATCTCAGGGGTCCCTTCAAACTCATTTTTAAAATCATTTCCCTTCAGCCCCACCCTTTCCCTTTCATGTTGTTAGGATAGGTTTCTAGTTTTCAGTCTCATTCCATGCAAGTAGGGCTATTGCATGAGATTTTATGTCATTGGGGTACATGATACCTATAGGAGATTGATTGCTATTCCACATTAATTTGTCTATAGGCCTTTGGTTTGTCATGAGATGTCTTGAGTGTGCAGATAAGACAATACCCGCCTGAGTGAATGTCAAGCTCAAAGAAGGAGGATTTTTCTTTATCCTCATCAATTGGTTTGTTTTCCTTGTCAAGCTTGACTGCCTAACCTGTGTTTCAAGCCCAACTATTTGATTCAAGCTTGGTCCTGCAAGGAAAAGAGCCAACAAAGTGGCAACTCTGCTGGGGAGAACACAAGAAAAACCTATTAAGGAGCTCTGGTTGTAGTCATATTGAAGTATTCAAAATCTTTTGACCAGATTGGTTTAGCCCATCCGAGTCACCAACAAGTGGCGACTTTGCTAGGGAGAGTCTAGAAAAGAGTCAGATACAAAAACATGCATTTGCAAAATTTTCTCACCTATTTGTGAGTGGCGGCTCTGATCTTCTCTATTTGATCAGTGTTCCTCTTGATAAATAGTGTGTATGCCTGGTGTAGTTTTGTCTTGGTTGGAAGAAGAAACAAAGAAAATATTTCCTCTCTAGGGAGGTGGTGACTCTACACTGCAAAGAACTTGATGGAGCTGCATGGTGAGCTCTAGATCTACCCTGCTTCTAGCCAAAGGTCTTCTACTACAAAATTTCTAGGTATTCTCTTATTTAAAATATATCCCTATCAAGTGTGTAGCACTATTGCAAAGGGATGAGTTGTGGTGGGTAGTTCCTCATGGAGGAATATAGGCCCTTTTGTTTTGATGACATTGAGGGTGCCCCTAATGAGTTCTCTACTGAGGATGGGAAGTGCTCACCTAGATTCATGGCTGATGGATCTGTTTCTGCAAGCTAGCATGTTGATGTTGTTATGGGTCTTTTTGGAGATATGGATATTGAGCATGAAGATGTTGCCATGAGGTTATTTGTGCATACATTTTCTAATGGTACAAGGAAGTGGTTTTTGTCCTTGCCTTCATGTTCAATCCCTTCTTGGGATGTGTTGAGAGCTAAGTTTGTTGAGCATTTTGATAAAGTTGCTTCTCTCAAGAAGGAATTAGCAAGGTTGAAAATGGTGAACTAGTAGTTAGCAGAGGATATAAGATTGTTAAGACTGGTGGCTCCTGATAATGTTCATGTGGAGGCTAGTGTTTCTGATGTTGATTCTCACTATGCAGAGAGTGTTGACTATGAAGCTGATTCTGAGATCAGTGCATATGAGGATGTTGAAGATGAATCTGAGGATGATAATATTTCTTTTTTGTCTCCAGATTTTTCTTCTTGTCAACATGAGAAGGAAATTCTCTTATCCCAATGTGATGATGTTTTGTGTGAGAAGGAGAATATTGAGTATGATGCAGATGATGATTCTTGCATTGATTTATCCACACAAGATGATCTAAGGCCAGAGTTTTCCATTCTTATCTTAGACAAGAATGATGTTTGCAATGACAGGGATGTAGCTGATGAAGAAGAAAATGATATTGATGCCCAGAGTCCATTATGTAGTGAAGTGATTTCAGCACTTTTGGCTGAATAGTTCCAAAGGTATGCCCCTACTTGGGACTTTGATTTGCAGCCCCCCTATGATGTGGTCTTTGAAACTGATAATGAGGGCAGTGTTCAAAGTGACCATAAAGACCCATGTATACAAGGTTCCCCCTCTAGTAGTGACTCTGCAGTAGAAGGACATGATAGTGTGTTTTCCTATCATCAAGATTGCAGTGATGAACAAGTCTTTTGTTCAAGTTCTTTTCCTTCTTTTGCCAGATATGATAGTGAAGAAGACCTTCACTTGGTTCATGGTCTAGTTCATGAAGATGTCTTTGATGAACCAAGTTGCTTAGTGGCTGAGGCAAAGTGTGAAGGTAAATCTGAGGATACAAGTCCTTCTCAGCTAGGTAATTCTGATGCAATGCATGGTAATCAATATGCTGTATTTTCTGATGCATTACTAGATCACATTTTTGCTTCCAGTCAGCATGGAGAAGTAGATGATGTTCCCTACTTCTTAGAATTTGAATATGAATATGGTGGTTGTGACTAGAAAAGCATGGGCAGTTATCATTATAGTTCTATCCTTCAGCCCATGAATATTCACATATGTTTGCAACAAGGTGGTCATGAGATTTTCAGGTGGCTGGTTGCATATGTGGATGAAAACTAGATTTTTGATGTAGGAGGGTCACTGGTTTTCTTTTGAGGCCTTGAGCCTGGTTGTATATATCTATATATCTTTGTATAGTCTTTCCCTTTCCTATTGTTTGAGTACTTCTTTATGCATAAGTGGCTCAAGCTTGGGACTAACAGGCATTAGGTTCTAATTCAATAGTGTGTTGAGCAAGGGTAGGGTCAAAACCTTTAAGGTCTTCATATTTCCATGTAAAGACATCACTGAATTCTTTGAAAAGTTGAGTGTAACCCTACTTCTCTGCATTAGAATTCACTTTTCCAAATTGTAAGCTCTTACTTGGTTCCAATTCTAATTCAACACAATATTCTTGTTGGACCACCAGACCAGCTTTATTCTTCTTAACTTCATCATCCTTGTTGAAGAAAGTCTCTAAGGTGACAAGACCCCTAGGCATCTTATTAGACTTAAGTTGTATCACTTGATCACTATAATTTTGTGATAACCTATCTTGATTATGCTTTGAAAAAACATCTTCTTCAAATAAGAACTGCATAATTTGTTCATCATTGTCAAACACCTGCCAATTGACATTATTATGAAGGATAGAGGGTTTGACAATCACTTTGATATCCTATTAATCTATCTCTTTTGAAATGCTATTGGGAATATCATACTAAGATCCGATGGTAGCTAATCTATTTGCATTTTGATTTAGTTTCCTAGGGATAGTAGCAATATTGAAAGCACAAAAATATTCAATTACATCCCAAACTCTATGTTTGTATGCTTTCAAGGTGTCATTCTTGGTTGCACTTATCCCTCTCACTTGACTGAAAACTAACTCACTATCACCATAAACTTTTAAGGCCTTAAGCCCTCTTTTCCTGGCCCACTCTAGTCCATTCACTAGACTTTCATATTCTACAGTGTTGCTAGTACATGAGGAAATGAATCTAAAGATAGTATAATAACTTTCTCCTTTTGGGGACACTAACATGGCACCACCACCAGAACTATGTCTACTTCTAGCTCCATCAAAAAATAGTTCCCAAACCTGATTGCTCTGATCCTCTGAATCAATGTCTTCTTTGAGAAGACTTGGCTCTATGGATCCACTTTCTTGTATTAAATAACTTCCCAAACCAAAATCCCAAATAAGATGTTCTTGGGCCTCTGAAGCTCTTTCATCTAGTAAAATATCAGGGATACTTTCTATCTTTGTGCTTGCTTCACTAATGATTTGGAAGTCACTGTCATCAAATATAGGGTAGTTTACATTGATGGTATTGGACACATATGGCTCTATATGGTGTGCCACTAATGGTTCTAACTTAATGGTGACCTTGGTACCATATCTTGTATGAAAAATCATGTGAGACCAATCAAAAGATAGGTAGCCTCCTATGTTAGCTGTAAACTCCCTTGAAAGACATATACCAAATAATGTAGGTAGATCTATGATATATATATCAAGGAGGATGGAAAAATTAGGACTAGCATGTAGGATCAAACTAGTATCCTTGGCCACACCTATCATATTGACTGAGGATCCATCAAGTTATGTTACCTTCTTTTGAAAGGGCTCATATTTTAGTCCTAATTGGTTAGCTACTTTCTTGGGCATTACAGTGCTAGTAGCTCCACTATCTACCATACAATTATGTACTAAAGATTTTCCAATGATTAAGGATACATAAAAGGGAGGTGACTTTGAATTCCTACTTTGCATGGCATTGATCTTGGAGTTGCCACTTGGAACCTCCTTTTCTTGATCAGTGTTAACCAACACTAGCTTTGCAGCTTCTTTTGTAGGCTGAGGAGTTGCCACTTCAATCATGGCTTTCTTCAGGATTTTAGGTTGTCTTGGAAGAGCCAAAGAGTCCCACATGGACATGGTGACATTCACCTTCTTCATGTTGTCTACAATATTGAAAGGTGTCATAGTGTGTACTCTTTATTGTGCTTTCACCATGATGGGCTCCACCTCTTTGGAATGCTGGCTTTCCTTTCTTGTAATGACAAGAACCTCCTTATGTGTGATGGGATTAGCTTGCTATAGTGGCTCTATAGATGTAGTGGCTTTGGCATTAGAATTTTCCCTTCCCATGTCTTGAGCTCTTCTTTTTGCTCTTGTATATGCAACAAGAAAAAACTTCATCATTGACTCCATTGAAGTTTGGTTGCTCCCAATTGAAAAGAGAAGTCTCATTTTCTTGTGGTTCTTGTTGAGGAGTAGACCCACTAGATGAAGCCTCTGATTGAGCTTGTCAGGTATTTTGAACCATTAGATCTTGGTTTATCCATCCATTTGAACATGTAGCTTGATTGTGAGGCTGATTACAAGGAAAACACCATTCATTATCCATAGCCACATTATTTTGACTAGGAACCATATCCCTCATCAAATTTGTAGAATTGAGGGGTGCAGGGTTATATGGTTGGAATGGTCTTTGATTAAAACTATCTTTGTCCTTGATAGCCTCCTTGGTATGGTGGCCTATTTTGTTGATAAGGCTATCCCTGATTTTGATATTGTTGATTAGGACCTTGGCCTTATGGCTGAAATGGTGGTCTGATTCCTTGAACTTGTTTCTTTAGATTTGTGACCTCCTTAGTCAAGGTCTACAACAAGTTTGTCATTTCTTATTGACTACTTTGTTAGTTGCTCTTTATCTCTTGTAGCTCTTGAGAGAAACTTGTTGTTAGCTCTTGACCACTAGTACTGGCCTAAGGTGCTAATATAGTAGGAATAGGGGTAAATGGTTGTACTTGTCTGAATGTAATGGGTTGAAGGCTAGGAAAAATAGGCATAGGAGGCCTTCTTTGTATCATGCTTGCTTGGATTAAACAATTTTCGGCCCTAACAGCTATGTCAAAGGCTTGGGGTAAAGAAGTATCACCCATAGACTGGATAATGCCAAAAATTTGACCATTTAGACTTTACAAGTAGTATAGGAAAGCATGGTCAACTAATGGTCTCATAGAGACTAGAATTCTATTCCATGTCTTGAGGAATCTACTATTGTAATCTATCATTTTCTCTTGAGGGTCTCTCTTAATAGTTGTTAACTGCTCAACTGGAGATAGGTTATCTAATTTGTACTCAAAATGCTTACTTAATGCATCTCCTAACCCATCCCATGAATTTATGGAACCAATAGTTAGAGTTCTAAACCATTCTAGAGCCTTACCTTTTAAAGAGGCTGCTAATAATTTAGTGGCCACATCTTCTTGGGTTATGTTGTGTATGTTGTAGACGGTGGTCACATCTCTTATGTGCTCAAAAGCTATTGTCTGCCCTTCACCTATGAAATCAGGTAAACTCTTTAGTGCCACCAAGGGAACATCATGATGTTGAGAAAATACCAAGGGAATTCCTTGATTGAAAGGTGCAAAGGAAAACTACCTAGCCATTGCAGGAGTTGGAATCTGAAGGTTAACAACTATGTGAGTTGTATTTGTTACTGGATTTAAATCTTCTTCTAGATCTCTGGTTAGAGATCTGCCTCTTCTTCTGGAATGAAAGGACAAAGGTAACCTTTCTGAGGTATCTGGTGGTGTTGATTGAACTCTCCTTGCAAGGGATGTTCTTTGAGTTGACCTACCTTTATGACTTCCTTTTGATGACAACTCTGCAAATTTAGTGGGCTTTGAGCTCCTAGTCTCAATCTTTCTCATAAACCTTAAACAAGGTTGGCATGAATCTTTTAAATCAGTGGAGTCACCAGATATACTTGATAGAACAACTTCTAAAAGTTTGTATTATGCAATCTTCATATCAGAGATAACATAATCTTCAAACAATGATTTCTTTTGTAGTCCCACCGGGCATGCCAGAATTAATATACATTAAGTTTGCACCCTTGTTTCAAGCTCTCATACTTTTAATAACCTAGTATAACATGGGAATCATCTCCAGGTTGTGGGACCTATGCTAACTGAGATGAGACCTCTAGGTTCTAGGCTAGTTCCTCTTGGATAATCACCTTAATTTGCTTCTTGATAGAAAAGTAAATCTTTTGAGGGTGTTAGCACATGCAAAAAATTTTATGGCTCTAGCCCTTTTCCCCTGGTCTCTATAGTTGTTTTTAGGTCTCTGCCCTAAACCCTTGGTTCAAATTTTTGAAAATATAGCCATTGCATACAAAACCCTTTGTTTTACCCTAGCCCTTTTCTAATTTCATGTTACTTTTTTAGGTCACTTAAAAACATTTAAATGCACGTGCTTTGTATTTTGGTCGGCCCCCATTTAAATTTTTCCTAAGTTTTTACCCCGGTGGCCTTTAATATTTCCTAAGCCCTCAGCACCTAATTTTTCCGAAAAGCCTAAGTCCTATGTTTTAATTCTTTCTAATGTTCTGGCTTAATATTTTCCTAGGCCCATCTCTGACACCATCTTGATCCAATGGTTGTCATGAAAGTGCAAGGGTTTTGTCAAAGGCTTGCACTTTTGTGACGGTCGTTGATTCATTTGTATGACATCACCTTTCTTTTCAAGTGGGTCCACATGCCAAGTGTGCTGATTTGGTAGTATCTCATTGGTCAATGAGAGTATGAAGTGGAGTGCTATCAGTGTGACTAGTTTTCTTGGTGTTTAGGTAGAGTAAAGTTCAGTTTGATCTTGTGGTTGTCGTCATTCCACCAAGATGACATGCTTGACTTTTAACGTAGTAGTATAGTGATAGTTGTTGATTCTCTTAAAGACAAAAGTAGGTGGGTCAGTGGGACCTAGTTTCTAGATGCGTTAGAGGGTCCTAACATTGTTAGTAAATCTATGAATGGCATAAGATCTCATCAAATTTGTCAGAGGTTTGAGATTTTGTGACAACCGTTGATTTCTTTTGGTGTCAAGGGGTTGTCAGGGCAGGGAGGAGATTCTAGATCAATGATAGGCATGTAATTTGATGGAATCTATTTAGGTCATGTGAAGATGAGATGACCATCAATTTTATGATAGGAAGGGGTCTAAAGTTTGGTAGTCTAGATAAAATGCTTAGCGGTTCCAATAAATCTTAAAGGGGTTTTCTCATTCATGTAATAAAATGGCGGTGTTCCAAATTAGCTAGCAACTTGGCCAATAGTGTTCATGCAATCACTAAAAGTTTTAGCAGAGGTAAAAGGTATTATGCGACCAGGTGAAAGTCTTCAGTCGCTGATTCACCAAAAATTGATTAAAGGGTAAAGGATTTCCAGAAATGGTAGGACTGTCTGATGATTCATTGTTGAGGTGTCATGTTCTTATTTGCTAAGCTGAAGGATGATAAGGATCTTGTCAGTCAGGCCTACAGAGAGGGTTTTTTAATCAATGGTCAGTGCATGATCTTAAGGAATATTCCTACCCCATGAGATCATGTGCCATCCATTGATCTTGCATCTTACTTCTACGTGTCAGTGGGTCTTGTGTCGGGGATGACCGAGTGATTGCAGTGAATGGCATAGTGACAAATTGTATAAAGCGGGCCTAGTTGGGATATAGTTTTGGCATTCTGATAAATTTTTAAAGGCTTCACTCATTCATGAAGAATGATGGTAGTTCTCTAAATGTTTAGTGGTTCAACAAAAAAGTGTTTACGTAATCGTTAAACTATCTGGTGGAGATGTAAAGTATCTTGCGACCTGGTAGAAACCTTCAGTCACTAGCTTGCTAATTGTGACTGGAGTTATATTAAAAAGTAAATCATCAAGCTCGTGAGATAGAAGGATCTAATGGCCATGACTTAAAGTTGATTTGATTTCAAATACGGACCACCGATTTACTGCAAGCACCATAATGTAGTCATATATTTTCAAATTCAAATTTGTAAAGGGTTTCCTATGACCAGAAGGACTAGAATTCAATGTAGAAGTGACTGTACCTAGTAAAGAGATGATTTGTTTGCCATTGTAGTGTGGTCCAGAGTGTGTTGTGTTCATCTATAGGGGTCTGTACTATGTGGTTTTGTGCTCGAGGCATGCTGCAGGTGGGAAAGCAGGTTGAAAAATTCAAATTTTCATGATTTACAGTACTTTCCCAGAGATCTATCATAAGTGTAAATCTTTCTCAGGCATGGCCGATTGGTTTTCATCCCCTGCATTTAATTTGTGACCATTTCTAGTGGGTTTAGTGGCTGAAACCCTAATCCTAGTCACCTGAATCTTGATGCATCCTCTTCGAGGATTCCAAGGTGACTAGTGGTGGTATATATTGCAAAATTTTTGACTTAGTGTAGGTTCCAAAAATTTCTTTTGGTCCCTGGTTGTTGTTGATGGTATTATATTGAGTAGGGAGAGCTTGGATTTTGGGTCTATTTCTTTGGCATTGTGCTATTTGATAATGTATTGATTCTGCAAGTCTTAATGAGAATATAGTTGAATTCCAATCTCATAGTGGTGTATGTATTTTTTTTTGTTCTTGAGCTCATATATGTTAACTTCACAAAGTGGGTCAGTATATGGTAAATAAAGAGTATTTTGAGATTATCTTTGAGTTCCTAACAAAGTTAGATTAAAGTCTTTCAGGTAGTCTCGGTGAGTTCATGGCTTGATAAGAATTTGATGTCCTAATATGTGAGTGAGAGGGATAATATGAAAAGCACTTATCCTAAATTCAATTGTGTTTGAGTTAAGGTCTTCAATTCATGTATACTATTAGGTGACTCTATGCCCTGGTTAAGGCACTGATCCTTTCTCTAGAGGCAGTCCATCATCATTAATCATAGACACATTCAAATGATAAAATCTTTCAATCAGTTAGTAAAGGATATAGTTGTATATTGTTTTGAGACTCCTTTGGAGAAGTGAGTCAAGGGTACACCCGCCTGAGATTCTTGGTTCAAAGTGTAGGAGGATCTCTTTTAATCCTTGTTAATTGGCCCTCTTCCTTGTAGACTTTGGAGTGCTGATAGAGTCAAAGTTATAGTAAAGATATCCATCAAAGTATAAATCTACAAGTGAAGATCAAAGAGAACTCCCAAAAAAATGGCAACTCTACTGGGGAGAGTCTAGAGATAAAGGTTTTCAAAGTGCACTCTTGTTTTCCTATTGTATTCAGTTAAAGATTTTCCATCTAGGTGGGTGGAAAATCAAGAGGTTAATAACCAGTGTCATACTGTAAATCATGGACAAAAGGAGGAATACTAGATCCTTTGTCAGAAAAAATCTAGAGGTCACTCTGGGGAAACTTCCTAGATAGGAGAAGAAGAGTTGGATCAAAAGAAATGGTGAGTCTACTAGTGCTCCCATAAGAGAACAAAGAAATACTAGAGGTAGAGCACCACATGTTTCCTCAAGTGAGGAAGGTTCACAAGATAGAGTTTTTAGATCAAGTGGTGGTCGCTCTAAAGATAGATTTTATGATACCCCAGAGGCTGTATTTCAAGACAAGGGTCCATTGCTTGCAGGTCAGGATGAACAACCTAGAGAGATGGGTCTTGAAATTGATTTAGATCTTGATGAAGATAATTTCAGAAGGGAGCCCATGAGACCTAGGAAAGTCCACTTCCCATATCAAAATCTCACTGATATGGATGTTTCATCAACTTCTGATGACATTATGGTAGACCCAGATGACTTAAATGCAATAAGGTTATAGTTGGTAGAGCAAGATGCCATACATAAGAGGTTACAAAAGGAGAGAGAAGCTAAAAAGGTGAATGCTCTAATAGAAAGACAATCTCTCCTTAGAAAAATTAATGAAATGAAGGAGAGAAACAAGATGCTTGCTTCTGCTCCTAAGACTTTGCAACATGATGTCTTTGGTGATCTTGATGCTCTAAGAGTGAGCAAGAGCACTTACTACAAGATCAGGAATTTGATAAGGAGGGCCCTGTGGTTAGACAAGTTCAAAGTTATGCTTCCCTCCCTAAAAATATAGATGGGCATGAGATCCCTAGGCCTGCTATTTCCACTAGTGAGAAAGGAAAGAAAAAGATGGTGGGACATCAAACAAGCAGGTCATTAACAAACTAGGGGTCCCACCACCCATTTCAAATAAGGACACAGAAATAGAAAGAAGAAGAAAAGAAGATGAGGACCTTGCAAGAGAATTAAAGAGGGCTAGAATTAAAGCTTCCATTGTAGAAAAGAGAAGAAAGATCCAGTTCTTGAAGGCTTCATCTGTAAATGCTCTTGGTTCATCTGCTAATGAGCTAGGTATGCCATCTATGACTACTACTATTCTACTTAGTAATGCTACTACTAGTTCAATTCTTTCTTCATCTGCTAGGATAGGTGTTGATCCTAGACAATAGTCAAATGCAGAGGTAGATGGAAATGTAAATGCAAATGTTGATCCTAGGGTTAACACTAGTTCAAGCTTTCAAAGAAGACCTATGCAATTAGAAGGCTATAGGAAAATTAGTTTTGATGGAATTCATAGCTACCCGAATGCTTTTCTAAATGATATAAGAGATAAGGTACCTATGTTTGCTGGTAATAATGCTATTAGTTGTGAGGAGCATCTTAGGTTATTTGTTGATATGCTTAATGATTATGAGGTAGAGCATGAGGATGTAGTCATGAAATTATTTGTTCAGTCTCTAATGGAGGATGCTAGAGATTGGTTTAAGAGACTTCCTGATAAATGTATTGATACTTGGGATTCTTTTGAGAGATGTTTTAAAGAGTAGTATGGTGATAGTCCTAATGCTAGTTTCATGTTGAATGAATTCAATACCATAAGGAAAAATCAGAATGAGTCTACAGCTGAATTCAACATGAGATTTTAGAAGGGTATGCATAAGTTGTTTCAAGTTATGTGGTTAGATGAAAATGTTTGTTTAACCAAATAATTCAATGCATTTGATGGAAAGATGGGATATTTGTTGAGGGACAAAGAACCAAGAACTTTGAGGGATTCTTTTAGGATTACCGTCAATATTGAGAACAATATGAAGATATTAGGGAAATTAGGTGGAAAGAGAGATGACCTTAAGTTGTTTGGGGAGAAGAAATACAAAAAAGAAAATGATAGGAATGTTGGAACTAGGAGGCAAGAAGAAGATAAATTGGATAAGGTGCTCAATGCATTGAAGGATTTGAAGGTACCTACAAATTGGAACATCGGTTCTCCTACCAATGAGAGGCCTCAGTTCAACAATAATTTCAATAAGCAAAATAGATTATAGAACTACCCCTACAACACCCAATGGAAGGATGGAAAGCCTATTGTCCCTATTGCAAGATGTAACAATGATAGAGGTGTCCCTGACCCTCTATAAAAAGCTTCAATAAATATCATGGAGGACATACCTTGGTGTGTTGCATGCCAGTCGCCTCATTATATAGAGCATTGTGTGGTTGCACATTCTATGGCTGCAAATCAAGATTGTGGCAATGAGAAGATAGATCAAGAAGAAGACCATGATGATGTTGGATACAACATGCCTACTTCATATCTAGGATATGAAGATGATTCTTATTTTGATGAAGAAGTAGATATAAATGTGAAGAGACACAATCAAGCCCTTTTTCATCAAGAAGTTTTTTTTGATAGTGAAGACATTGATAAGAAGACATGTAACATGAACTCTTCTTCTAAGCCAATAAATTTAAGAAGACCTTCTAGAGAAGAGATGGAGAGGATTACTATAGAAATGATTTTCCAAGTGCAAACTAGAGGCATGGTGGCAAGAAATACAAATGAGAAAGCTGCAAGAATGTTTATAAAGAGTACCAACTCTGGAGAGCCTAATGAGAACAAATCAAAAGGTGATCACATGATGAAATTCAAGAATATAAAAGGTAAGAATTATGAGCCTAAGGGGGTTGGGGTTGAAAGAACTTCTAGTGAGATTGAGAAGCTAGTTAACACAATGGCTAAGATTGAAAAAATGAGGGTGGCCAATACACCTAATGTATCAGATAAGAAAAAAGATACTAAGGCAGTGCAGATTGAGATTCCTTCTTCTACTCTTGTTGATATGTTAGCTGTATTGTCCCAAATTACAGTTAAGGTTCCATTGTCAGAATTGTTGAGGATCCCTGAACACAAAGATAGAGCTATTGCATGGGTAGATAATGTTAATAACAATGATGTTTCATGCAATGAGCCTCAAGCCAAAGTTTTGAAAGGTGTTGCTACTTAGGGAATTGTATCTCAGATTCCTCCTATATATTTGGATAGTTTTGTCAATGCCAACCTTGAAAACATTGATCCATTCTTTTTAAGTGTCCTTGTGAATGGAATGAAGCTAAGAAATTGTATGATTGATAGTGGTGCCTCTAATACTATCATGCCTTTCAAAATCATGGAGAAATTGGGCCTTAAAGTTGATACAGTGCAAGGTAGATGTTGTGCAATGGATCAGAGGGAGGTACCAGTTATTGGGACTATCAATGCAATGCCATATAGGTTGGCGGCATATCTAGAGAAAGAATTGACAATGAGTGTTTTGGTGTTGGACATCCCTCCTCATTATGGGATGCTACTATCTAGAAGGTGGAGTGCTACCATGGGTGGAAGTTTACAATGTGATCTGTCCTATGCCACTTTCAAGATTGATGATCAGTTTGTCAAGATTGAGTGAGAGCCAAGAGTATGCCACATGATTGAGAGGAATATTGACAATGAGACTACATGTTTTGTGGATACAGATATTAATGCTTTTAGGGCAGAGATCTCTGTACTTGAGAAAAAACCTATTTTGTCACCTATCTCTATTGAGGTAAGTGCTAATTCTATGAAGGGTGATTTGTGGGTAATGTACTTTGTTGGTGCAAATTGCAAGGATGGAGCAAGAGTAGGTATTTTACTTATTTCTCCTAATGGAAACACGTAAAAATTTTCTTTCACATTAAATTTCTTTTGTACCAATAATATAGCAGAGTATGAGGCATTGTTGTTAGGACTAAGGTTGGCACAAAAGCATGGAATTAAATGCATAAGTGTTGTTGGTGATTCTGAGTTGGTGGTGTCCCAAGTCAGGTTAGTATATGCTTCCAAGAACAAAAGAGTAAAATAATATAGGAATGCAGTTTGGGATTTGATTGAGCATTTTGATGCCTTCAATATTGAGTGGAAGGATAGGAGCAACAATAAGATGGCAGACTTGTTAGCCAATATTGCAATCAATCCCACTGATATTACTTTTGTTGGTATTTTTAAAGTTGAAATTCAGGCTAGGTCTAGTATACCAGACAATATTAAGAATTGGCAAGTTTTTGATGATGATAATGATATATTGAAGTTTATGAATTGTGAGGATCAGTATCATGGTCAGGAATTTGATTGTTTAGCCTTGGTTGATTCAATAGAGGGAAAAGTGGTTATCTTTGACAATGAGGTCATTTAGCTTAGAACTAATAAGGTGCCCAAGGGGCTTGTTGTTTTGGAGACTATCTTTGACAGCTAGGATAGAGTTCAAAATAATATCAAAAGAGAAGATCATGCTGATTTGAGGAGATAAATCTTGGAACACATGAGACACCTAAGAAGGCATACATTGGTAGAGATATATCTCAAAAGGTAAAGAAATATTTAGTTGATTTATTGAGAAAATTTAGGCATGTTTTTGCATGGTCATATGATGACCTAAAGGTTTATAGAGAAGATTTGTTTCAGCATATTATTCCATTGAAAGAAGATGCTAAACCTTTCCAACAAAAATAAAGGCCTATTAATCCTATGTTAGCACCCAAGATGCAAGAAGAGTTAATGAAGTTGAGAGATGCTGGCATTATCAAGCCTATAAGGCATTCTTCTTGGGTTTCAAATCTTGTCCCTATTAGAAATAAGAATGGTGACATTAGACTTTGTCTGGACTTCATGAATTTGAACATCAGCTCATTAAATGACAACTATTGTCTACCCAATATGGAAGCTATGTTGCAGAGGGTAACTAGATCAAAATTAATGTCTATGATGGATGGTTTCTCTAGTTATAATCAGGTAATTGTAAAAGAATTAGAATAGTTCAAGATAGCTTTCACAACACCTTGGGGGACATATGTTTATGTGAGAATGCCTTTTGGTCTCACAACTGCTGGTGCTACTTTTCAGAGGGCAATGGATGTTGCCTTTTCAGATTTTATTAATGATTTCCTTGTTGTATATCAAGCTGATTTAACTACCTATTTCAAGAAGGAAGAAGACCACTTTACTCATTTAGAGAAAATATTTGTGAGGGCTTTGGAATATGGCATTTCATTAAATCCAAGGAAATGTGCATTTGGTGTCACTAAAGGTAAGTTGCTTGGCCACTTAGTTGGGAAGCAAAGAGTGAGAATTGACCCTAAAAGGGTAGCAGCTATTGATAAAATTCAGAGGCCAAAGAATGTTAAGGGAATTCAATCCTTCTTTGGTCAGGTCAATTTCTTAAGGAGGTTTGTGACAAATTTTGTAGAGGTTACTAGACTTATTTCTAAGATGTTGAAGAAGGGATCTGCAATCAATTAGGAGGGTGAGCCTGATGAGGCTTTCAAAAATATCAAGTAGGCTATCAAAGATGCATGAGTGCTTAAGGCACCTGATTATAATGTCCCAATGCACATCTTCTCCTTTGTATCTTTTCACACTATTGCTACAATTTTGTTTCAAAAGAATAAGGATGGTTATGAGCTACCTATTGCATTTTTCAGTAAATATTTGCAAGCTACAGAATTGAAATATGACATAAATGAGAAACAAGCTTATGCACTTGTGAAGGCAGTCAAGGCTTTTAAGTGTTACTTGATGGGGGCAGTTGTGAAGGATATTTTCTCATAGGAAGAGGTGTCTGGAAGGAGATGCAGATGGATCAACAGGATCCAAGAATTCAATGTTGATGTCTAGATTACTAAATTGGTTAGAGGACAAGGATTGGCAAAAATGATGGCCTAATCCAATCTTGATGCAAATTAGGTAAATCATTCTGAAATTGATTATACATGTGATATGGATGATTGTATCTGGTATCAGGATATCATCTATTACTTGAGAAATATGAGATGTTTAGTAAGAATGAATGATAATCAGAAGAGGACATTGAAATTACAGGCCATCAAGTATGTAATTGTGAAATTTAAATTGTATAGAAACAATTTAGATCGCATACTATTGAAATGTGTAGATGAAGATCAGGCTAACAAGTTGTTGAAACAAATGCATGAGGGGGTTTGTGGTGGGCATTATATGGGTAAAAAAATTGCTCATAAGATCTTGAGAGTAGGATTCTGGTGACCCAGAATCTTCAAGGATGCAGAATAGTTGGTGAGGAGGTGTGATGCTTGTCAAAGGTTCTCTGGTAAGCTTAAATTTTAAGGTAACATGCCATTAAAACTAGTAGAAGTACAAGCTCCTTTCCAACAATGGGGGATTGATTTCATAGGAGAGATACCAAACAATTCAAGTGGAGGACACTCATAGATCTTAGTTGCCACTGATTACTTTACAAAATGGGTAGAGGCTATACCTACAAGAAATTCAACTAGTAAGGTGGTAACTGATTTTTTGTTGAATAATATTGTTACAAGGTTTGGGTGCCCTGAGAGAATAGTAAGTGACAATGCAATGTGCTTTAGGTCTGCTGAGTACAAGGAATTCTACAAAGGTTTAGGAATTCAGATTTCTAATTCTTGACCTTATCATCCACAAGGAAATGGATAGGCAAAATCTACTAATAAGAGTTTGATCAAAATCCTAAAGAGGATTCTTGAAAAGAATAAAAGGGCATGGAATTCAAAGCTGCCATTAGCTCTATGGGTTGATAGGGTAATTGTGAAGAGGGAAATTGGTTGTGCACCATTTGACCTAGTATATGGAATTCATGCAAGAATGCCTCAGAATAATTCATTGGAAATGTATAAGTTTGTTTAGTTGTATGATGATGACATAGATGATGAGATGTAGTTGAGAATTGAGGATCTCATTAGACTTGATGAAATTAGGAGAGAATTAGTTGCAAGGAATGCCAGGTTGCAGTTGCAGGTTAAGAATTTATATGACAAGAAGACTGTTGAAAGGAGGTTTGAACCTGGTGACTTGGTGTTGATTTGGAATGCCAGATTGGAGGATAAAGGAAAACATGGTAAGTTTGATCCCATCTAGCTAGGGCCATATCAAATTCATGAGAAATGGAGCCAAGATTCAATAATTATAATAGAGTTAAATGGTGAAGTTCAAGAATTGCCAGTTCATGGACAATTCTTGAAGAAATACTTCAATTGAAGGTATTTTATTTTTCATGAATAGTAGTTAGGTTTGTACATTCTATAAATTCTTGTAAAGTTTCTTGCCCCTATCCTATTTTGTCCTGGTCTGTAGGGTTTTGGTCTTGTTGCTCTCTATTGTCAAATTTTGCCTGTGGGATGGTCTACTTTAACTAGTGATTTTAGGTCCTTGCTATGCTTGCAGGAGGCATACATCCCCAGACATAGCCACTATTAGCACGTGCAAAAAATTTCATGGCTCTATCCCTTTTCCCCTGGTCTCTACAGTTGTTTTTAGGTATCTTCCCTAAACCCTTGGTTCAAATTTTTGAAAATATAGCCATTGCATAAAAAACCCTTTGTTTTACCTTGGCCCTTTTCTAATTTTGTGTTACTTTTTTAGGTTACTTAGAAACTTTTAAATGCATGTGCTTTGTATTTTGGTCAACCCTTGTTTAAATTTTTCTTAAGTTTTTACCCCGATAGCCTTTAATATTTCCTAAGCCCTTAGTGCCTGATTTTTCCTGAAAGCCTAGGTCCTATGTTTTAATTCTTTCTAATGATCTAGTTTAATATTTTCCTGGGCCCGTCTCTAACACCATCTTGATCCAACAGTTGTCACGAAAGTGCAAGGGTTTTGTCAGAGGCTTACACTTTTACAATGGCCATTGATTCATTTGTATGACGTTACCTTTCTTTTCAAGCGGGTCCACATGCCAAGTGTGCTAATTTGGCGGTATCTCATTGGTCAATGGGAGTATGAAGTGGAATGCTGTTAGTGGGACTAGTTTTCTTGGCATTCAGGTAGATTAAAGTTTAGTTTGATCTTGTGGCTGTCATTATTCCATGTATTAACATATTGGCAGTTGGCACATATGCATAGTTGGCAATATTTGATTGGTCCATGTATTAACATATTGGTAGTTGTCAATGGGACCTAGTTTCTGGATGCATCAGAGGGTCCTGAAATTATCAGTAAATCTATGAATGACATAAGATCTCATCGAATTTGTCAGAGGTTTGAGATTTTGTGATGACCATTGATTTCTTTTGGTGTCAAGGGGTTGTCAAGGCTGGGAGGAGATTCTAGATCAATGGCAGGTGTGTAATTTGATGGAATCTTGTTAGGCCATGTGAAGATGAGATGAGCATCAATTTTTTGATAGGCGGGGGTCTAAAGTTTGGTAGTCCAAATAAAATGCTTAGCGGTTCCTACAAATCTCAAAGGGGTTTGCTCATTTGTGTAATAAAATGGTGATGTTCCAAATCAGCT
Organism: Chamaecyparis obtusa; assembly: GCA_027943335.1. NCBI lineage: Eukaryota > Viridiplantae > Streptophyta > Pinopsida > Cupressales > Cupressaceae > Chamaecyparis > Chamaecyparis obtusa. Next base: position 118,829 of record BSBK01010806.1, read on the forward strand.
GGCAACTTGGCGAACAGTGTCCGCGCAATCACTAAAAGTTTTAGCGGAGGTAAAAGGTATTTTGTGACCCAGGGAAAGTCTTCAGTCACTAATTCACCAAAAATTGATTAAAGGGTAATGGTTTGCCAGAAATGGTAGGACCATTTGATGATTCATTGCTGAGGTGTCATGTTCTTATTTGCTAAGCTAGAGGATGATAAGGATCTTGTTAGTGGGGCCTGCAGAGAGGGTTTTTCAATCAATGGTCAGTGCATGATCTTTAGGAATATTCATACTCCATGAGATCATGCACCATCTATTGATCTAACATCTTACTTGGACATGTCAGTGGGTCCTATGTCAAGGATGACTGAGTGATTGCAATGAATGGTGTAGTGCAAAATGGTATAAAGCGAGCCCAGTTGGGATAAAGTTTTGGTGGTCTAATAAATTTTCAAAGGCTTCACTTGTTCATGAAGAATGCGGTAGTTCTCTAAATGTTTTAGCAGTTCAGTGAATAAGCATTCACATAATTGTTAAACTATCTCGTGGAGACGTAAAGTATCCTGTGACCTGGCAGAAACCTTCAGTCACCAGTTTGCTAATTGTGATTGGAGTTATATTGAAAAGTAAATCATAAAGCCCATGAGATAGAATGATCTAATAGCCATGACTTAAAGTTGATCTGATTTCAAATGCGGACCATCGATTTACTCCAAGCACCATAAAGTAGCTTTTTATTTTCAAATTCAAATTTGTAAAGGGTTTCCTATGACCTGAAGGACTAGAATTCAATGCAAAAGCGACTGGAGCCAGTAAAGAGATGATTTGTTTGTTTTTGTAGTGTGGTCTAAGGTGTGTTGTGTTCATCTGCAGGGGTCTGTACTATGTGGTTTTGCACTTGAGGCATGCTGCAGGTGGCCAAGTAGGTTGAAAAATTTGAATTTTCATGATTTGTAGTACTTTCCCAGAGATCTATCATAAGTGCAAATCTTTCTCAGGCATGGCTGACTAGTTTTCATCCCCTACATAAAATTTGTCACCATTTCTAGTGGGTTTAATGGTTGAAACCCTAACCCTAGTCACCTGAAACTTGATACATCCTCTTTGAGGATTCCAAGGTGACTAGTGGTGGTATATATTGTAGAATTTTTGACTTAGTGCTGGTTCCAAAACTTTCTTTTGGTCCCTGGTTGTTGTTGATGGTATTATATTAAGTAGGCAGAGCCTGGATTTTGGGTCTATTTCTTTGGCATTGTGTTGTTTGATCATGTATTGATTTTTCAAGTCTTAATGAGAATATAGTTGAATTCCAATCTCATAGTGGTGTATGTCTTTTTATTTTGTTCTTGAGCTCATATATGTTAACTTCACAAAGTGGGTCAGTATATGGTAAACAAAGAGTATTTTGAGATTATTTTTGAGTTCCTAACAAAGTTAGAATTAAAGTCTTTCAGGTAGTTTCAGTGAGTTCATGGCTTGATAATAATTTGATGTCCTGATATGTGAGTGAGAGGGATTATAGGAAAATAACTCATCCTAAATTCAATTGTGTTTGAGTTAAGGTCTTTAGTTGATGTATACCATTAGGTGACTCTATGCCCTGGTTAAGGCACTGAACCTTTCTCTAGAGGTAGTCCATCATCATCAATCACACACACATTCAAATGATAAAATCTTTCAATCAGTTAGTAAAGGATATAGTTGTAGATTGTTTTGAGACTCCTTTGGAGAAGTGAGTCAAGGATACACCACCCTGAGCATCTTGGCTCAAAGTGTAGGAGGATCTCTTTTGATCCTTGTTAATTGGCCCTCTTCCTTATGTTGGTGTTTGAAAATGCTTACGCCACTTAGGGCTACCAATATGCCTTGAGACTAATGTTAGGAGTGGTTAGTTCCAAGTATGAGAGCTCTACAAGATAACTAGACCAACTATAGGGTCTTAATATGCCCTCTTCTACTTCTAGCTCTGCAAAATCAAGGCAGGTGCACCTAATCTAGACAAAATTCAAACTCACTACACACCTTATACTTCTAGATTTATATAGCAGATCATAGTAAAGGATTACTAAATACTAAAGAGGTATTGATTGAATCAACTCTACTATGTAGGATAAAATGGTCTTGTGAAGGGTATTACTACTATCAACCAAATAATGAAAAAGACTTGAAATGGTGTTTATATTCAAAGATGTAGGAAATAGCCAAAGACCATCAAGCATTGGACTCAACTGAATGTACTTTTCCTTGATTAGTGCCATTATCTATTGGGTAGCACATGAAATGCAAGTATAGAAACATGAACCAACTACTGTCAAAGACTCAAAGCCATAAATACAACTATTCTAGCCCATCCACTACTTATAAGATCCTTCTGTAAATGAATCTAATGAATCTATGCCCTATCCAAAGTATTTTTCACTTGATCCTAGATCAAGAACTAAAGACTAGAACATATACAAAGGTAACCCAATGCAATGGACCAAAAAATCCAAAACTCATAAGACTGACACCAAGGAGAGACTTGAAAGCATGAGAATAGTTATATTAGGTATGATGAGGCATGTACATGTCTATACTAGAAATGAGACTACCACTTCAATAATGTGCAAAAGATGCAAAGAAATTCTATTCAGCCTCCTACAATGCGACAAAGTTTTCTATTTCCCTAGAACTGACAAAATTCAGAACCCCTCTAAATGATCATAAAAATATTTTTATAGGAACAAGGATGCAACAAGCTACAGATCATTCAGAACAAAAATTAAGTCTGCAACCACCTAGTACAACAACAATTGAAAGAGTGTAGAGAAGCCTGGAAACCCAAGAAAATTAGATCAAATCTAATGTACAATGCATTGGTTTCATAACCATAGGCCAACTGTGATGCAAATAGAAGTGATTTCTTCTTGCAGGAAGAACAAACATCGATGTCAGAGCAAGCCTGAAGACTTCGCATGTACAAAACATGGAGATCTCTGGCATCAATCAAAACCTTTGCCGCCTATAGAGAGAAATAGGTCAGTGCATTTAACCCAGCGCGACACCCCAGGCAAGAAAATTTGATATGTGTAGCCACATAGATCCTCACCATCAACTTCACAACTACCGCCGAGCTACCACACTCATCGCATATGACCAAACTACCGAAAGACCCTGCAAAACAAAGGTTGTCACATGATCGCATAGCCAGAAATGAGGTTATGTGAACATGTGACACACCACCAAGATTCATCACTGGATACAGAATCATCATGCCACTGATCAATAGGACCGTCGAGCCAAATCGTAACACCTACCACCATCAAATCAGTTGAGATCATCCAAAAAAACCATTACTTCTGGTACCTCCTGTCATGAAAACCCTCTGTAGATTTGAAATTGAAATCCAACGGTCACCCTAAAAAGTTTAAAACATGGCCGTAGATCTCATCCTTTTCCTGGCACATCGAGCAACCTATGTTTAAGTTCACAATAGTTGTGGGCCCCTCAAAAAGTCAATAGCCAATCAAAAACTAGCACGTTAGCAACACAGGCACCGTAGACCCACCCAACTCCACAACCGTGATGCCAGTAGTGGTCACATGATCGCATAGTAAAAAACTGGGCTATGCAAACACACAATAAGCCTCCATGTCAGCACCATGTCACTGCTCTAACAAAACCACTGCAACCACTGCATAATGTGGCACCCTTGTCGCATTATTTCATGGCCGAAAGATGACCCTTGGGATCATGCGACAAGGCCACAAGGCATCCACCTCATCCTCCTAGTCTGACAGCGGGACCGCAACACTTCCACCACCAATGGGCCCAGGAATAGGTGTCAACCGGTTGAATGATCGCATGTCAAAAAATTCTGACATGCGATCATGGGATAGCCAACCACATGATGCCACATAACTACCAGAGGGACCATCACTGAAGAGGCCTTACCTTTAAAAGCATGAAGACCTGGGCCCACCATTATGTGATTGCGCAACCAAGGCAAAGTAAACTGCCAGCCAAGTCACTAGATGTTAAGGGCCTAATCGCCAAGAATCAGCAACCAAGAGATAACCACGAGTCACCAGATTGTGGAAAGAAAAACTTAACTGCCAAGCAACTGAACATCACTAAGAACTGGGACCCACACGGATAGGTGGCAAGCAGTTGCATGATCACATGTTAGAAAAGTATGACATGCAGCCATGTGACAACCAATCAAGAAGAGCCTACAAACCTGGACCCACTGCACATCCATACAAGAAAATCCAACGGCTGTCGCAAAAGTGTGAAGGATAAATATCGTGCAACTTTTCCATGTGAACTTACACTGACCACTGATCTTGTTCAAACTTTAACTATGCTGGAAGCATGAAGAACTGGGTCCCATCGATGAACTACCACCTCACCACTACAGACATGTGTCAACTAGTTGCATGATCGCATAGCCAAAAATTGGGCTATGTGATCATGCGACAACCAACCAAAGGCTACCACATGACTGCCAACAGAACCACACTCTTTCCACCAACCGGCCCCATGGGTAAGAAGTAATTGGTTGCATGGTCACATATCAAAAAAATTTGACATTGGATCATGCGATAACCAATAATTTTGAAACCTTTGAAGACTTGGGCCCACCATCCATCGCACTTGCATAGTTAGGGAACGCCAACAAATAGGAAACTGTGAGGTCAAAAACACACAGGGTTTTCGATGGAAAAGATTGAAAGCACACAAGGTTTCTGACACCAAAAGATAAGCGCACAAAATTTGGAAGGCACAAGGTCAAAAACAATGAGGGTTTTCACATAGAGTGAAAATATCATGGATTTTCAAAAACACTATGGGTTTTCGACACTGTGGCAGATTCTAAAATTTGTTTCCTGCAGACATTAGAACTTGAATAACTTTCTAGATTTTGTGATTTAGCACGTGTGTTTTGGACTAGAGCAAGGTGCCATAATAAAATACCAGGGGCTAAGGGCACACACCATTAAATACTATGGATTTTCAATGCAAGATGAAACTATGCAACAAGGTGGGATAACTTCAAAATTTGCAGGGAAAAGGCCATTTTCTCAAGATTTTGCATTGACAGGAAAATGGACCAATAGTGGCTCCATCTGGGGATGCATGCCTCCTACAGGCATGATAAGGATTCAAAATTTCTAGAAGAAGCAGACCACCCACAAGACAAAAATAAAGAACCCACAAAAACTCAAGGAATAGGAAGGAAAAGCACACAACAGGAAAGGGAAAGATATTTACAAATTTACAAGATCAGAACTTTACAAAGTGGCCCCGAGCCACCAAAAGAAAATTAGAAACCCTCCTGAATCAAAGGTCTGATTTTCATCCATATATGCAACCAACCACCTGACAATTTCATGACCACCTTGCTGCAAACATATGTGAATATTCATGGGCTGAAGAATGAAACTATGCTGGTCACTACCCATGTTCTTCTTGTCACAACCATCATACTCACATTCATATTCTAAGAAGTAAGGAACATCACTTACTTCTCTCTACTGACTGGAAGTAAATATATCATCTAGTAATGCATCAGGAAATAAAACATACTAATCATCATGCATTACTATAAAAGTACCTGGCTTAGAAGGACTTGAATCCTCTGATTTACCTTCATACATTGCCTTAGCCAATGAGAAAATTGGTTCCTCCATGATGTCCTCACTAACTGCATCATGAACCAAGTGAAGGTCTTCTTCACTATCATATCTGGTAGAAGAAGGAATAGAAAATGAACAATAAACTTGCTCATCACAATAATCCTCATAATAGGAAAACACACTATTATGGTCTTCAACCTCTTCTTCTGCAGAGTCACTACCAGAGGGTGAATTCTATATACATGGGTCATCAAGATCACTCTGAACACTAGCCTCATTATCAGTGTCAAGGACTATATCATAGGGGAGATGCAAATTAAAGTCCACACAAGGTGCATACCTTTGGAATTCATCAGCCAAGAGTGCTGATATCTTTTTACTACTTAATGGACTTTGGGCTTTGATATCAGCTCCCTCAGCCTCACCCTCAATGCTACAAATATCATCCCTATTAGGAACAAGGATACACATTTCTAGCCTTAGATCATTTTGTGTGAAGCAATCTATGCAGGAATCATCATTTGCATCATATCCAATATTCTACCCTTCACACAAAACATCATCAAATCAGGACAAGAAGACTGCTCTCTAATGTTGACAAGAAGAAAAATCTACATACAAAAAGGAAATGCTATCAACCTCAGATTCATCTTCAACATCCTCATATGCACTAACTTCAACATCAGCTTCATAATCAACACTTTTAGCATAATGAGACTCAACATCAGAAACACTAGCCTCCTCATGAACATCATCAGGAACCACTAGTCTCAGCAATCTCTTTTCCTCTTCTAACTACCAGATCTCAGCATTCTTCTCTACAATCTTCTTCTTGAGAAAAACAATCCTTTCAAATCGTTCTATAAATATTTCTCTCAAACCATCCCAAGAAGGGATTGAACATGGAGACAAGGACAAGAACCAATCTCTTGCACTATCAGAAAATGTCAACACAAACAACCTCATAGCGACATCTTCATGTTCAATATCCATATCTCCAAAAAGACCCATGACATCATCAACATGCTGGCTTGCCAAAACAGATCCATCAGCCATGAATCTAGGCAAGCATTTCCCATCCTCAACATAGAGCTCATTAGGGGCACCTTCAATGCCATCAAAACAAAAGGGGCTATATTCCTCCATAAGGAACTGCCCACCACTTATCCCTTTATAGCAGTGCTACACACTTGATAGGGAAACATTTTCAACAAAAGAATACCTGAAAGTTTTCCAGCTTTGAAACCCATTGATTGGAAAGCAAGGCAGATCTAGAGCTCACCATGCAGCTCAATCAAAGTTCTTTTCTTTTAGAGTCACCACCTCCTTGTAGAGGAAAATATATCACATTTCTTTATATTTTCTTCCAATCAACCAGTACTCCATCAAGTAAACATGCACTGTTTATCAGAAGATGCACTGATCAAATAGAAAAATCAGAGCCGCCACTCAACATGTAGTGAGAAAATATTAGCAAATGCTTTATTTTTATTTCTGACTCTATTCTAGACTCTCCCCAGTAGAGTTGCCATCTTGTTGGTGTTTGAAAATGCTTACACCACTTAGGGCTACAAATATGCCTTGAGACTGATGTTAGGAGTGGTTAGTTCCAAGTATGAGAGCTCTGCAAGACAACTAGACCAACTATAGGGTCTTAATATGCCCTCTTCTGCTTCTGGCTCTGCAAAACCAAGGCGGGTGCACCTAATCCAGACAAAATTTAAACTCACTACACACCTTATACTTCTAGATTTATATAACAGATCATAGTAAAGGATTGCTAAATATTAACTAGGTATTCATTGAATCAACTCTACTATGTAGGATAAAATGGTCTTGTGAAGGGTATTACTACTATCAACCAAATAATGAAAAAGATTTGAAATGGTGTTTATATTCAAAGATGCAGGAAATAGCCAAAGACCATCAAGCATTGGACTCAACTGAATGTACTTTTACTTGATCAATGCCATTATCCATTGGGCAACACATCAAATGCAAGTATAGAAACATGAACCAACTACTATCAAAGACTCAAAGCCATAAATACAACTGTTCCAGCCCATCCACTACTTATAAGATCCTTCTGCAAATGAATCTAATGAATCTATGCCTTATCCAAAGTAGTTTTCACTTGATCCTAGATCAAGAACTAAAGACTAGAACATATACAAAGATAACCCAATGCAATTGACCAAAAAATCCAAAACTCATAAGACTGACACCAAGGAGAGACTTGAAAGCATGAGAATAGTTATATTAAGTATGATGAGGCATGTACATGTCTATACCAGAAATGAGACTACCACTTCAATAACCTCCAAAAGATGCAAAGAAATTCTATTCAGCCTCCTGCAATGCGATAGAATTTTCTATTTCCCTAGAACTGACAAAATTTAGAACCCCTCTAAATGATCATGAAAATCCTTTTATAGGAACAAGGATGAAACAAGCTATAGATCATTCAGAAGAAAAATTAAGTCTGCAACCACCCAGTACAACAAGAATTGATAGTGTAGAGAAGCCTAGAAACCCAAGAAAATTAGATCAAATCTGATGTACAATGCATTGGTTTCATAACCATGGGCCAACTACAATGCAAATAGAAGTGATTTCTTGTTGCAGGAAAAAAAAACATCGATGCCAGAGTAAGCCTGAAGACTTTGCACGTACAAAACATAGAGATCTCTAGCATCAATCAAAACCTTTACCACCTGCAGAGAGAAATATGTCAGTTCATTTAACCCAGCACAACACCCCAAGCAAGAAAATCTAATCTACGTAGCCATATAGATCCTCACCATCAACTTCACAACTACCACTGAGCTACCACACTCATCACATATGACCAAATTACCGAAAGACCCTACAAAACAAAGGTTGTCACATGATCGCATAGCCAGAAACTGGGCTATGTGAACATACGACACACCACCAAGATTCATCACCGGGTATAGAATCATCATGCCACTGATCAATAGGACTATTGAGCTAGATTGCAACACCTACCACCATCAAACCAGTTGAGATCAGCCAAAAAAACCATTACTTCTGGTACCTTCTGTCATGAAAACCTTATGTAGATTTGAAATTAAAATCCAACGATCACCCCCAAAAGTTTAAAACATGGCCATAGATCTCATCCTTTTCCTGGCACATCCAATGGCCTATCTTTAAGTTCACAACAGTTGTGGGCCCCTCAAAAAGTCAACAGCCAATCAAAAACTAGCACGTTAGCAACACAGGCACTGTGGACACACCCAACTCCGCAACCATGATGCCAGTAGTGGTCGTATGATCGCATAGCCAAAAATTGAGCTATGTAAACAGGCAACAAGCCTCCATGTCAGTACCATGTCATCGCTCTAACAAAACTGTCACCACTGCTACATAATGTGGCACCCTTGTTGCATGATCGCATGGCCGAAAGATGACCCTTGTGATCATGCGACAAGGCCACAAGGCTACCACCTCATCCTCCCAGTCTAACAACAGGACCACAACACTTCCACCACCAACGGGCCTAGAAATAGGTGTCAACCGATCGCATGATCACATGTCAAAAAATTTTGACATGCGATCATGTGATAGCCAACCACAGGATGCCACATAACCACCAGTGGGACCATCGTTGAAGAGGCCTTACCTTTAAAAGCATAAAAACCCGGGCCCACCATTACGTGATTGTGTGACCAAAGTAAAGTAAACTACTAGCCAAGTTGCTAGATGTTAAGGGCCTAACCGCTAAGAATCAGTGACCAAGAGATAACCATGAGTTGCTAGATCGCTGAAAGAAAAACTTAACCACCAGGCAACTGAACATCACTAAAAATTGGGACCCACAGGGACAGGTGGCAAGCGGTCACATGATCACATGTCAGAAAAGTCTAACATGCGGCCATGTGACAACCAATCAAGAAGATCTTGCAGACCTGGACCCACTTCACGTCCATACAAGAAAATCAAATGGCTATTGCAAAAGTGTGAAGCAAAAACATCAGGCAACTTTTCCATGCGAACTTACGCTGACCACTGATCCTGTTCAAACTTTAACTGTGCTGGAAGCATGAAGAATCAGGTCCCACTGACAAACTGCCACCTCACCACCATAGACACATGTCAACTAGTCGCATGATTGCATAGCCAAAAATTGGGCTATGCGATCATGCGATAGCCAACCAAACGTCACCACATGACTGCCAACAGGACCACACCCTTTCCACCAACCGGCCCCACGGGCAAGAAGTAACCAGTCGCATGGTTGCATATCAGAAAAATCTAACATGCAATCATGTGAAAACCAATCATTTTGAAACCTTTGAAGACTCAAGCCCACCATCCATCACACTCATGCAGTTAGGGAACGCTAGCAAACAGGAAACTATGAGGTCAAAAACACACAGGGTTTTTGATGAAAAAGATTGAAAACACACAGTTTTTGACACCAAAAGATAAACGCACAAAAGATGGAAGGAAAAAGGTCAAAAATAATGAGGCTTTTTACACAGACCGAAAACATCATGGATTTTCAAAAACACTGTGGGTTTTCGGCACTATGGCAGATTCTAAAATTTATTTTTTGTAGACGTTAGAACTCGAATAACTTTCTAGATTTTGCAATTCAGCATGTGTGTTTTGGACTGGAACAAGGTGACACAATAAACTACTAGGGGCTAAGGGCACACACCATGAAACACTATGGATTTTTAATGCAAGATGAAACTGTGCAACAAGGTGGGATAACTCCAAACTTTTTAGGGAAAAGGCCATTTTCTTGTAGACTTTGGAGTGGTAATAGATTCAAAGTTATAGTAAAGATATCCATCAAAGTATAAATCTACATGTGAAGATCAAAGGGAACTCCCAACAGAGGGAAACAGATAGAAGGAATGCCTGAAAGGGAAATGATTGAAAGAAAACTATCCTACTGGGTGATACATTGAAAATATGGTATGAATTATAGTATAAAAGATGAAATCAATGAATACACTTAGGCCTAGGTGGTCACAACTAACTAAATAGGTTTGCATAAGTACTTCATAGAAGGGTCTATAGGTGAAAAGAGCTATTTAGGGAAAGAGAGATTCTTTCACAAACAATAACACCCTTTGGAATTAGACAATAATCTATGACCTGCAAACAAACATTCACCTCTACAACTAGGTATAGGAATGAGACAATATAGTTAATGGGTTGAAATATAGCCACAAAAGCACTCACATCAAATCATCCACAATGATACACAAAATTGTAGAAAGAAAGAGGGATCTAGAATCCTAAGATATCATTGAGAAGCATGTAAATACTGAATTCATTAAGAAATAACTCACACAAGAAGGCATAGGGACATGAGGAATGTCACAAAAACACCTTCAATATCTGAATTATAAATGGGAGGTTACAGAATGTAGAAAACCAGAGCACAAAAAAAATGTCTCAGATAGCCTTTTAAGAAAAGATATTTTTTCTCTTTACAAAATGTGAACTCTGAGCTCTAAAAGCTCCAAAAAACACTATATATACATCTCCTCTAATGCACACAAGTAGGAGAAAAAATCTAATTAGGGTTACATGGATTTTCATATAATAATCAAACCCTAATTCTGTCAAATTCAACCATAAATGCACATGAAAATATCCTAGCCGATTAGATATCTATGTTTGCGTGTCCATTTCATGTTTATACTTGTAAAAAATCTAGCCGCCATGATCCATCTACCTACTTGCAACTCGGTCTCGCCATAACTATTGAAATTTGATACTGTGAGATATTTGAATTTAAAAATTGATAAAATGGTCACAAGTGGCGCTAAAATTCCTTATCAATGGTCGGCATTTGAAACTCAATGTCTCTTTAAAATGGGACCATCAGATCTTCCTTTTTACCCAAGCTCAACATTTGACTACAAAACTAACTCAGCATTTACCTCAAGTTCTAATGTTCCTTTAGTCATAGAATCATTTAATACTTTAGCTGACCCTGGTTAACTCTAGCAAACAAGAAGATAACCCTTAGTCGCTGAATTGCGCAATGTCTTACTAACCCTGGGCCCATTTTTCCATTTGTCAACCTTTTATTCGCACTTGACTTCTCTGTAGACATACACCTCGGCAAGTTCTAACATGGTCCCACTATAGCTTAGATTCCAATCTAACAGTGGGTGCATGATCTCATATGTCAGAAAGATTCCTTGCACTTTTACGCCAACCGTAGATCTTTATTAGACCAAGACCCTTCTAACAAATAGACCCACTGAAAATCTAGTCATCACCATGTGGACCAATCAAATTTGAGCATGTCAGAACACCTAGTAACACAGACCCACCTGAAAAAGGCTTGAACACAAAGAGAAATCAATGGTCGGCGCATAATCTCATGTGTTAGAAAACCTCATGAGAATACATGCTAGCTATTGATCTAAAGGCTTGATAGTTCGCTGGGCCTGTTGACAAATTTCCACATCATTATTTTTGGCCAATCAAAAATATCCACATAGGACAACATGGCAGTGGACCCACAAAAGCATGAAGTGCTGAGGAAAAGGGAAGATCGACGGCTATCATGAAATCACAAGCCTCTGATAGACCCTTCCTAAATTCATGACAACCATTGATCTTCCTATTTGGGACCCCACATAAAAAGACCTCTGGTCAATTTAGTGATTATGTGACCAAAGAGAACAAACCGCCCGCTGAGTTGCTAGCTGTCAAGGAGTTAACTACTAGGAATAAGATATTACATGACCACTGCATTCACCCAGTCACTGAAAGAAAAAGGTAACCACCAGAAGAAAAAGAGAACTAGCAATTGAAGGAAGAATTATGCACATGGGAATTGGGACTTTTAAGTTGCTGATAAAGTAACATGAAAATAGAATGAGGGGCTTAGGGTTTGCAGGGTTTATTTAGCTCAAACGGCTACTTTTTCCAAATATTTAAACTACAGACCAACAAGTAAAACAATTTCAGGTATTCTTGGTAGGATAAAAATAGAGACCTTGGGATAGATATTAGCCAAATTTGCATGCATATGAAAATTAGGGTAACAATTCCTTACAATTGTTTCTTCTTCATCGATTTTTGTTCTAAAGACCCATTTTGTTCCTATAACATTTTTATTTTTAGGTCTTGGAACCAATTTCGAAGTATTTATTTCTTTTATTTGATCTAGTTCTTCTTTCATGGCATTTATCCAAGATTCATCTTTAAAGGCTTCATCTATATTTTTTGGCTCAACTTGAGAAATTAAACAAATTTATTCTCTAACTTTAGATCTAGTTAGTACTCCCTGACTGGTATTGCCAATAATTTGATTTTTAGGATGGTTAATTTTTACATACCTTGGAGTTTTAGGAGTTTCAGTAGTTTTTCTTTTATCATCACAAGCCTCTTTTTCTCTTTCTTCCTCAACAAGTTCTTCTTCTTCTGCAATAGTAGAGGTTTGTTTCACTTTTGATATCTAACTATTGTCATACATTCTTTCTTGTATCTAAAATTTTTCATCTATTCTTACATTGTTACTTTCAACCATCTTCCTTAATCTTAGATTGAAACATTTTTATACCTTTCTTTTAATAGAGTGACCAATGAAGATACCTTCATCACTTCTTGCATCAAATTTCCCTATCTGATCATCCCTCTTGATATAACATTTTCTAGAAAAATTTTTAAAATATTTTACAATAGGAGTGTGATCAAACCATAGTTCATAGGGAGTCTTACATGTGCCATCTCTGATTTGAATTTTGTTTAATGTGTACACTATTGTTCTAATAGCCTTTCTCCAATGTACATGAGATACATTTCCTTCAATCAACATTGTCCTGGTAGCATCAAGTATAGTTTTGTTTCTTCACTCTAGTATTCCATTTTATTGTGGAGTCCTAGGAGAAGATGTTTATCTTTTTATTCCATGCTCTTCATAGTATGAATTGAATAAATATGATGTAAAGTCTCCACCTTTGTCTAATCTTAAACACTTTATTTTCAATCCTGATTCATTCTCTACCTTTTCTTTAAAAAACTTGAATTTGTCAAATGCTTCTAATGTATCTCTCAAATAAGTAACCCACATCATTCTAGAAAAGTCATCAACAAAGAGTATAAAATACCTTTCACTGTAGTATAACTTTGTTCTTGTAGGCCCACATAGATCTCTATGTACCAGATCCAACTTTCCTTTTGATGTAAATGTTTTTCTTTTATGACTACTTTTAGTTTTGTTTCCCATAACATATTCTCTGCATACAGTGTTAGAAGGTTTCACAATCTTTAGTAGATCTCTTACTGCATTAGCCATACTTTCTTTCACAATGTTATCAAAGTTAACATGAAAAAATCTTCTATTCCATAACCAACTATCATCTACCTTCGTAACAAAACAAGAGGCTCCAAATGTGTTTAGCTCAAATACATTACCTCTAGATCTTCAACCAGTAGCAATTAGTTTTCCTTCCTTGCTTCTAATAAAGCACTTACCATTAACAAAACTTAACTAAAATTTTTTATCCATTAACTATCCAACACTCAACAATTTATGTTTTAGTCCTTCAACAAGTAGTACATTTTCTATATTAGTCTTTTCATCCAGAGTGATGGATCCTATTCCTATGATGGATTTTGGGAGATTGTCCCCAGTACTTACAACACCTCCATCATAATTTATTAATTTAACAAAAAAAAATTTGTAATAACTTTTGTAAGGCAAAGAATAAAAGCCAAGATCTAGAAGCTCAATAGATAGCACAAGAGAGATAGGAAAAATAATCAAATAATTGATTATAGCCAATTGAATAGAATACAAAGTAGGAGTGCCTCAATTATAGGCAATGCAATAAGACTACATGATAAGGAGATGATAAGATATCACCCACACAAGGTGGATCACATGTCCACCAAAGGTGGATCATCCTCCATTGTACACTAAAGTATGTGCAACATGTGCAACAATGAGAGGATGATAATGTGATAAGAGCACTAAAGGTGGATCTCACACACAAAGAGGTATGTGATGACAACTATCACACCTAAAGTGAAAATTCTCCTAACCATGTGCTAAAATGAAATGCAAACTCCTAGGTGTCATAATGACAACTAATATGAAAATGTATTATCCTAAGTAAAGTGTAATTAGTAAATATTTAATTACACCAACACCCCCCCTTAAGTGCAACTTAGGGGAATGCACTTAAACTCATAATGCAAGATGAGTCCCGGCTACTAGGCCATGTTAGGTACCCATGTACAATATGCAAGAATAATGCAATCTCTCATAAAGTGGAGAAAGAGGTAAAACCTCATGGGAAAAACCCTCCCCCAAAAAGAGAGATGAATACAAGATGCATGCATGGATGGAGTAATCAAGACCCCTCAATTATGACATACATCATGAATATACAATAAAAAATCCCCCCAAAGCAAGGAAACAAGGAGACATGATATCCCCCCCATAATGAGTAATCTCCTCCAAGGATGGTAAGTTCTTGAAGACAAAACATAGTCCAATGCCTACAAACAACATTTCTCCTCTTAGGAAGAAGATACACCAAGTATAGATGTAAGAAGGCTTCCCATTGTAGATAGGAAGTAGGAAGGGGAATCCAAATGAAGTATGATGTCTCTAAAGTATGCCCAAGTGTCACCATATCCTTGGTTGATGAAGATGCCATGAACCAATCAGGAGAAAGCCCAGTAGAAGAAGGTGACAAAAAAGGAACCAATGATAACTGATCCATGTAAGAATTTGGATCAAACTCCAAAGATAAAGATGCCTCCTCAAATGAAGTAGGAAAAGAAGTAAGAAATCCCCCCCTCAATGTAGAATGTACACCCATGATAGATACACCTGGATCAATGTAGAAACTACACCAAGAAAAATGAATGATGTTCCTCCCCTTAGGAAGAAACAAGTCCACAGGTGTATCAATGAATCCTCCCCAATCTCTAGGAATAATACTCAAAATGTATGATGTCTCAGGAAACTGAATAGAAATCTCCAACACATGAGTATGATCAACCTGAACCATGCAATGTGACATCTCAAGTGAAGTTTAAGACTCATGAAAACCAATCTCCAAAGACTCAAATGTCTTCTTTGAAGTTAAAGAGACCTCCTCCAAATGTTGTATCAAAGTATCCACAATCATGTCAAAATCAAAAGAAGGATCAAGTGGATAATGAAGATGAGGGTCAACATGCTCCCTCGCAACAAATGAAGAAGGATCATCCTTAAAAAAGAGAAGATGAATGTCATCAATGAAGTCTCCCAAATCTGAAATGTAGGACTCCATAAACAAACCTGCAATGTCTATCAAGTAGTCATCCCATGGAACCAAGTCTGAAAGAGAATGAATATCCTATTGCACTAAATCACCTAAACCCATGGCTATGTAAATGCAAGCATCATCAGAAGAAACACTAGATGTGATATCAATAGGAGGAGAAGGAGCTACAACTAGAGGTTCTTGATGTTTTGGAAGTGGAGGAATATGTGGATCTCCATACATTTCCCAAATAATAGTCCAAAGATTATTCATTGTTTCATCTTCATAGTCATCAAGGGAATCCATAACATCCATATCCATATTCAAATAGATAACCTTAACAACTTCTAAGTAAGAGTCACAATTGTAAGAAGGAATTTTAGGTCTACACACATACAAATAGGACAATAGGTTATGCTCACTAAGATGAGCAAGAACCAATTCACTCCATTTCTTATAGTTCCCTCTTGTCAAATTAATTAAACCATCCATGATGTAATTCTCACATGAAACAATGAGATAAAAAAAATTAATGCACCCCCCAAAATGCAATGAGCCAAAGAACCCCCCCAAAATAGATGATTTTGGCACTTTATATATAGTGTGTGCACAATTGCCACTTGTCAAAATGAACCAAAGTGGAAATCTAATTTTGATAATTACAACAGAAAATATGAGGCTATAGTAGACTCAAAAAAATAAGACACAAGATCTCTCAAGGATCTAACAAATTACAAGTGCTAAAATAGGCCAAAATAGACCAAATTCTAAAAGTAAATTGTTCACTCAAAATTTATCCAAACTAAGACCAGATCTAGAAAGTAAACAAAAAATCATGCGCTTTAAAAAAAATAGCACATGAAAATGTATCCATACGAGCCCAAATGAAGCCTCTAAAGTTGTAAAAATCAAGATTTTTTATTTTCCAAAAACATCAGAAACATAGATTAGAAATCACCTTCACCATTGTGTGGATCATGAAACTCTACCCCAAAATAAAAAAAATTTCTCGAAAAAAGGACTCCAGATGACTGAGATATTGTTGTTTGAAAATCGCCTTTGAAATTAATTTTTGTGAATCGTTGCTGCTCAAGCTTGAAAATTCAAATGAATCTAGATTTGGCTTAAGATGTCCAATTTGGATGAAACCAAATTTGATTTAGGGGTATTTGGACCTCCTCAATGTGATGCCAACCTCTGATTTGCACCATCAAGCTCCAATTTTGACCTGCAATAAAAATCTCTCAAAATAGGCTATACAATGAAACTCGTATGTCTCTGATACCATGTAAGAATTTTGATATCGCTTTGATACCATGTAAAAATTTTCCTAAGGCAAAGAATAAAAGCCAAGATCTAGAAGCTCAAGAGATAGCATAAGAGAGATAGGAAAAATAATCAAATAATTGATTATAGCCAATTGAATTGAATACAAAGTAGGAGTGCCTCAATATATAGGCAATGCAATAAGACTACATGATAAGGAGATGATAAGATATCACCCACACAAGTTAGAATCACATGTCCACCAAAGGTGGATCATCCTCCATTGTATATTAAAGTATGTGCAACATGTGCAACAATGAGAGGATGATAATGTGATAAGAACACTAAAGGTGGATCTACCACATAAAGAGGTATGTGATGACAACTATCACACATAAAGTGGAAACTCTCCTAACCATGTGCTAAAATGGAATGCAAACTCCTAGGTGTCACAATGACAACTAATATGAAAATTTATTATCCTAATTAAACTTAAGTAAAGTGTAATTAGTAAATATTTAATTACACCAATAGTTCTTATCACCAGTCATGTGATGAGAACATCCCCTGTCAATTATCCATTTAGTTTTCTTGTCAACATGAGATACTGAGGCTTTTTATTCATGAATTGGTTCATCTTTAATAGGAACAAATCCAATCTCTTCATTTTCTAAATCATCATCACCAGCGATTCCTTCACTAGCATAATAACATTCTTTATCTCTTCTAATCTTTGCATAATCAGGTTTGTATTTAGGAACTCTTGTAGGACATCTAGATGCAAAATGACCTACCTTATTGCACGAAAAACATTTCAAAGGTAATTTGCCTTCAAATTTTTGCTTACCTCTTTTCTCTCTTCTAGCTATCAGTGAAACAAGTTCTTCCATCTTCTTTTCTTCTTCCATTATCTTCTCCCATTCCTCAACATACTCACCAAGATCTTCTCTCAGGTCTTCATTTCTTGTGCTTGGAAGTGCAGATACTTTCTCATGTGTGGATCCCCTAAAAGAAAATTCAACTTTAAGAGCAGCTTCTCCTAATTCAGTAGCTTCTCCTAATTCCACAGCTTCTCCTAATTCTATAGCTTCAAAGGTGGTTAACTTTGCAATCAACATCTCTCTGCTAAAGTTTGGAGTCAGGGGTATAGTTTCTTGAATTAGCATTGCCTTGAATTTGTAAGTAGGAGTTAGAGATCTAACAATCTTTCTAATGACTTCATCTTCATCATAAGTACCTCCACAATTTCTGATTCGAACTATAGGTTTTGTAACCCTTTAAACATAGGCTCAAATACTTTCATCTTCATTCATTAGCAGCTTCTCCATCTTTTTCTTCTGGTTCTACAATTTCAATTATTTGGTATATTTGTCTCCTTCATAGAGTGCCTCTAGTCTATTCCAAATTTCATGTGCCGAATCCAAATCTTTAATTTCCGTAAACTCACCCTCAGATGGTGCACTGATCAATGCTTGTCTTGTGACCATGTTGCATGAAAATAGTTTCTTTTCATCATTGGTGGCTGACCCTAATTCATTCTCAACCTTCAAAGTTTCCTTCTTCATAATCATCTATTAAGCTATCCACAAACATAGAAAATGTGTTCGCATCTTGTTTTTCCAACTATCAAAGTTTTCAGGATCACACTTAGGACTATCCTTCCTATAGAATTCCATATTCCAAGATCACCTCAAGCTATTAAGCTTTCTCTCTGAGGACCACAAGCTTTGATACCAATTGTTAGGATTAATAGTCCACAATACAACTAAGAGTAGGGGGGTGAATCAGTTGTATGATAGAATATTAAACTTTAAAATTTAAGCTTATCAATATCAGATCTAATGAACACAATGAATGCCAACACAATAACACAATATTTTGGTTATGGGGAAACCCTGTTAAAGGTAAAAATCTCAGTGGGAATTAGCACCCACTAATGATGTACTGAGAGTATAGTAATCCTTGTTAGAAGATATAGCCCTGTTAGGAGCTTATTGAAACATTACATTACATAGTCCTTGTTAGATGAAAGACCCTGTTATGAGTCAAGAACAAAAGAGAGCTCACTGCCCAAAGAAGATTAAGTCCACCTTCTAAACTCACTAGTTTGCAACAAGTGTATATGAAGAAATACACAAACTTTTGAACTGATTGCCAGTAACTATCTTTTCTTGATTAGCTCCAATGAAGTCCACCAATAATCCTCTACTCTACATATAGCAGACACAACTTTGTAACCTCCTTATATCGCACATATCACATCCATGTCTCTTCTAAAGAAATAACCTTTTATTTATACCTTACTACATTTTACCAAGAATAGGTCAGCCAATAAGGCTTTCCTAATTACAAAAAATTACATAGGCTCTTACTAAGATACACACAATATCACAAACAAGTTTACAATGATTACATTACAACAATTAATGACCGACATCCTTGAATTATGGTTGCCCAAAAAAACACACGCTTCATTCCCTGAGTCGGATTCATAATAAGAAATCGTGAGAGCACATGCCACACATGATGTCACCAATCATTTTGTACCTTGTGTTGACTAATGAACATCCATCAGTACCTCTTCCATCATCCTTCAAGATTGCATACCTTGAATCCAATCCCTCTGAAATATATACCAAAAACTCAGAGATTAACTCTGTTAATTCTCACTGTCATAGTCCAATGACTAGTCTTTACCAAAATAGTTGTATCTTCCTTAATATGTGTTAGAATTTAATCTTTCCTTGGTAATTAGGTAAGGATAAAGCTAGGTATCCTACTGTATTCATCCTCTAGTCCAAGTGGGAGGACATGTCATATTTGTAATTTCCTTTATTAAGGAAAATAGATATTCCTCCTTATGAGGAATCCTACACTTGTCTCACACACTAGTGAAATGTGGCATACATAGAAATGGGAGTTACAATGTAACTCCTTTCTCACATTTCTATTGAGAGATTGCTCTCCTTCTCTCAACTCATGAGATTCTTCTTCTTCTTGAACATTGTATGAGATAAGCTCTCTCTCTACCTTTCTCTCTAATTCTTAGGCATTTTTTCCATTTTCATTATATCACGAGGGTTTTTTTAATGCTTTTCCCCCTTCAAAACATTGTCTCCTTGTTGCTTCTTTCTTTGGTGAATGCTCCTAGAGTTGTGATTATTCATGGTAAATCTCCTTATTCCCAGCTCATTGATTAAACAATTTCCTCTCTCTCTATATTTTGTTATTATTTTAACATGGTATCAGAGCAAGTTGGTTTAATAGTGTATTGAGTGTATAGGTGAAGGAGCTACCATATCTTGGAGCACTCCAATATCAGAGACTCTTGAGAGAGTTTAATTCTAGTATATTTTTTTTTTTACTAATCTGATTAAGAGAGAAAAAATCAAATTTTTTTGTCTTAGTTTATTATTTCGGTACATACTAATTTCTATTATTTATAATTCTAACCTAATTTATAATTTTAATCTCTATTTTTTTTATTTTCTTAATTTTTTTAAAATTATTTTTATTCTAATCTCATTTATTTCCATTGGTTTTATTTAGGTTTTTAATCATTGTTGCTTAATTTAGGTTACATGCATGTATAGAATATATTTCAAATTTTCTATCATTGTTTCAAAAATTTTGGTTACATAGGTCTGTCAAAAATCATCATAGTTGCTATTCCTATTGCATGCGTATTTTGCTTTGGTGACTTTCCTTGCAGGCAAGCTCTTACTAATTATCCTATTCTACAGTGCATGTGTTTTATTCAGCAATATTGGTCTTGAAACGGTTGCATGCCCTCTTATTTCTTTCCATTTTTCGTAGCTTCATCTTTGTTGTTAGAAATCATTTTTTTTTTGCATGTTCTGTTATTTTCTTTTTAGTCACTTGTGAGTTGAAATCTCTTATCCCTATCACTACTTCAAGGAAATAAAGGACAGTTTGCTTGTGTTTTGAGTCTCAGAAGTAAAGAGTTGCATCAATGGTCAGGAAATCTTGTTATGCAACTAATTAGATTTAATTTATTTCTTTTAATCTTCCTTGTACTGTCATTCCTTGCTTTGTCATCGTAGGAAACTTAGGACTATTCATGATTTGAATTGCTAAACTCTAACATTTTTTGTGCCTTCTTCACTCTTCATGCATTGCACATTTTTTTTCCTAACATCAAAGCTGTTAGAAATAGGGAATACTGAGAGGGGGGGGTGAATCAATATTCTAAAAACTTTATCTTTTGCCCAAATATGGATATAACAGATTATCTTTACACATGCATAACATAAGAAGCTAAACAACATGCATAGCAATAAAACTAAAGAACTCATAACACATGATATGTTCTCGAGGAAACCCTAGCCAAGGGAAAACCCTGGTGGGGATGGTACCCACAAAGATCCACTAATAAAAAGTATCATGTTAAGGATATTGACCCTGTTAGGAGTCTATTACAAGAATATAGTGTATCAGTCCTGATTAAGGGACTATAGGCCTCGTTAGAAGCCTCAACCCTATTAGGAGTTATCAATACAAAATCTGATTACCAGATGAGCCCACTGCCCAAAAAAGTAATGTATAATGTATACTGATTACAAAATGGCTCAAGGTAGATAAACTTATGCTTCTTGCATTAATATCTTTTTGCTTCTCTTACATTTGCATCATATCATTACAATATTACCACATATCTCTTCTTCTTACAATTACAATTACATATATACAAGTTATTAAGGATAATAACTTTACATGGTCAGCTTCCATATATGTTTATCTAAGGGTTAACATCTAGGATTTCATCCCTTTATATTTTTAAGATATTATTTTGATAAACAAAATAATCCCTTAACTCTTTACCAATCCTGTCTTCAAAACTGTCCTGTCGGCTTAACACTGTCTTCGGTAAAACTATCATAACTAATTCCGTACATGCCATAGTGACTTGCACTCTGAAATAGGTCATCATTAGACATCATAGAGTCTATGTTCAACTATGAAAGCATTGAAATTACTCCAATCAACATCACAAACAAAAATTGTCCTCGGGTGCACTGGTGAAAATGTTGTCTCACACTTAGATAAATTTGCAATGCGCTATGCTATACTTTTTCTTTGACCTTTGCTCTCTTCATTTGGATCATATATTTCCATAATGACAATATCTATGTACTCAGCTTAGCCAAATTGCTGACAATCTCCCCCTTTGTCATTGGTGGCAACATATGAGAAAATTGGCTAAGTGTACAACTCAAAATTGGCCATAGTATAACATATACATATACTATCCTTATAAATCCTCAAAATATAATTTCTAATACAATACTCCCCCTAAGAGTATCAATCCATATCATATACAACAATTTTTTGCTTTATATCTCTCCCCCTTTGACAACAATGACAAAATAAAGTAGGGAGGGCTACAAAATTGTGTCACAAAAAGATTATACCTTAGTTCCTTATTGCAAAGCCAGTAGGCTTGCAACACAATATGTAAAATCAACTTTCATTGCTTCTATCTCCTTCTCCCATTATTTCTTAATGGAATCTGTCACATTGAGTAAAGTGCTCAGTCCATAAGCTGCTATTTGACATGCTTGAAGGTTTTCAAAGTTAAATTTCTGAAAAGATGCCTTTGCCGAAAGACATTTTTCCAACTATTCTTCAATTACACATAACTTCATAGAAGTGTGCTCTCTCAAAAGGGTAAATGTTCTCATTTTTCTATTCCTTTCATCTTGCAAAACTCTAATTTCATCATAAAGCTTCCTAACTTTCTTCTCAATATCTAATACCTTCATATTGGGGCTAGAAAGAAGGTTACATTCATTCTGAATTTTTGCTTCTTTCAACTTCATCTTCTGATCTTCTTCTGCTGTTAAGGTGTCTAATTTTGTACACTATATGTAAAAATATTTTCCTATTTCCAAATGTTTTCTAAAGCCCTTGATATAGATATCAAGACTATTAATATAATTCCTAATATTCTGACCAATATTCAAAAGCATTTCAGCTTCATAAGTTGCTTGAGCTCTCACTTTTACAATATCAAATAGATTAGTGAATTCATCATCAAAAGTTCTCATTACCTTCTTATCTTTCTCCAAAGGGTCTACCTCTATAATTTGTGTAATTAAAATACTTTGTAACTTTTCAGTTAGTTCCTTCAGACTCCCTTCAAGATTCTTCACTTTCTTGTTCTTGCCAATAATCTTATTTAAAGAAGTGACTAGTTCCAACTGATCATCATCATTAACTTGTTTTCCTAAATCCTCAAATAATGATCCAATTTACTTCTTCTTTCTAATCTCAGAAGTAATACTGATGTCTTCTTTGATAGGAATAGGTACTTGAATCTCTATTTCTTTGGGTTCTTCAGGAGTTGTTTGTGTCTTCTCTGCTTCTTTATCAGATTCATCAAGAGCTGAATTGTCAACAATGTTTCCTAAATTCTTGAATACATTGTCATCAGTATCCAAGGTGACCTTTGTACCTTCTACATTCATTGATTCATCTTCAATGCTAATAGCTAGAGGAAAATAAATATCCTATTATTTAGCTTCACCTGCTTGATATGCTGCAGTTGATGGTTCTCCAATAATTTCTGCCATAACCTTGATTATTGCCTGCTCTGTATCAGAGTTAACTTCTTCATATCTGCCTCCCATAATTAGAATGGATCTCCTTTTGGTTCTCAAGTGGTTTCTTAAGGCCTTCAGTATCTGCTTCAGGTGTGCATCATCTCTCACATCACAAAGCTTTCTTACTAGATTCTCTCCAATAGAAGTCTCTTCTTCTTATGCTCTCTTCTTTCTATTTACAAGTTTGTTATACAAGTCATCAGGTATCTGACCCTGAATAGTGTCAAACTTCTTATTTGCCAAAACCATGTGCTTTACAATTACATTCTCCAAGTTAAGTCTTTCTAAATAATCATAAAGACTGTAGTACTTATTCATTTTGGTAAAGTCTCCATTTTCAATAATCTGCTCATTAAGCTTTTCAACTTTAGGTTTCCAAGATTTCTTCTTAACCAAAGTAGTGTCATCATCTTTAATTATTGCAACTTTCCTAGGAACTGGTGGCACCAAAACTTTCTACCTCTTACTAGGTCTAGTAGTAATTTATTTCATTCTCTTGCTAGGAGTGGAGGAGGTAGACCTATTAGGTCTGCTTGTTTCTTGATCCATTTCTGGTTCCTCAACTTTCACCTTGACTTGAGGTTCTTTTTGTTGTACTACAATTGGTGGGGTAGACAAAACTTCTTTTTGTTCACTCATTCTGATTACTGTTGCTATGTTCTTTGCTATCTAAAACTCATGTTGTGTCAATCCTGAATCTTTTAATATTTTCTTTATAGTGCTGTCAACTCTCTTCTTAAACTGCTTCTCCTCAATTATAGCTTTTGCAGAGTTGAAATTCTCTTCAAAAGTTTCAAACCTTTTGAACTGAGTGTCCAACTTACACTTAAGTAACCTGCCAACATATTCTTCTATTTTTATCTTAGAAATCTCATAGCCAAGAGGGTCTATGAACTCAGTTCTAGGTTCCACTACTTTAATATAGGTAAAGTCAGTGTCAACCATAAAACATATATCATCTTTATATTTCTCCATAATAGACTGTGGAATCCTTGATCTACTGATTACCAATTTTTGAAATGTCTTCATCACTAACATAGCACTCTCATTCACTTTGTCAATAACATGTTTCATATATACTTTATTTATCCTTTCCATAGTAGATTTACCATCATTCCAATCATTTGCAATGGTGTACAAAAATCTTCTCAATAGGTGGAAAAACATGTATGTGATTAAGGATGAAAATCTAAATTGTGCATACTTAGTTTTCTTAATCTTCTCCAAGTTTTCAAACAATTGTATTCTCAGAATTTCACACATATCAACTAGTACCTTGTCAATACACATTAAATAGGCTATGTGTACCATTCCAGCTGCCATGTCATCTTCTCTAGAATTTGCACAAAACTTAGTTGTTAGGTACTTGCATAAATGTCTAACATCATGTTGTTTGATCTTGCTAATCACAATTCCTCTATCATTATAGGTTGATTCTATGTTGTCCATGACTATTTCCCTCATATTCTTTTCATTTAAATGAATAGCACCAATTTTAGATAGTCCAGTGACTTCATGAATCAAGTCAGCTGTAATGTCTATCACTCTATCCTCTAGCCAAAACTTTCCATTGTGAATTCTGGTAAAAATAATCTTAGTGCATTCTTCATTGTCAAATTCATATAGTAATGCATACTTAACAATCTCATTGTCTTTCAAATGTTCATATCCTTGTTTCAATGTCATATCCTGATTGTAAATCTTCTTATATTCATTGGTAAAATCACTATCACTGATGGTTTCTAGCTTACATCCAAGATAACTTCTCACATTCTCCAAATGCAAAACTCCATTTGGTATGGATGATAATGCTAAACTAGGGTTATCTTCTTCCAAGGGTTCTACTGGTTCCCTCTTCATTCTAGGTCTATTTTTTTCTTTGACATTATGAATTAAAGATACAT
Organism: Chamaecyparis obtusa; assembly: GCA_027943335.1. Classification (NCBI taxonomy): domain Eukaryota; kingdom Viridiplantae; phylum Streptophyta; class Pinopsida; order Cupressales; family Cupressaceae; genus Chamaecyparis; species Chamaecyparis obtusa. The sequence goes on from BSBK01010806.1 coordinate 144,484, forward strand.
CCATGATTGCTTCTAGTTCTTTATACCAATTCAAAGATCTACCAAGTAAAATACCTTGAATTTGTGATTCTAGAGCTTGTGTAGATTTGGCACTCAAATCCTTCACCAAATCATTCCAAAATGCTTCCAATCACTGCTCTTTGTTCTCCTAAACACTTCAAATCACTTTGATAATAAAATAACATCGATCATAACCTTTTATTACTTCAATCTCACTTAGATCTGACATCACATTCAATTCTTTTGTCGCTTCTTTCCAAAAAGTTGTTTCTGTTAACCTACAAAAACTTAAAACTTCTTGCAATCTCGCAAAACATAATATTTTCTTTTACGCTCTTAACCATAGCATCAGTACATCATAAACTACCTTAAATTAACTACAAAAAACTTAGTTCATCATAAATCTACTTCTACACTAATTCTAAGTTCCTAATATACTGTAATTATCATAAATCAAGTGCTTACAGACAGGTTAGGTAAGGATTCCTTCTTACCACTTGATACTTCACCTTTCTGATTACCTTCAATGTTGAATATGTCTCCTTGATCTATGTCTTTAACAAACTTCACTTGATCTACATTACTACAACAACCTTTTTGTTTGTTTCTTTCATTTTCATTTCTTCTTTCATGATTTCTAGGGTTAGGGTTAGGATAAAAAACTCCATTGTTCATTTTGCAAAATCTTGCCGTATGTCCAATCTTGTTGCATATCTGACAAATAGTTCCATTGTTTCCATATCTTGGTCCTTGCTAATTGATTTGTGATCTGTAGTTTCTAGCAATGTGTCCAACCTTGATGCATCTATAACATACTACTCCATTTCTTTTGTTCATATCTTCAGTAGGTCTCTTATTTGCATTGTTAGTATTCCTAAACATTCTACTACCATAATTGTTTTCAATAACTCTAGGTTTTTTACATTCAATAGCTCTATGTCCAAAATGATGACAATTATAACAATAACCATTAAGAGGTTTACATTTCTTACTTGTGTAATCTTTCTTCATATGACCAATAGTATTACAACCAAAACGTCTACCTTTAAATTCTCTTTGCATACCTTTGGCTGATTCTTCTTTCTTAGGTGGTTCTTCTCCTTTAGGTGATTCTTCTGATTTGTTGATCTCATCAGACTTCTTCTCATCTAGACTTTCAGATATTTTCAAATCTGGTTCCTTGTTCTCAACATTTGTTCTGAATATGTTAAATCCAAGTCCAGTCTTATCATAGGATGGTTTCCCAAAAGATACGTGTTCATCGATCTTTTCACTATTTGAATATAGCCTTTCAAGTTGTTGTTTGGATTGAGTTAGTTCTGCAATCTTGTTGTATTTCTCAAGTTCAGCATACTGCAAATTGACTTTCTCAAGTTTAGATTTCAATTCTTCATTTTCAATCTTCAAATTTTCATTCTCAAATGTTAGATTTTCTTCATTCTTTCTATTTCCATCTTTTAAACTTAATTTTAGTTTTGCTATCTTCAGTTCATGCTTAAGGATCACATTTTCTTTTTCTAAATTGTCATCACAATCTTCAATAAGAATTTCAGATTCCTTTTCAGATTTTAGATCTTCCAACTTCCTTTTCAGTTTCTCAATGAGGTTCTTTACATCATCATATTTCCCTTTCAGAGTGTCTCTTTCATCAATAAGCATATCAATCTATTCAAGAGCTTCTTCAAGATTCTTTTGTAGTTGATCCATATCCATAGAGATCTTACTCAAGCTGCTAGGCTTTCCTTGAATGATTCTTTTCCGACTAGCTAGGCTCTAATACCAATTGTTAGAAATAGAGAATACTGAGAGGGGGGGTTGAATTAGTATTCTAAAAAATTTATCTTTTGCCCAAATATAGATATAACAGATTATCTTTACACATGGATAACATAAGAAGCTAAACAACATGCATAACAATAAAACTAAAGAACTCATAACACATGATATGTTCTCGAGGAAACCTTGGCCAAGGGAAAACCCTAGTGGTTATGGTACACACAAAGATCCACTAATAAAAAGTATCTTGTTAAGGATATTCACCCTATTAGGAGTCTATTACAAGCATATAGTGTATTAGTCATGATTAAGGGACTATAGGCCTTGTTAGAAGCCTCAACCATGTTAGGAGTTGTTAATACAAAATCTGATTACTAGATGAGCCCACTACCCAAACAAGTAATGTACAATGTATACTGATTACAAAATGGATTAAGGTACATAACCTTATGCTTCTTGCATCAATATCTTTTTGCTGCTCTTACATTCGCATCATATCATTACAATATTACCACATATCTCTTCTTCTTCTTACAATTACAATTACATATATACAAGTTATTAAGGATAATAACTTTACATGATCAGATTCCATATATGTTTATCTAAGGGTTAACATCTAGGATGTCATCCCTTTATATTGTTAAGACATTATTTTGATAAACAAAATAATCCCTTAACTCTTTACCAATCCTGTCTTCAAAATTGTCCTGTCGGCTTAACACTATCTTTGGTAAAACTATCATAACTAATTCCGTACATGTCATAATGACTTGTGCTTTGAGAGGTGTCATCATTAGACATCATAGAGTCTATGTTAAAGTGCACAAGCATTGACCTTACTCTAGTCAATGTCACAAACAAAAACTATCCTCGGGTGCACTGGTGAAAATGTTTTCTCACACTTAGACAAATTTGCAATGCGCTTTGCTATACTTGCTCTCTGACCTTTGCACTCTTCATGTGGATCATATGTTGCCATAATGACAACATCTATGTACTTAGCTCAGCCAAATTGCCAACCTATTTTTTTCTGCATGTTCTGTTATTTTCTTTTTAGTCACCTATGAGTTGAAATCTCTTATGCCTACCACTGCTTCAAGAAAATAAAGGACAGTCTGCTTGTGTTTTGAGTCTCAAAAGTAAAGAGTTGCATTGGTAGCCATGAAATATTGTTATGCTTACTAATTAGGTTTAATTTATTTTGTTTAATCTTCCTTGCACTGTCATTCCTTGCTTTGTCATTGCAGGAAACTTAGCACTATTCATGATTTGAATTGCCGAACTCTAACATTTTTTGTGCCTTCTTCACTCTTCATGGATTGCATATTTTTTTTCCTAACATCAAAGCTTCAACAATAGAAAGTTCAGGGTTCTCTACTATCATGAATGGGACTATCAACACTATGTGGCATCTCGACAAGACCACTGCAATAGTCACTGGTGTTCCTGTTTGGATTCAAATGCTAACCCTCCTTGGCACATTCCTCATACCCTATCACAGTGGTGAACAAAGTCTATGCAATCTCCCACCTCCACCAATTAAGATTTAAAAATAAGCCTTTTCCTATATCCATTTTGTGTATAACACTGGAATTACTGCAGACCACAATAACATATTTCCTTGAGTTTTTTTTCATTCTCATTCTCGATCTAGAATTTGTTATGCCTTCATGGATGGTAGTACTCTATTCTAGTTTTTTGTGGCTTTGTGCCAAGTCATAGTAGCAGTCTTATTCTATCATTGATTTCATGAATTAGGTCTTGGTTTTTCTGCCCTTTTTTGAGGGTTTCAATTTGGGTTGTAGGCCTGCTTAGTTTTTTTGGGGTCGATTGTTTTTGTTTCTGAGTACCCGTGTTTTGTTTTTGTCTATTAATAAAGTTTGGGTTTATCTTTTTTTTGTGCATTTTGTTGTAGTTTTGTTTCATTATGCACATAGGATTTTGAGTTTCAGTCTTCACCTTTTTTTTTTCACCTCGTGTAATGCTCTTACCTATGTAGAATTTTCCTACTCGAAGGACCTTTATACTCCTAAATTGATGAAGAGCGCACCCCCTAATACCACAAACACATAACAGAAACAAAGAAACAACAACAACAATATGCAAGAATAGAAAATTGGCTTCTTATTATCTCCACAAATGTGGAATTACAAACTTTCAGAATTACAATATGCAAAGCCACATGGGTATTCCCTTACAATATTCAGTAGGACAAAGCCTCGAATCAATACCCAGATCTACTACCCAAAACTACCCTAGACAATACTATGGGCCTTCTTTATATAGGCATTTTCCACCGCCCAAGAAGGTTCCAGAGATTTAGCCCTAAGGGACGACCAAACTTAGAATTATTTTATTTTTTAATTTATTACATCAAATTCAGCTCAAAATAAGTTTTGAAACCCGAACAAAAATTTTGAAGGAAAATTATTTTTCACCATTTCAGGTGACCCGACTTCCGAAGACCATAAGTCATCACCAGTTGACCCGATTGACTATTAAAACCCTATTTCAGAAATGCCATGAAGCGCTCTACAGGCTTGACCCACGCAAGCGTCCGTCACCCAAATTTTTGACCTCATGCGGGGCCTCTAAAGCCTTAAAAATTGAGTTGAAAGTTTTTGTACCCTACTGCCAATACCAAAAATCTTCAATATCTTCAAAACTAGACCTGATCTAGCCATGAAACTTTGCTGGCAGGCTGATATGATTGAGATGAACCTCCACATGTAAAATCGGAACATTCCAAGATTTATGACCAACTTACTAAAAATAGCAAGTTTCCATAAATAGCAGCTCTGCACAAGATAGCCCTTATTGAATACAAAAACATAAATATTTTTGGGTGATGCAAGATTGCTCTTACACCCAGGATGCTCCTGCATCATAAATTCGAGCCAAGGTTTTTTTCTTCGTGCCAAGGTTTTCAGGGCTTTATGGGTGTTTGACCATATATGACAGGCACATTCTAAATATTACGTGTCCGCTCCTATTGTCATTTTTCTAGTGCTCTATTTGCTCGATTTCATTTCATCTATTTTTCTTCTGAGTTTACTTTCTTTTTCTTTCTCATCGCTCTTTATTTTACTAGATTTCCACTATCTCTTTATTTTTTCTGTTTGTTTTTAAGTTTCAGGCCTCCATTGCAACCGTCACTTTTTTCTTCATTTCTTGTTTATTTTCTCTCTTTGGTTATCTAGTCACCACAGGTGTTGTGATTTATGCTATTTTATATGAGTTTGTAATAGGGCTCGCTCCACATCTTTGCCCTATTATTTTTTTATTGTGCATTTTTTCTTGAACCGTCACGATTGGTAGGTTATCAGAATGGTACCTGGCCCATGAGATTCAAACCAGGGTTGGGTGATTCACATTCACCATTTTGTCATTACATGAGTAGCCATGGTAAGTTCTTCACCCCTTCTCATAGCTCTTGGGATGTTCTCTTCCTGTCTTTGTCTTCTTATTGGGGTTTTCACTGGTTCATTCTTAGTATTAAGATTTTTAGATTTTAGATTTTAAGGTTTTGGGTTTATTATATATAATTTTTTTTTAATTTTCTCTTTATTTCTTTATATTGTTTTGTTTGTATTTATTTCCTTTTCTTTTCCCTTTAATAGAAATTTAGTCCTTTTTCATAGAAGTTTTTAAAAATAAAATCAAATTTTTAAAGAGTAATTGTTTATTTTTTAAGAGGGGTATTTTTTTTCTAAAGTATTCTAATTTTTTAAAAATATATAAGGTGTTTTATCTAAAGGGTAATTCTTCTCCATTGTGCTTCTAAACCACCCTCACATTAGTGCTTTTTTTATTCTAGTTGTGGTTTTAATTCAAGTGTTAAGGGTTTTAGGTTTCTGCAGTGAGATTCCTAATTGTTTTATTCTAGATTCTAATCCCTCATTCTTTTTACCTAGTTATTTTTTTGCTAACATTTCTTTGTAGGTTGAAACCTTTTTTATTATTAACATATATCAGTTTCCTAATCATTTTTTTCTTCCAGGTTCATCTCTATTCATTTAAGTTAGTTTAATCTAATTTCTGTTCTTTAACTCACTTGTTTTGCAAGATTGTGTTGTTTTTCCATTGTTATCAAGGTTTTAGTTTACTTCTCTCTTAGCTCTTTGCATGTAAGAGATTCTTATTGTCATCTATTAATCAATAAAAACTTAATAGAGATCTATTAATTTTTAAGTGTTTTTGGTGTCATTTTTTCCTCTGGTTATTGTTTTTTTCCTTGCATGCCTCCTTGGTGTAAGCTTTTATAGTTTTCTGTTGTTGCATGCAAGTGTATATAGTTTGATTTAAGTTTCTTTTCTAATTTCTATTAAAGGTTTCTATGTTTATCCCTAGTTTAGACCTTTGTATTTCATCATGACTACCCTGATGCCAGAAATGAAGTTAACTAGTACAAATTATCATGCATGGAAAATGCACATGACCTTCATCTTTAGATTTATACATATTTTAGAGATTGCAACTAATGCCAGTTCAAAACCAGTAGCCTCTGCTCCTCAAGCTGACCAAACTGCTTGGCAGACTAAAAATGAGGAAGCACTAGGTTTAATTGGGATCTCCTTAAGTCCTAAATTATATGTCTTAATTTCTACTTGTATAGAAGCCCATCAGGCTTGGGACATCCTGAAAAAATACCTATGATAGTGCAGACGAAAGTCAAAAAATCTAGCTTCAAGACCAACTTGAAGACCTCAGGTATACTAATTTCAACTCTGTTGATGATTTCTTGCTCAAGTTTGATTCAATTAAAATTTACTAACTGGTTTACAAGTTACTCTCTTTGATTTAAGGATAATCCACATAATTATTCATAAATGTTTGCCTAGATAGTTCCAATAGTTTATTACTAATATTTACTCTCAATTAGCTATTCCTTCTTTAGAATCTCAATTAACTTATGTCATCTTTCAAAATATGTTATGTCAAGAGGAAGAAAAATTGATTCAATTTTGCATACTTAAATCTCACGAACATGCTTATGTCTCTCAAACTCAATAACAATAGATCTTCTAACACTAATCAAAATAACCAAAACTATCAAAGACCTAACAATAATAATAATTCAAATAATAACTCATGCCAACAATTTAGTGATCATTATAATTCTAGGCCTTCCAATAACTATCATAATAATAATCATTCAAATAGGCCACATTGCACCTATTGCAGAAATATGGTCACTTAATACATAAATGTTTTAAGAAACAAAAGTATGATTAATCTAATTCTCAAAACTATTCAAATGGAAAATCTAATGGAAATCAATCTCGTTCTGCTTTTACTGTATGTTTTAATGCTTCTAAACCACTTAAATGGATTATTGATAGTAATGCATCTCAACATGTTCAATCCCATAAGGAGGTCTTTGATTCTTGGCAACCTGATTCTTTAAATATTCCTATTTCTTTAGCTGATAATTATTGCTGTCAAGTTGAAGGAACTGGTAATGCTTCTGTTCCAAATGGTAAATTACATGATGTGCTTTATGTTCCTGATTTGAAAGATAACCATATTTCTATTCCTCTTGTTTCTACTCCTAACATTGAGGATAATACTAATACTCTTCAAAAGAATAATGATGAACATAAAGATAGTAATGATACTCCTATGATTTTGTCCCTTCTAGTAGTAGTAGAGATGATGATGATAATGGTAACAATCTGTTTACTCCTCCTTGCTCTCCTGCTGATGATATGTTTGACTAAGAAGAGGAAATTATATCTAACTTTCTTAATGTTACTTTCCAAGATATGTTTATTACTCAAGATGAAATTCATGATGATAGTACTAATCCTATGATTTTTGTGGAGGTTAATGATAATGATGCTTATATTAACTCTCCTATTGATGCTTCATATTATGATGAATACACTATAGATTTGTCTTATGCAACTGAAGATTGCATTCCTAATTATTTTCCTCATGATTCGCAATATGATTTTTTCCAAAGTGTTACTGATTCATCACTAGGTGATCCCAATGATGGGCACTCTACTAGTGTTTTTTGCCTTATTGCAAGCTCAAGTGTTGATTATGCTCCACCTATCTTTTCTACTGGAAATGAATATATAGAATGCATAAATATATCTCAAGAATTTCAATGGTCTCTTAAAGATTTGGGCTCCCCTCAACAAGAACATACACCTTTGTTTTCTCAAAGTACTATTAACTTTTCCAAAACTCCTATGTACCATTCAAGCTCCAAAGCACAAGTCAAAGACATGCAAGATGATCAAGCCAAAGACATCCTAGTGAAGACTCTTTCAAAAGAAATATCTCAAATACATTGTAAACATTTGGGTTTAATACCTATTGATGTAATTACCCCAAGTAAAGATTAGAGGGGGGTGTTAGAATTTAATCTTTCCTTGGTAATTATGTAAAGATAAATCAAGGTATCCTATTATATTCATCCTCTAGTCCAAGTGGGATGACATGTCATATCTGTAATTTTCTTTATTAAGGAAAATAGATATTCCTCCTTATGAGGAATCCTACACTTGTCTCACACACTAGCAAAATATGGCATACACAAAAATGCGAGTTAAAATGTAACTCTTTTCTCACATCTCTATTAAGAGATGGCTCTCCTTCTCTCAACTCATGAGATTCTTCTTCTTCTTGAACATTGTATGAGCTAAGCTCTCTCTCTATCTCTCTCTCATTCTTAGGAATTTTTTCCACTTTCATTATATCACGGGGTTTTTTTTTATGCTTTTCCCCCTTTAAAATATTGTCTCCTTGTTGCTTCTTTCTTTGGTGAATGCTCCTAGAGTTGTGTTTATTCATGGTAAATCTCCTTATTCCTAGCTCATTGATTAAAAAATTTCCTATCTCTCGCTATATTTTGTTATTATTTTAACAATATGCATCCATTAATGATGTGATATCAGATATAAGATAACAACATCCATCTAAACTCTTGTCTAACTTTGCAGCATTTGAAACATCTATATGCCTTCTGTACACTTTGAATTACCAGTCTGGTTCCTTCATAGAAGCATATGTTGACATTAGTGAAAAACACAAATGACAACAATATGAGTGTTCATTCAGTAACATAGTGATTAAACATATTAAATGTCTCAATCACCACCCATGCATTAGCAAATCTAACAATACTGATTGATAGTAATAATCAAGTTAGTTATCACAGACATATTCAGTATTAACCGAGTATAGATGAAAGCATTAAATTTTATAACAGCTGACTAAAATTACTAAACTGGAATTTGCTAATGATTTCAAGGTAAGAGATGAAGTTTTCTATAAGATCCGCTACTGACAAAATTTAGAGTTGATTGAAGGGAAGAAAATGAAATATGTTATTAACACATTTGTTGTGAAAGGTTTAAGCGAAAAAATGATCAAAGGAGATTAAGAAGCAAAATCTAATGGCTGATATGAAAATGGTTTACATGTGTATATAAGAGCCATATAATTCATTGTTTAATTATGTCAGATGAATAGAGATTGTAGAGGATTTTGTGTAAAGATATTTTTCATGCATACCTAATCAAACTGGTTACAGACAGAGTTGAGTTGTAGGCATAACCGAGCGTCAGAGAATTATACACCAAGTGAAGTTGAAGGATATGATGAAGTGAATTTATTATTGATCAAAAGAGTTGTATTGAGCTTAGCATAGACCTAAATACTTGAAAATTGAGTTGTATTTTAATCAGATCACTATTGTATCATTTTAACCATTGTTACAGAAAAATATCTTAACTGAGTGGACTTAACAGTCTTTTTGTATTTCCATATGATATTTAAGGAATGTCAATTGTTATCTTGTTGACCCCATAGTGAATGCTGGTCAAAAGTTAATAGTTAGTGATAAATCCTATAACCAAGTCACACCTAATAGTGTGGATTGTAACCTTTAACAAGGTTGGCTCCTCACCGAGCTCACTTCAAAAGAGTGAAATATTTTCAGTTATCGGTCCTAGGTTTCTTTTCCTTAGCAGGGTTTCCATGTTAAATCATTATGTTATGTGTTATTTGTTATGATTGTTTTTCTATCATATTTTACATGTTGCATAATGGATTAATCAGTAAATATGGTTTTGGAATTACTTGTATTCAGTAATGAATAGACATATAGATATATTATCTTACTAAGTTGTTTAAGTTGTTGAGAAAGTTTGATATAGTACATATGAGAGTTTGGGACTATAGGATAAATGATATAATTGATTCACCCCCCTCTTAGTTATCTAACAATTGGTATCAGATCTATATTGGTTTCTTGGTGGAAAGTTTCAAGGACTTGAGAAAAAAATCACAAGATGTATAAAAGGGAAGTACCTAAGGTGAACAAAGATAACTTCTCCACATGGAAAAGTAGGATGAGGCTTCACATATCTAGAATTGGAGAATCTTCTCTTCCTCTCCTAGACAATGGCTACATATAATAGACTATTAGACCTCTGACAGTTGATCAACTAAGAGTCAAACATGAACACAATGTAACAATGATAGAGATTGTTGCTGCTCTATCTGATGTAGAATTTAAAGATATCAAGACATGCACTACAGTGAAAGAAATGTGAGACAAGCTTGCACTAGTTCATGGCGGAGATGTAAATGTAATGAGGGCCAGAGCTAAAATCCTAATAGGTAGATTTTATGATATGAAGATGAAAGAAGGTGAAAACATCACATAATACACTAACCGAATCAAAGACATGGTCAATGCTCTCCATGGAGTAGGAGGTATTATTTATGAAGAAAATATTGTAAGTAAAATACTTAGAATACTATTTCCTATCTATTCTATTAGAATATCTTCTATTCATGAAATGAGATATTCACCTTGTAGTACCCTTACACTTGACAATCTAATTGGTAAGCTGACTACTTTTGAGCTGAATAACTATGACAATAGTATTGTACCAAATGTTGAGTCCTATTTTATATCATTTTTAGAGATTGCTAAATCTACCAGTAAACCTAATATAAGAAATGAAAGTGGTAGTGATAGTGAAAATGAGCTTGATGAGCTTGAAGAACTTATGCATAGAAGCCTTTAGAAAGGTAAATGAAGGTATAAAGGAAAGTTACCTTTAACATGTTTTAATTGTAAAGAAATTGGCCACATTTATACTAGATATCCTAGAAGGAATGATGAAGGGAAGAAGGCATGTTACCTTGTTGATAATGATGATAAGGACACTGACACCGACACTAATGAAGATATTGAGGTGGTATTTATTTCAATGAAAGATGATTCAAAAGAACAAAGGTATGTAGAAACAACATTTATATATAAAGTTAGCAAGAATGATACATGGATTATTGATAGTGGTTGTACACATCATATGATTGGTGATGAGGATAAATTTGAGTATCTTGAACACTACAATAGAGGATATGTTATAATAGAAAATTATACACCTTGTCTAGTAAAAGGAAAAGGATCTATCTTGTTGAATGATAAGATTAGATGTGAGAATGCATATTGGGTAAAAGAACTTAACTACAATTTTTTGAGTGTAGCACAATTGCATAATTTTGGTCATCAAGTTACATTTGAAAGTAGAAAGGTGAAAATCTATGATGAAACTAGAAAGTTGTTCGGTACTATCGAACAATCCAAAGGTTTTCTATTTTCTCTTGATAATGCTAAAAATTCTTGTTTGTTGGTTAGAAATGAAGATGTGTGGTTGTGGCATAAGAGACCATGTCATTTGAATTTTGATAACATGGTTAAGATTAGTAAGAAGAGAAGAGCTAGAGATTTACAAAGTCTAACTAAGCTTGACCATGTCATGTGCAATCAATGTCAAAAATGAAAAATGACTAAATCTAGGTTTAAAAGAAAAGACTATTCTTCTAAAATTATTTTGGGGTTGGTACATACTGACTTATGTGGTCCTATGAGAACTTATATTTAATATGGTGACAAATATTTCATTTTATTTTTTGATGACTACTCTAGGATGATGACATTTATGTTTTTGAAAGAGAAATATGAAGCTTTCAAACTATTTAAGTGGTATAAAGATAAAGTTGAAAAGTAAACCAAGAAAAGTTTAAAATGCTTAAGATTTGATAGAGGAGGTGAGTTAATTTCTGATGAGTACACTAACTTTTTCAATGAGCATAGAATCAAAAGATAGAGCTTTCTACACTAAGAACACCTCAGCAAAATGGTATTGAATAAAGAAAGAACCGATCTATAGTAGATTATGCTAGAACACTGATCATTGAGAAAATTTTTACACAAATGTACTAGAGATAAACTATTATCATTGTTGTATACACCTTGAACTGAGTTCAACTGAGGAAAGATACAAATAAGACATTGTATGAGCTATGGTATGGATACACATGAAATGTAAGTTATTTTAGAATTTTTGGAAGTAGATGTTACATTCTGAAAGATGAGAGAAATGGTAAATTTGATTCTAAAGGTGATGGAGGAATATTTTAAGGATATTCTACTAAGAGAAAAGAATACAAATGTTTGAACAAGGCTACTAATAAAATGATTGAAAGTAGTAATGTGAAAGTTGATAAGTTTTCTGAAAAGAATGATGAAGAAAGAAGTAAAGAACATGAAGACTATGGTAGGTTTACATATATTGATAGTCTATACTATCTACCCAAGCCATAGGATGAGTCTACCAAGTGACAGGAAAATTCTACCGAGAATCAGAAAATACAAACCAAGAACTAGGAAGATGGTACAGAGGAAGAAAATGAACCTGAACTAAACGCTGATCAAAGATGAGAGTAAGTACTAGCAAGATTTGTTAGAAGACACCATCCAAATAACCAAATCATTGGATACAAGAAAGTAGGCATGATGATCAAAAGTAAGTTAAGGCATAATAAATGTTTAGTTTATGAATTTGAACCTAAGAATGTTAAAGATGCACTTGAGAATGATGAATGGGTTAAAGAAATGTATGAAGAAATTGAACAGATAAGGAAAAAGAAAACATCAACATTGGTATCGAGACCAAGTGATAAAAATGTAATTGGTACTAAGCGGATTTTCAGAAACAAGTTAAATGAGAATGGAGAAGTAACTAGAAACAAGGCAAGACTTGTATGCAATGGATATGCACAAGAAGAATGTATTCACTATGGTTAAACTTTTGTACCAGTAGCTAGACTTGATGGAGTCTGAGTATTACTTTCATATCTTGCACATAAGGGATTCAAATTATATAAAATGGATGCAAAATCAATATTTTTGAATGGAATTCTTGAGGAAGAAGTCTACACAGAGCAACCTAAAGGTTTTGTTGATCCAAATTAGAAGAATATGGTATGTAGATTATAATAAGCATTGTATAGACTGAAACAAGCACTGAGAGAATGGTATGAAAGATTACATGCTTATCTTATTAGTATTGGATTTGTGAGGACAATTGATAATTGAAATATGTATATCAATGGAGACAATGATGACAATATTTTGATTTCTAAAATTTTTATTGATGATATAATATTTGGAAGACATGATAATATTTACAAATATTTGACTAATGAAATGAGAAAAGAGTTTGAAATGTCAATGTTTGGAGAAATTAAATTATTTTTAGGTTTGCTGATTATACAACAATGATGGGATATTTATAACACAATCAAAATACATCATGGAAGTGTTGAAGACTTTTGGCAAAACATTCTCAGTCGATGTCAGAACTCAAAGTGTTCTTCAGTTCAAATGGACAATGTTGTGTATCTTTCCAACCATTGGTCATAGCATTGAACCGTCTATTCCAATAGCTCTGAATTGCTAGGTAAATGCTAGTGGAAACCTCAGTTGGCATGTATAGTAGTTCAATCCCCATTGATGACTCCGTCCTAAAGTGTCCCTCAAGGTCCCTTCAACATGAAATTGGTGATCTTTGCGGGGTCGTATCTCAGAGCTCATGCAAGGTAGAATTGATCCAGCAATTGCTACGGGACCATGTTTCTGGGGCCTACAAAAGCCTGTCTCATTTTTTAGAGATTCAAGTTTGTTTAAAATCAACAACACATTCTAGGTTGGTTTCAAAACTCATAGTGTTCCTTAGTTCAAATAGCCAATGTTGCATATCTTTCCAACCCGTGTTCATAGCTATGATCTATCTGCTCCAATAGCTTTGAATGGCCAGGTAAACACTAGTGGAAACCTCATTCACCACACACAGTAGTTTGATCACCACCAATGACTTTGTGCTGAAGTGTCCCTCAAGGTCCTTTAATCATGAAATCAATGATATTTATGGGGTCGTATCTTGGATCTCATGCGAGGTAGCATAGATCCAATAGGTGTTACAAGACTAGATTTTTGGGGCCTACAAAGCCTGTCTTAGTTTTCAGATATTCAAGTTCATTTAAAATTGGTAGCACATTCTCAGTCAATGTCAGAACTCACAGTATTCCTTAGTGTAAATGGCCAACGTTGCATATCTTTCCAACCATCAATTGTAGCATCGATCTGTCTATTCCAACACCTTTGAATGGTTGGAGAAATGCTAGTGGAAACCTCATTCAACATGCACAATAGTTTAATCCCTAGCAATGACTCTGTGCATAAGTGTCCCTCAAGGTCCCTTCAGAATGAAATTGGTGATCTTTGTCGGGTCATATCTTGAAGCTTGTGTGAGGTAGCATGGATTTTTCAGGTGTTACAACACCATGTTGCTAGGGCCTATAAAATCCTATCTTGGTTTTCAAAGATTCAAGTTCATTTGAAATCGACAATACATTCTCGGTTGATGTCAAAACTCACAGTGTTCCTCAGTTCAAATGGCCAACATTGCATATCCTTCCAACTGTCATTCATAGCAATGAACCATCTATTCTAATAACTCCGAATGGCTAGGTAAACACTAGTAGAAACCTCATTCACCATGCATAGTAGTTCAATCCCCATCGATGACTTCATATTGAAGTGTCCCTCAAGGTCCCAACAACATGGAATTGGTGATGTTTGTGGGGTCATATCTCAGAGCTCATGCGAGGTAGAATGGATTTGTTAGGTGCTACATGACCATGTTGTTGGGGCCTAAAAAAGTCTATCTCATTTTTTAGAGATTCAAGTGTTTTTAAAAATTGGCAACACATTCTTGGTCGATGTCAAAACTCAAAGTGTTCCTTAGATCAAATAGCCAACATTGTGTATCCTTACAAACGTCAGTCATAGCAATGAGCCATCTATTCAAACATCTCTGAATGGCTAGGTAAACACTAGTGGCAACCTCATTCGGCATGCATAGTCATTTGATCCCCACCAATGACTCCATGCTGAAGTGTCCCTCAAGGTCCCTTCAACATGAAATTGGAGATCTTTGTGAGGTTGTATCTCAGAGCTTGTCTGAGGTAGAATTGATCCATCAGTTGCTATGAGACCATGTTCCTGGGGCCTACAAAAGCCTATCTCAGTTTTTATAGATTCAAGTTCATTTAAATTTGGCAACATGTTCTTGGTAGATGTCAGAACTCAAAGTGTTCCTCAGTTCAAAATACCAATGTTGCGTATCTTTCCACTCATGTGAGGTAGCATCAATCCATTAGGTGCTACAAGACTATGTTTTCAGAGCCTACAATAACCTATCTCAGTTGTCAAATATTCAAGTTCATTTAAATTTGGCAACACATTCTAGGTCGATGTCAGAACTCAAAGTGCTCCTTAGTTCAAACAGACAACATTGCATATATTTCCAATCATCAGTCATAGCATTGAATCATCTATTCTAATAGCTTTGGATGACTAGGTAAACACTAGTGGCAACCTCATTCACCATGCAGAGTCATTCGATCCCCGTCGACAACTCTGTGTCAAAGTGGCCCTCAAGGTCCCAACAACATGAAATAAAAAATCTTTGTGGGGTCATATCTCAGAGCTCATGTGATATAGAATCAATTTTTTAGTTGCTACAAGACTGTGTTGCCAGGGCCTACAAAAGCCTGTCTCAATTTTCAGAGATTCAAGTTTGTTTAAAATTGACAACACATTCTTGGTCGATGTCAAAACTCAAAGTGTTCCTCATTTCAAACAACCAACATTGTGTATCCTTCCAACCATCTATCATAGTAATGAAGCATCTATTCCAACAGCTCTGAATAGTCAAGTAAATGCTAGTGGTAACCTTTTTCGGCATGCACAGTCATTCGATCCCCGCTGATGAATCTATGTTGAAGTGTCCCTCAAGGTCCCTTCAACATGAAATCAAAAATCTTTGTGGGTTCATATCTTAGAGCTTGTACAAGGTAGAATCAATTTTTTAGGTGCTACGAGACCATGTTGCTAGGGCCTACAATAACCTATCTTAATTTTTAGAGATTCAAATTTGTTTAAATTTGGCAACACATTCTTGGTCGATGTTAGAACTCATAGTGTTCCTTAGTTCAAATGACAAATGTTACGTATCCTTCCAACCATCGGTCATAGCAATTAACCCTCTATTCCAATAGCTCTGAATGGATGGGTAAATGCTAGTGGCAACCTCATTCATCATGCACAGTAGTTTGATCCCTGCCGATGACTCCGAGCTGAGGTGTCCCTCAAGGTCCCTTAAGCATGAAATCAGTGATCTTTGTAGGGTCATATCTCAGAGCTTGTGCAAGGTAGCATGGACCTGTCAGGTACTATAGAACCATGCTATTGGGGCCTACAAAATCCTATCTTGGTTTTTAGATATTCAAGTTCATTTAAAGTTGGCAACACATTCTCGGTCAATGTCAGAACTCAAAGTGTTCCTTAGTTCAAATAGCCAACATTGCATATCCTTCCAACCATCAGTCATAGCAACAAACTGTCTATTCCAATAGCTTTGAATGGTCAGGTAAATGCTAGTGGAAACCTCATTTGGCATGCATAGTCATTCAATCTTTGTCAATGACTCCATGCTGAAGTGTCCCTCAAGGTCCCTTGATTAGCATGAAATTGATGATATTTGTGGGGTCATATCTCAGATCTCGTGTGAGGTAGAATCAATCTCTCAGGTGTTACATGACTATGTTGTCAGGGCCTACAAAATCTTGTCTCAGTTTTTAGAGATTCAACTTCATTTAAATTTGGCAATACATTCTTGGTCGATGTCAGAACTCAAAGTGTTCTTCTGTTCAAATGACCAACATTGTGTATCTTTCAAACCATCGGTCATAGCATCAAACCATTAGTTATAACTACTCCAAATGGTTAGGTAAATGCTAGGGGAAACCTCATTCATCACACACATTCATTTGAACCCCATCGATGACTCCAGGCCGAAGTGTTCCTCAAGGTCTCAAATGCATGAAATCAGCAATATTTTTGTGGTCATATCTTGGAGCTCGTGCAAGATAGCATGGATCTATTAGGTACTATGGGATCTTGTTGCTGAGGCCTACAATAGCCTATCTTAGTTTTCAAAGATTCAAGTTTTTTTATATTTAGAAACACATTCTCAATCGATGTTAGAACTCATAGTGTTCCTCAGTTCAAACAACCAATGCTGCCTATCTTTCCAACCATCGGTCATAGTAATGAATTATCTATTCCAACAGCTCTGAATGGCTAGGTAAATGCTAGTGGCAACCTCATTCACCATGCATAGTAGTTCAATCCCCACCGATGACTCTGTGCTGAAGTGTCCCTCAAGGTGCCTTAAGCATGAAATTAGAAATATTTGTAGGGTCATATCTCAGAGCTCATGTGAGGTAGCATGGATGCTTTAGGTGCTACATGAATGTGTTTTTAGGGCCTACAAAATCCTATCTTTGTTTTTAGAGATTCATGTTTATTTAAAATTGGCAACACATTCTCAATTGATGTTAGAACTCAAAGTGTTCCTTAGTTCAAACAACCAACATTGTGTATCCTTCCAAACGTCAGTCATAGCAATGAACTATCTATTCCAACAGCTCCAAATGGTCAGGTAAAAACTAGTGGCAACCTTGTTTGGCATGCACAATCATTTGATCCCCACCGATGACTCTGTGTTGAAGTGTCCCTGAAGGTCACTTCAATGTAAAATCAGTGATCTTTGTGGGGTCATATCTCAGAGCTCGTACAAGATAGAATATATCCTTTAGGTGCTACAAGTCTATGTTGTCGGGGCCTACAAAAGCCTATCTTAGTTTGTAGAGATTCAACTTTGTTGAAATTTGGAAACACATTCTTGGTCGATGTCAGAACTCGAAGTGTTCCTTAGCTCAAATGGCCAACATCGTGTATCTTTCATACCATCACTTGTAGCATCGAACTATCAGTTCCAACATCTCCACATGGTTGGGTAAACACTAGGGGAAACCTCATTCGGCACACATAGTTGTTCAAACCCCATCAATGACTCCAGGCTGAAGTGTCCCTTAAGGTCCCAAATGCATGAAATTAGTGATCTTTGCGGGGTCATATCTCAGAGCTCATGTGAGGTAGCATGGATCTATTAGGTGCTACAAGACCATGTTGCCAAGGCCTACAATAGCCTATCTCAATTTTGAGACATTCAAGTTCATTTATATTTGGAAACACATTCCCAGTCAATGTTAGAACTCATAGTGTTCCTTAGCGGAAAATGTCCAATATTGCATATCTTTCCAACCATCGGTCATAGCATCGAACCGTCTATTTGAATAGCTCTGAATGGCTGGGTAAACACTAGGGGCAACCTCATTCAGCTTGCACAGTTGTTCAAACCCCGTCAACAACTTCAAGCTAAAGTGTCCCTCAAGGTCCCAACAACATGAAATTAGAGATCTTTGTGGGGTCATATCTCAGAGCTCATCCTAGGTAGCTTCAATCCATTAGGTTATACGAGACCATGTTGTTGAGGCCTACAATAGCCTTTCTTAGTTTTTAGCAATTCAAGTTTGTTTATATTTATAAATACATTCTTGGTTGATGTTAGAACTCATACTATTACTTAGTTCAAATGGACAACATTGCATATCTTTCCAATGATTGGTCATAGCATTGAACCATCTATTCCAAAAGCTTTGAATGGCTGTGTAAATGCTAGTGGTAATCTTGTTCTGCATGCACAGTCATTCGAACCCCATCAATGACTCTAGGTCAAAGTGTCCCTCAAGGTCTTATAAGCATGAAATCAATGATCTTTGTGGGGTCATATTTCAGAGCTCATGTGAGGTAGCATGGATCTGTCAACTACTACATGACCATGTTGCTGGGGCCTGTTAGGGATTTTTCTTGTGGGTCAAACTTGGCAAGGATATTAGCTTGATTCTCAGTAAATAGGTTTCAAAGTTTGCAAGAAAAGCCTAATTAATGAGGATTGGATAAGATCCTCCTTACTCTTTGAGCTCCACAAGACTCAGGTGAGTATTGCCTACAAATAGGTTACTATCTTTCAAGTAAAATATGGATTGGTGGATTAGGTTTTCATTGTTATGCTGTTGAGCTTATTAGAGGTACTTTTATGAAAGATAATTCTAAAGACAATTGAGAACCACCTGTTGCAGAAAGTGACTAATGAAACTCCTAGTATGATAACATGAACAATGGCATAAGGGTGATGAGTCCTTTTTATGAGTAAAACTCCAGGAAGGCTAACCTTTGATTCACTCTTCAAGGAATCAGCAACTATGGACTGTAAAACATCAGGGACAGTCTTATCTCCTTTGGTGCATGAACATAAAATGAAAATGTTTAATGGTAATGATAAAATTTGTGCTTGATGGTACAAAGGTGACTGTATAGCAGAGATTAGACCAGTGCCTAATCCTTTGGGTAGAAGAGTCTAACATAAATCAATAGAAGAATTTCAAAGAAATACAATGGTATGCCTTACAAACCACATACAATTTGGGTAGAATGCCTTACAAACTATCCCCTCAATCCTAGATTGTTATCATCAAGATCTCAATAGATATGTTCATTCTCTGAAATTGCACATGAGGATTTAATCCTTTCCTTGAAAGAAACTCATGCGACAATTAGATAGCTACCTTGCAACTAGTATGTCTAAAATGCCTTACAAGTGAAACATACAAGAATGGAACACAAAGCTAAGAGACATTAACAGAACCGAGATAGAAATTGTATTGTATTTCATGAAAGTGTATCAGTAAATACAAGGAAAAATCTTCACTCAAAGACTCAGAATGAGAATTTGCTATAAAAACTTGTACTCTTTGCATTCAGCATCAAGAGAATGGAACCAGAGAATAGAAACCCTTGGATTACTGAAAAAATAGAACCAGGGACCAAAAGCCTAAAAGACTAAAAATCTCAGAGCCTCAAAAGTTTTGGAACCCTTACAAAATAAAAAATCCTACCATTTATACCACTAGCTATCCTGGAATCCTAAAAGAATTCAGGATACAACAAGCTTCAGATAGCTAGGGTTAGGGTTTCACCCACTAAACCAACCAATATCAATCATAAATTAATTCTAGGGGAGAAAACCAAGCAACCTGAATAATCAGACCCAAAATTGATCTTCATCAATGAAAATATCCTAATTTATATTGAAGATCACACAAACACCATGCTTATCAGTCTAATTGTACACCTGCAACACACCTCGAGCAATACTTGTGTTCTTTTCTTGATGGTACAAGCATCTGCAGACAACCATCAAACCCTCCAGACCAATCTACAACAGTCATTGAAAGAATTCTTACCAAATCCTACCGCTAAAATATTCAATTTCCAGTCCTTCTATCATTGAGAAACCATTTAAAATTTGAATTCCTAGTGGCAACGGTTAGTCAGGAAGTTTTAAAATGTGGCTGTCGATTATATCTCTTCCTTCGATTATATCAGGCAGCTCAAAAAACTTCTTCAACAGTCGACAAAACCCTTTAAAAATCACTTTCCACATTAATAAAACCTTGAACCAATGAAAACAGAGCATGTCAGCACTGAATCGACAACATGTAGCACATTGGACCCACTCTTTATAAGGTTTTAATCAAACAACTAGCGTAAGATCGTATAGCCTCAAAAGATTCTATGTGAAGATATGCCAACCATTAGATCCTCCATCTCTGCATC
The DNA here is from genome assembly GCA_027943335.1 of Chamaecyparis obtusa. Taxonomy (NCBI): domain Eukaryota; kingdom Viridiplantae; phylum Streptophyta; class Pinopsida; order Cupressales; family Cupressaceae; genus Chamaecyparis; species Chamaecyparis obtusa. The sequence goes on from BSBK01010806.1 coordinate 165,224, forward strand.
CTTTGAATCTTCTAGGCCCACTGATGTGTCCACATTTCCTTCCCGACAAATGAGAAGACACTAAATTGAGTACACATAGCAGTGGACCCACCATATTTTATCACTTCTGAAAAAGGTGAAATCGATGGTTGGCGCATGATCTGATAACTCTAACACATTCCATGAGAACCTACACCGGCCGTTGATCCTCTACAGATGTCAGGACCCTCTGACAAGTTTGAAACTAGGTCCCACTGATGACATGTCTAGTCATAACATATGCCAACCAATAAGAGACAGTCAACTATGCTGACCTATCAGAAGGTCCCACCTTTTTTTGAAATGTCATGTCATAGGAAAGATCAATGGCCAACGTAAGATCACAAGCATCTGACACATTTCTTGTGAGCTTACGCCAACTGTTAGATCTAGATGCTATCAGAGATAGGCCTAGGAAAGAATAAAGGCCAGAAACATTAGAAAGAATTAAAACAATGGACCTAGGGAAAATATTTCACTGGGCGCATGAAAACTTAGGAAAATAAAGGCCACCAGGGGATAAAAATTTAACGCACATTGCTTTATGAAATTTTAAGTGGCCCAAAAAGTAACCTAAAATTAGAACCAGGCTAGGGTACACTTAGGGTTTTTCAACCCAAACATCTAGAATTATGAATTTTGCCTAGGGTTTTAGCCAAAAATAGGGAAAAACAACTGCAGGGGTAAGAGGAAAATGAAAATGACCATGAAAATTTTACAGGTGTCAACAGTGGCTCTATTTGAGGATGTTGAAATGCAAGTTTTAACAAGAACCACAGGACTCTGGGACGCAAACCAAAAATTGCACCAGCATAAAATAGGGAAAGAAACACACAACTTGAAGGGAAACAAACCTATAAAAAATTTACAAAATATTTACACATGCATGAGAATGAATAACGTAACTAAAAAAGGGTTTCAAGAATTGCCCATGCACTGGAAATTCAAAAACTTCACCATCCATGTTCTTTAGCAAGTAGGAATCCTTCCCAAAGCTATCATGAATAACAAAAGGGCCAAGCCACAGTGATTCAAATTTTTTATGCTTACCCTTATCCTTTTCTCTCACATTCCATTGAAGTACCAAATCATCTGCTTTAAATTTTTTGGTAGTTTCTCTCTTGTCAAATAGGTACTTCATCTTCTATTGCAACTTAATATTATTCTTTTGACTCTCTTTTCTCTATTCATCTAACTCAGTCAGTTGCATAATTCTATTCTGCATTAGCTCTGTGACATCCAATTCCTCATCTTGGATAAACTGATAAATTGGAATTAGATTTTTTATAGGTAGCCTTGACTACAAACCATACACAAGCTCAAAGGGAGATTTCCCAATGGCTCTTTTCACTATAATCCTATCTGCCCATAAAGTCGATCTCAACTTGGAATGCCAAGATCTCTTATTCTTTTCAAGTGTTTTCTTCAATATTGTCAGGATACTTTTATTGCTAGACTCAGCCTATCCATTTTCTTGGGGATGATAAGGAGATAAATAGGAATTCATGATTCCATTGTCTTTGCAAAACTCCTTGAACTCATCTAATCTGAAACACATTGCATTATCTATGATCAACTTCATAGGGACACCAAATCTAGTCAAAATATTGTCAAGAAATCAATCACCACTTTACTTGTTTCCCTCTTTGTAGGAATAGCCTCTATCCATTTTGTGAAATAGTCAGTTGCAACAAGTATATAATTATGTCCTACACTAGACTTCTCAGCAAACTCACCTATGAAATCCATGCCCCACATGGCAAATGGTGCTTCAACAACTATTTGGTTTAATGACAATGCTCCTGAGTACTTTAATTTTGAAGCAAACTTCTGACAAGCTTCACACCTTTTATCAAATTGAAATGAATCTTTAAACAATGTAGGCCAGAAATAGCCAGCCCTAAAAATATTGTGAGCAGTAGTCCTTGCTAAAAAATGACCTCCACAAACACCATCATGCATTTCATTTAAAACCTTCTCTACCTGATATCTGTCATGACAAAACAACAAGACTCCATCTCTATTTTTCCAATACAAGTCTCCTTGTATTAATGTGTATTTCTGAGCTTTCTATTTCAAGGATCTCTTTTGATTATCAGTCATATAGTCTAGGCATCTAGCATTCTTTATGAAATAGACAATATCAACATATTCTGGTTGCAATTCAATACTTGTGATTGTCATACTTAGAGTTCCTTCATTATTTACTTGGAATAAGTCCATGTTTTCTTTAGTCATCAAGTTTTCCAGACCTTGTCCTCTCACAAGCTTAGTGATATGGATTTCCAAATTGAATTCTTGAATTCTAGTAATCCACTTGCATCTCTTTCCAGTAACTTCAAACTGAGTGAGGACATCCTTAACTACTACATGTGGGACATATGCAAGTACCTTTGCACAAACTAGATAAGGTCTGAAGGATTTGACTACTTTTACCAATGCATATGCTTGCTTCTCCATCATCTCATAATTTAATTCAACAGCTTGCAAGGATTTACTAAAAAATGCAATTGGATGTTCAAAACCCTCATTGTCCTTTTGCAATAAAACAATAGCAATGGTGTGAAATGATGCAAAAGAGAACAATGAAAAAGGCTTTGTATAGTCAGGAGACCTAAGCACAGGTGCTTGTTGGACCACTTCTTTAATTTTCTCAAATGCAGCCTGAGCCTCTACAGTCCATTGAAACTTCACATCCTTTTTCAACAACTTTACTATAGGCTTGACAATTTCAGCAAAATTTGCAATGAATCTCCTAACAAAATTGATCTTCCCTAGAAAGGACTACACCCCTTTGAGATTTTTAGGTGTAGACACTTTCCTGATAGCTTCAACTCTCTCTAGATCAATTATTATTCCTTCCTTTGATACAATGTGTCCTAGAAGCTTTACCTCTTTGACTGCAAAATTACACTTCTTTGGATTTAGAGATACACCATATTCCAGAGCTTTGACAAAAATCTTTTCTAGGTGTGAACAATGATCATGAGCCTTCTTGGAATAAGCAGTTAGGTCATCTTGATATACAACCATAAACAAGTCTATGTACTCTTTGAAAGCAACATCCATGGCTCTTTGGAAAGTTGCTCCAGCATTTTTGAGACCAAATGAAATTCTGACATATACATAAGCTCCCTAAGGTATTGTGAATGTTGTTTTGAACTATTCAGATTCCTTTACCAACACCTGGTTATATCTAGAAAAACCATCCATCATAGACAATAACTCACATCCAATGACCTTATGCAACATTGCCTCCATGTTAGGCAGTGAATAATTGTCCTTCAATGATGCAACATTCAAATTTCTAAAGTCCACACACAACCTAATGTCACCATTCTTCTTTCTATCTAGGACTAAATTAGACACCCAAGTTGAATGCCTTATAGGTTGAATTATTCTTGCATCACTCAACTTGACTAGCTCCTGCTGCATCTTAGGAGCCAACAATGGGTTAATGGGCCTTTACTTCTATCTGAATGGTTTGACATCTTTCTTTAAATGGATCTCATGTTGGAAAAGGTCCTCTCTATAGGCCTTTAGGTCATCATAGGACCATGCAAACACATGTTTGTACTTTCTCAACAACTTTATCAAATTATCTCTCAGTTGAGGGGTTAATCCTTTTCCAATATAGACCACTTGAGGAGCATTATGTGATCCCAAATTCACTTCCTCTAGATCTTCTACATTAGCATTACTTATTTTTGACAAATGATCTTTTTGGATGCTATACAATGCTTTTAACTTAGTTAAGCCTTTAGGAATACTATTTGAATTTAGTTGAATTGCCTCATTTCCCATGACCATGTCCTTACCTTCAACTTCCTTAACCAATGTGTTGTAGTCTATAGGTTGATCCTCATATATGTCAAGACATTGAATAAATTTCAAGATGTCATGATCATCCTTAAAGACTTACCAATTGTAAATTCTGTCTGGAATAATTGGCCTACTTTTTAATTCAAGAAATGACACCCCAAACAAAGTTGAATCATCTCCTTTTAAGGCAACACTTGCTAAAAAATATTCCATAATGTTTTTTGACCTTTCTACCCAGCATATATTGAAAGCATCAAACATTTGAATCTGATCCCATACTACATGCTTATACAATTTCAATCTATCATTTTTAGCAGCATATTTAGACCGAACTTGTGCTACCACAAGTTTAGAATCACCAAAAACCTTAAAAATTTTATCCCATGTTTGATAGCAATATTCAATCCCAAAGACAATGCTTCATATTTAGTAATATTGTTTGTGCATTGAAAAGTCAATGAGAATGAATACTTAAAAGTGGTACCTGATGGAGATATGAGTAGGACTCTAGCTCCCAAACCTTCTTTTGAGCATGCTCCATCAAAATAAATCTACCATAGTCCATCTTTCTATTTCTTTAGTTCTGCAACCAATGGATCTATCTCTTCCATTGGTGGGACAGTCTCTTCTAATTTGAAATTCTCCATGTCAACATCCACACAACAATTTAAATGATCATCATTTATTTCAATCATATGTGGTGTTCTACTTTCTCTAGATACTTTCACATTACCACCATCAATATTGAAAGTTGCAAAGGACAAATCACACTGAATACTATCTCCCATCTGATCACTCCACTTCCTTGACAACAACATCCCATAATGAGGGGGAATATCTACCACCAAGACACTCATTGTTAGCAACCTATCAGGGAATGCTATCAACCTATAAGGAAGTGCTTTTATAGTACTAATAATAGGGACCTCTCTTGAATCCATAGCCTAGCATCTTCCATGAGATGTATCTACTTTCAAACCCAAGGATCTCATTATTTCTGCCAGCATAACAGTATTAGAGGCTCCTGAATCAATCATACAATTTCTTAACAACTTTCCATTTACTATTAGGGAAAGAAAGAAAGGATCAACTATTCCTATCATAGTATTTGCTGCATTAGTATCCAAATAAATCTAAGGAATCTTAGAGATGATCTCCCCACACTGGTTCTCAATTGAATCACTTGCTACTATAGCTATTTCATTAGCCTTGGTGGAACTTTGGGTATTAGAAGAAAAGGCTCCTTTTACCCAACTCAAAGCCTTAACTTTATGCTCTTCTGTCCTCATCATTTCTAATAGGGGGACCTTGACAGTGATTTGTGACAACAATTTGCTCATGTCAATGGGAACATACTTGGGGTAAACCACATCTTGCTTAGTGATAGTAGCTTCCCCATTTTCTTCATGTGCAACCAATTTAGGGCTATCTTTGCTCTGACTCTTTAGTTCCTTTTGAAAAGAGGGTACATTATCAAAAAGAGGCTTGGTTTTTACTTTGTAAGTAACTATTGGCTTACTGAAAGTAACATTTTTCTTTATTTTGTTTTTGTTAGCAATTTCAGTAACCTTTTTCTTATTTTGGGTTTATTTTTCATCCCTTTCTATTTTCTTGATGAAAATTCTAGGAGGCCTACCACTTGGACTACCTACCACCCTATTTCTCAATTTATAATTGCTTTTAACTTGAGATACCATTTCCACTATAATTTGTGCAATTTCTTCATCAGAAGGTCTTCTGAACATTACTAACTCATCACTTCTTAGAGTATTGCACTGAACTACATCAAGGTGATTATCTTCTTCATCAGAAAACACTTGCTAATGGTAAACCTCACTTCTAACTTGGGAACTCTCAACATCTTGATCTTCATCTTCCTCTGTAGAGTCTATTTCATCATGTATGTATGAAGAAAGCATACCATATCCTTGATCATCATAAGACTCCCGATTGTTGTTGTCTTGATCTTCTTCTATAGAAACACTTTGAGAAATTGCACAATAACAAGGATCATGAGGTGACTGGAAACCAACACACTAGGGAACATCATCATTCATATTTACTATATTTTGGTGCAAGGGGTCAAGGGTCTTGTCATTTGGTTTATCCTTTCTTGCAGGAAGCACTGGCTTTCCATCCTTCCACTGAGTATTATAGGGATAGTTCTACATTCTTGGTAACTTATTAAAGTTATTGAAAGATGGCCTATCATTTCCTTGCACTCTACTATTTCTTGCTTCACTAGGTTTTAAATCCTTTATTGCTTTCAAGATTTGTTTCAAACTATCATCATCTTTTGGCTTTGCATCAGGTTTCCCTAGCTCTCTTCTATTTGAGACTAATGGCTAACAATCTTCTCTCCTTCCCAACTTCCCTGATATCCTTCTATTTCTCTCTATATTAATAGCCAATTTATAAGCCTCTGCAAGATTCCTAGGGTTCTTATCTCTCAAAGGACATCCCTTTTTTGAATCAAAAGCATTCAAGTATGTGACAAGACATACTCTGTCATCCAATCTGATAACTTGCAACAATTTATGCATGGCATTTTGAAATCTAACATTGAATTCAACAACACCCTCATTTGAATTTTTCTTAATGTTGTTGAACTCATTAAGCATGAATCCTTCATTGGTTTTATCACCATACTATTCCTTGAAAGAATGCCTGAACTAATTCCATGAACATATACTGGCATGAGGTAAATTTCTAAACCAATCTCTAGCATCTTCAGTCAGAGACTAAACAAAAAGCTTCATGATGACATCATCAGGTTTAATATTGTAGTCATATATTACATCAATAAAAATTTTCAAATGTTCTTCACAAGTAACTGCATTTCTTCTAGTGAGTTTTGGGAGCTTCTTCCTAATTTCATCAGGGATGGGATTTGGATAACTAGGAATCCCAATAAAAGCCAATTGTTTATGCCTCTCATGAATGGGACCTACTTGAGATGGGTCACCACTTAAAGATACAGATGTTTGAGTATTAGAAATATTAGAAATCTTAGGCATGCCTAAAGTTTTAGTAGTATTCAACACATTTTATCCTTGTGCTTGAGAAGTGGAAAGGGTATTGGCATGTCCAGAAGATTTCTTAAGGAAATCAATCTTTCTCTTCATTTCAACAGCAGTGGCTTCTAGCTCTACCTTTTCTAACTCTTTGGCCAAGAATTATTATTTTATTTTTGCTTCTTCCAAGTCAGCCTCTAATCTTGCTTCTTGATCCATGGACTCCTTCACAGGGTTTGGTTCATTTATTGAAACACCCATAGCCTTTTGTTTACCTTTGTCCCTAGGATTTCTTACTTCATAAACTTGCTGGACAATAGGCTGATCTTCTGCTTGCTCTATTACAGGAACCTGATTCATGGCTTGAAGATCCAACAACTGCTTCTTCAATTTCTCAGCTCTAATCATGGCATGTCTAATTATTTCCTCCTTTTCCTTATCTCTTTTCTGTCTTAAATGTATCTATTCTTGGATTCTCCTCTCCAACTCATAGACCTCTTCAAAAATTTCTTCTGATTCAGGGAGAGTAGTCTCAGATTCAACATCTCCTACTTGAACCTCATCTTCATATTAGTTCAAGCCCAAATCAATAGCCTCCTCATATTTAGAGGTATTTCCTTCTTGATTCATCTAAATAGGCTGGATTTGTTCCTCTTGTCTTGCATTCTCTCTATGTTTCTAAGTATGAAACATACTCCTATTCATTCTTCCTCTCCTTGTCTGACTAGGCCTAGAAGTACTTGGAAGACCTTCTCCCAATCTATCCTCAAGAAGCTTATTTCTCTGAGACCTAGTACCTCTGTAACTCATCTTGTGAATGATTTCCTGACCAGTACTACTACAAAGATTGTTAGACTTGCCACCCAAAAATTTGGGAATTTTTATTTAAAATATAGACACCAATGGTAACTAGCTAGTTTGTATAGGGTAGGAGCCCTAGCTCAACTAAACCCTATAACTTAGCAAAATATTTCTTACAACTACCCAACAGAGTCACCAATCTATTAGGGATTTTTCTTGTGGGTCAAACTTGGCAAGGAAATTAGCTTGATTCTCAGTAAATAGGTTTCCAAGTTTGCAAGAAAATCCTAATTGATGAGGATTGGATAAGATCCTCCTTCTTTTAGCGCCACAGGACTCAGGTGGGGATTGCCTACAAATAGGTTACTATCTTTCAAGTAAACTATGGATTGGTGGATTAGGTCTTCATTGTTATGCTATTGAGTTTATTAGAGGTACTTTTATGGAAGATAATTCTGAAGACAGCTGAGAACCACCTGTTGCAGAATGTGACTAATGAAACTCCTAGTATGATAACATGAACAATGGCATAAGGGTGATGAGTCCTTCTCCTTTTTATGAGTAAAACTCAAGGAAGGCTAACCTTTGATTCACTCTTCAAGGAATCAACAACTATGGACTGTAAAACATCAGGGATAGTCCTATCTCCTTTGGTGCATGAACATGAAATGAAAATGTGTAATGGTAGTGATAAAATTTGTGCTTGATAGTAGAAAGGTGACTATATAGTAGAGATTAGACCAGTGCCTAATCCTTTGGGCAGAAGAGTCTAACATAAATCAATAGAAGAATTTCAAAGAAATATAGTGGTATGTCTTACAAACCACATACAATTTGGGTAGAATGCCTTACAAACTATCCCCTCAATCCTAGATTGTTATCATCAAGATATCAATAGATATGTTCATTCACTAAAATTGCACATGAGGATTTAATCCTTTCCTTGAAAGAAACTCATGCAACAATTAGATAGTTGCCTTACAACTAGTATGTCTTAAATGCCTTAAAAGTGAAACATACAAGAATGGAACACAAAGCCAAGAGACATTAATAGAACCAAGATAGAAATTGTATTGTATTTCATGAAAGTGTATCAATACATACAAGGAAAACTCTTCACTCAAAGACTCGGAATGAGAATTTTCTATAAAAACTTGTATTCTTTGCATTTAGCATCAAGAGAATGGAACTAGAGAATAGAAACCCTTGGATTACTAAAAAATTGGAACCAGGGACCAAAAGCTTGAAAGACCAAAAATCTGAGAGCCTCTAAAGTTTTGGAACCCTTACAAAATCAAAACTCCTACCATTTATACCACTAGCTATCCTAGAATCCTAAAGGAATTTAGGATGCAACAAGCTTTGGATAGCTAGGGTTAGGGTTTCACCCACTAAACCAACCAATACCAATCAGAAATTAATTCCAAGGGAGAAAATGAAGCAACCTGAACAATCAAACCCAAAATTGATCTTCATCAATGAAAATATCCTAATTTATATCAAAGATCACACAAAAACCATGCTTATCAATCTAATTGTACACCTACAACATGCCTCGAGCAATACTTGTGTTTGTTTCTTGATGGTACTGACGTCTATAGATAACCATCAAACCCTCTGAACCACTCTATAGTAGTCATTGAAAGCATTCTTGCAAAATCCTACCGCTAAAACATTCAATTTCCACTACTTTTGTCACTGAGAAACCATTCAAAATTCAAATTCCTAGTTGCAATGGTTAGTCAGCAAGTTTTAAAATGTGGCTGTCGATTATATCTCTTCCTGGTAGATCGGGTGGTTGACAAAACTTCTTCAACAGTTGACAAAACCCTTTAAAAATTTCTTTCCACATCAATAAAACCTTTAACCAATGAAAATAGAGCACGTTAGTGCTGAATTGGCAACACGTAGCACATTGGACCCACTCTTTATAAGGTTTTAATCAAACGGTTGGCATAAGATCACATAGCCTCAAAAGATCCTATGCAAAGATACACCAACTGTTAGATCCTCCATCTCAGCATCCTTTGACTCTTCTAGGCCCACTAACATGTCAACATTTCCTTCCTGACCAATGAGAAGATTCTAAATTGAGTACACATAGCAGGTAGAACCGCCATATTTTATCGCTTTTGAAAAAGGTGAAATCGACGATTGGTGCATGATCTGATAACTCTGACACATTCCATGAGAACTTATGCTTGTCATTGATCCTCTACAGATGTCAGGACTATCTGACAAGTCTAAAACTAGGTCCCACTGATGACATGTCCAGTCATAACATACGCGATCCAATAAGAGACCGCCAACTATGCTGAATTGTTGGAAGGTCCCACCTTTTTTTGAAACATCATGTCATAGGAAAGATCAATGGCCAGCGTAAGATCACAAACCTCTGACACATTTATTGCTAGCTTATGCCAACCATTAGCTCTAGATGCTATCAGAGCTAGGCCCAGGAAAGAATAAAGGCTAGAAACATTAGAAAGAATTAAAACGTTGGACCTAGGGAAAATATTTCACTGGGTGCATGAAAACTTAGGAAAATAAAGGCCGCCAGGGGATAAGAATTTGACGCACATGCCTTTATGAAATTTTAAGTGGCCCAAAAAGTAACATGAAATTAGAACTAGGCCAGGGCACACTTAGGGTTTTTCAACCCAAACGGCTAGAATAATGATTTTTCCCTAGGGTTTTAGCCAAAAATAGGGAAAAACAACTGCAGGGGTCAGAGGAAAATGAAAATGACCATGAAAATTTAGTAGGTTCCAGCAGGGCCTACATAAACTTGTCTCAATTTTTAGATATTCAGGTTCCATTAAAATTTGCATCACATTCTTGGTTGATGTCAAAACTTAGAGTGTTCCTTAGTTCAAATCATCAACATTGTGTATCTTTCCAACCATCAGTCGTAGCATCGATCCATCTATTCCAACAACTCTGAATGGTTGGATAAATGCTAGTGGCAGTCTCGTTTAACACACAAAGTTATTCAAACCCTGCCAATGACTCCGAGCTGAAGTGTCCCTCAAGGTCTCTTAAGCATTAAATCAGGGATCTTTGCGGGCTCATATCTTGGAGGTCATGCGAGGTAGGATAAATCTGTTAGGTGCTATGGGATCCTGTTGTCGAGGCTTGCAATTGCTTGTCTCAATTTTTAGAGATTCAAGTTTGTTTATATTTGGCAACACATTCTTGGTCGATGTCAGAACTCACAGTGTTCCTTAGTTCAAATGGCCAACATTGCATATCTTTCAAACCATTTGTTCCAAAAACTTTGAATGTCTAGATAAATGCTACTGACAACCTTTTTTGGAAAACATAGTTGTTCGAACAACACTGATGACTCCAAGGTGAGCAATAGGATGAGTGCAAATATGTATTCTAGTGTTTTTCATTAACAATCAGTCAGTTAGGGGACAATTAGAAGTTAGTTTGTAAAAGAATAAGGTTGCACATCCACATCTGTCATAGTAATCTTATTAATAAAAGAACTCTTGCCAACATTAGGGTACCCATAGATCAAAATAGGCCTAGTATTGGGGTCAATAGATGACAACCTTTCCATATGCTACCTCACCTATTCGAGGTCATGTCTTTATATTGTGACTGTCCCATGGAATAGGGAACACACCAATGAATATAAATGTTTGATTCCATGTAATATTGGATAGGTTATGATGTAGAAATATTGCCTTATATTATATTTATTATACATTTCTGCATTCATTTCATTACTTTTTTTATTATTACAGTCAAGGAATTGACTATTATTGAGGACAGTGACTGGCATTTCTAGCACAGTCAGCAAGTTAAACATACATCGATAAACATACAAGCATAACTATAAGGCATGGGAAATTTACAAAGCATAAGACATCCACATAAACATAAATTAGTATACATCAATACACCAACACATGAATTGCATACCTAAAACATAAAAATATATATTCGTAGGGCATGAAGTCAAATATATATGTCCAATAATGTCATACATTGAATATATTCAATATAGTAAAACTAGCTTCCTCAAGGCCAAATGGATGTACAACATATCACTTATTCAACATACAAAAAATATGTCCACTAATTCCATATAGGAATACAATCCATATCCCTAATCTAGTCCTTTCCCTCTAGGTGAAGAAAAAAAACCTGAGCTTTCTTCGATCATCGTGTAGATGGAGATGCAGTGGATGTTGTAGTCTTCTAAGTGCGCTCACTCATCCTCCTAGCTAGACTCTTCTATAGCTCAACCTAATAAAAATAAAATTGGATAGAGATAACTAATATACATCAAAATTGAATTATACAATGATATAAAATTGAATATTTTCTTACTGCTAGCAAATAGTCACTATGTTCATCCACCAAAGGCGCATGCTAATGATCTAGAGTAATAAGTCCTACAAGAATGATCAAAATAATAATTAAAATAGATACATGGATATCATTATGAAATTCAATACAAACTATTAAAATAACTATTAAAGTTAAGTGATCTCTTTCATACCTTAGTCGGTGCTTCAGAACTAGCTACTGTTGCAGCTACTCCATGATCCAAAGTATAATAGATAGAAGGAGGATTCTGTGATGTCAAAAGCTAAAAATGAAACAAAAAGGAGTATTATGTAGTTATCAAGATTACATATATTTTTTTACAACCGTACTAATGAGTAAATGATACCTCTATGAAGGTTCCACCACATCCTCCGGTGTGTGGTGTCAAAGTTGAAGCTCAAACATGTTACGATTAACAGTCCATAATACAACTGAGGGGGGGGTGAATCAGTTATATAAAAGAATATTAAAATTTAAACTTGAAGCTTATCAATATCAGATCTAATGAACACCAACACAAAAAAACAATATTTTGGTTATTGGGAAACCCTATTAAAGGTAAAAACCTCGGTGGGAATTAGCACCCCCTAATGATGTACTAAGAGTATAGTAATCCTTGTTAGAAGATATAGCCCTATTAGGAGATTGTTACAACATTACAGTACACAGTCCTTGTTAGAGGAAAAATCATGTTAGGAGTCAAAAACAAAAGGGGGGCTTACTACCCAAAGAGGGTTATATCCACCTTCTAAACTCACTAGTTTGCAACAAGTGTATATGAAGAAATACATAATCCTTTGAACTATTTTCTAACAACTATCTTTTCTTGATTAGTTCCAATGAAGCCCACCAACAATCCTCTACTCTACATATAGAAAACACAAGTTCGTAACCTTCTTCTATCACATATATCCATCCATGTCTTTTCCAAACAAAAGACCTTACATTTATACCTTATTACTTTTTACCAAGATCAGGGCAGCCCATAAGGCTTTCCTAATTAAAAATAATTACATAAGCCCTTGATCATATACACATGATATCTAAAACAATTTTACAATGATTGTATTACATCAATTTAGGACCGACATCCTTGAATTATGCTTGTCAAACAAAACACACACTTCACTTCCTAAGTCAGCTTCAGAATAAGCCATTGCCAAAGCATATGTCACAGATGACATCCCCAATCATTCCATACCTTGCGCTAACCAATGAAAATCTATTAGTACCTCTTATATCATCCCTCAAGATCACATACCTTGAATCCAATCCCTCTGATATCTATATCAAAAACTTAGAGACTAACTCTATCAATTCTCACTATCATAGTCTAGTGACCAGTCTTTACCAAAACAACAGTATCTTCCTTAATATGCATCCATTAATGAGTTGATCTTAGATATAATCTCACAACATATATTTGAACTCTCATCTAACTTTGCAGCATCTGAAACATCTGTACACCCTCTGTACATTGTGATTACTAGTTTGGTTTCTTCATACAAGCATATGTTGACATCAGTGACAAAACACACATGAAAATAGTGAGTGACCATTCAGTAACATAGTGATTAAACATATTAAATGTCTCAATCACCACCCATGCATTATCAATATCCAACAATCTCCACCTTTGGCATTGATGTCAACATATGGGAAATTCTTATCGCAAAGTTGTATCTGTTACAAGTAGTAGTTGCCGTTGCACCAAAAGATCGACCTGTTAATGCCCGATACAACCACTAGACTTATAGAGCATAGGAGACTATTAAACCATGTCATGAATCCCAAAGGAAGATGTTGGTAGTTATTCCAACAATCCCCCCCTAAGCATCACCCGAGGGGATTCAAACCTATGACCAAGCTCTGATACCACTTGTTACAAGTAGTAGTTGCCGTTACACCAAAAGATCAACCTGTTAATGCCTGATACAACCACTAGACTTATAGAACATAGGAGGCTATTAAACCATGTCACAAATCCTGAAGGGAGACATTGGAAGTTAGTCCAATAGTATCAACCCAAACACTCCCTCAACTGAACAACCTCCCCAAATAGTGAGGATTTTCTCATAACATTAGTCCCCCTTTGACAAAAATTGAAAAGGGTGCCAACTACCTTCATAGATAAACTTTCTTCCATGACCACTCCACCTAAGGAGTAGATCCCTACATCCAGTCTAGAAAATGATGAGGCACTGAGCACTTCTAGACTGATGCATCTCTACATCATTTAGTTTTGACTAGGAGGGGCCTAAACCCCTAACATACCTCTGAGATATTCAAAGGTGTCTTTTGATAGTGGCTTTGTAAAGATGTCTACAATCTACTCTTTTATACTGATATATTCAAGTTTGATATCTTTTTTTGCCACCTTGTCTCTTAAGAAGTGATACTTGATAGAAATGTGTTTAGTTTTAGAGTACATTACCTGATTCTTTGACATGTTTACTGTACTGGTGTTATCGCAATGGATAACCACAAGCTCATTAAAAGTTATTCCAATATCTGTCAGCATTTGTTTTATCCAAACAATTTGAGTGCAATTTATAGTAGCAACAACATATTCTGATTCAGAGTAGATTGTGCTATACAATCTTGTTTCTTACTTAGCCAAGAGTACAACTTTTTCCAAAGGAAAAATGCACCACCACTTGTACTTTTCCTATCATCAACATTTCCTACCCAATCAGCATTGGTATAAGCATGAAGTTCAAAGCTATCATTTATGTCATACCATAAACCATAATCTATGGTTCCTCTGAGATACCTCAGTATCTTTTTCATAGCAACTAGATGAGTCTCTTTGGGTTCTGCCAGATATCTAGCAATAATTCCAACAGCATTAGCAATATCTAGTCTAGTGTGAGTCAAATATTATAGCCCTCCTACCATTGATCTATACAAAGTTTGAAAAACACATTCTAATTCATCACCAATTGTTATCTTGTTTCTAGTTACTATAGGTGTTCCTACCGGTTTACAATCTTCCATACTAAATTTCTTAAGTAATTCTTTGAGATACTTGGTCTGAGAAATGAAAATACCATTCTCATTCTGAGTTATTTGTAGTCTAAGGAATAATTTCATTTCACCTATCATGGACATTTTAAATTCACTTTCCATTTCTTTTGCAAATTTCTTACATAGATCATCATTACCTCCAAAGATAATGTCATCCACAAATGCTTCTACTATTAGAATTCCATCTTCAGTAGTTCTCAAATACAAATTATTGTCTGCATTAACTTTTCTAAATCTGAGTCCAAGTAGATGCTTGTCTAACCTTTCATACCATGCCCTAGGAACTTGGTTCAACCCATATAGTTCTTTCTTCAATTTGCACACCATGTCTTTGTCTTCGCATAGAGGAAATCCATTTGGTTGTTCTATGTATACTTCTTCTTCAAGATCTCCATTCAAAAATGAAGATTTAACATCCATCTAATATAATTTGAAGCTTTTATGTGTAGCATAAGATAGGAATAGTCTTACTACCTCTATTCTAGCAACGGGAGCAAATGTTTCTTCAAAGTCTATGCCTTCTTGTTGTGAGTAACCTTTACACACTAGCCTTGCTTTGTTCCCTACAACGGTTCCTTCTTCATCCATTTTGTCTCTAAAGACCCATTTAATTCCTATAAAATTTTTGCTTTTTAGGTCTTGGAACCAATTCCCAAGTATTATTTTTCTTTATCTGATCCAATTCTTCTTTCATGGCTTTTATCCAAGATTCATCTTTAAAGGCTTCATCTATATTCTTTGGCTCAACTTGAGAAATTAAACAAATTTCCTCTCTAACATTAGATCTAGTTAGTACTCCCTGAATGGTATTGCCAATGATTTGATTTTTAGGATGGTTATTTTTTACATAGCTTGGAGTTTTAGGAGTAGACTTGCTTGTTTCATCACTTTCTTCCTCAAAAATTTCTTCCTCTTCGGCAAAAGTAGAGGTTTCTTTCACTTTTGATATCTGACTGTTGTCATACATTCTTTCCTATATCTAAAATTTCTCATCTATTCTTACATTGTTACTTTCAACCATCTTCCTTAATCTTAGATTGAAGCATTTGTATGCCTTGCTTTTAACAGAGTAACCAAGGAAGATACCTTCATCACTTCTAGCATCAAATTTCCCTATCTCATCATCCCTCTTGATATAACATTTTCTACCAAATTTTTAAAAATATTTTATAGTAGGAGTGTGATCAAAATATAGTTCATAGCGAGTCTTACTTGTTCCATCTCAGATCTGAATTTGTTTTAATGTGTACATTGTTGTTCCAACAGCCTCTCTCCAATGTACATGAGATATATTTCCTTTAATTATCATTGTCCTGGTAGCATCAAGTACAGTTCTATTTTTTTGCTCTATTATCCCATTTTGTTGTGGAGTCCTAGGAGCAGATGTTTGTCTTTTTATTCCATGCTCTTCATAGTATGAATTGAATAAATTTGATGTAAACTCTCCACCTCTGTCTGATCTTAAGCAGTTTATTTTCAGTCCTTATTCATTCTCTACTTTTGCTTTAAACAACTTGAATTTGTCAAATGATTCTAATTTGTCTCTCAAATAAGTAACCCACATCATTCTAGAAAAGTCATCAATAAAGAGTATGAAATACCTTTCACGGCAATATGACTTTGTTCTTTTGGGCCCACATAGATTTGTATGTACCAAATCAAACTTCCCTTCTGATGTAAATGATTTTCTTTTATGACTATTTTTGGTTTTCTTTCCCATAACACATTCTCTGCATATAGTGTTAGAAGGTTTCACAATCTTTGGCAGATCTCTTACTACATTAGCCATGTTTGCTTTCTTAATATTACCAAAGTTAACATGACAAAATCTTCTATGCCATAACTAGCTATCATCTACCTTCACAGCAAAACAAGAGGCTACAAATGTGTTTAGTTCAAATAAATTACCTCTCGATCTTGATCCAGTAGAAACCAATTTTTCTTCCTTGCTTCTGATAGAGCACTTACCATCAACAAAACTTAACTAAAAGTTTTTATCCATTAACTATCCAACACTCAACAAGTTGTGTTTCAGTCCTTCAACAAGTATTACATTGTCTATATTGGTATTTCCATCCAAAGTGATGGATCCTACTCCTGTGATGGATTTTGGGAGATTATCCCCAAACCTTACAACACCTCCATCATAATTTACTAATTTAATAAATTTATTCTTATCATCAGTCATGTTATGAGAACATCCACTGTTAATTATCCATTCAATTTTCTTGTCAACATGAGATACTAAGGGTTTTTCCTCATGAACAGGTTCATCTTTAATAGCAACAAATCCAATCTCTTCATTGTCTAAATCATCATCATCATTAGAGATTCCTTCACTGGCATAATAACATTCTTTATCTCTTCTAAGCTTTTCATAGTAAATTTTATATTTAGGAATTCTTGTAGGACATCTAGATGCAAAATGACCTACCTTATTGCATGAAAAAAATTTTAAAGGTAATTTTCCTTCAAATTTTCCCTTATCTCTTTTCTCTCTTTTGGCAATTAGTGCAACAAGTTCTCACATCTTCTTTTCTTCTTCTATTAACTTTTCCCATTCCTCAGCATACTCACCAAGCTCTTCTCTCATATCTTCTTTACTTGTGGTTGGAAGTGTAGATGCTTTCTTGTGTGTAGATGCCCTAAAAGAAGATTCAATTTTAGGAGCAGCTTCTCCCAATTCCGCAGCTTCAAATGTTGTTAACTTTGCAATCAATATATCTTTGCTAAAGTTTGGAGTCAGGGTTATAGTTTCTTGAATAGAAATTGCCTTGAATTTGTAAGTAGGAGTTAGAGATCTGAGAATCTTTACAATGACTTCTTCTTCATTATAAGTACCTCCACAATTTCTGATTCCAATTATAGCTTCTATAACCCTTTGAACATAGGCTCTAATGCTTTCATCTTCATTCATTTGCAGCTTCTCCATCTTTGTCTTCAAATTTTGTAACTTCTCTTGTTTGATATATTTGTCTCCTTCATAGAGTGCCTCTAGTTTGTTCCAAATATCATGTGCCACATCTAGATCTTTAATTTTAGTAAACCCACCCTTAGATAGTCCATTGATGAATGCTTCTCTTGTGACCATATTGCATGAAATAGTTTCTTTTCATCATTGGTAGCTGACTCTAAGTCATTCTTAGCCTTCAAAGTTTCCTTCTTTTTCACAATCATCTAGTAGTCTATGTCCAAACATAGCAAATGTGTTCGCATCTTATTTTTCCAACTGTCAAAGTTTTTAGGATCAAACTTAGGACTATCCTTCCTATAGAATACCATTTTCCAAGATCACATTAAGTTGTTAAGCTTTATCTTTGAGGACCACAAGCTCTGATACCAATTGTTAGAATTAACAGTCCATAATACAACTGAGAGGGGGGGTCAATCAGTTGTATAAAAGAATATTAAACCTAAAAATTTAAGCTTATCAATATCAGATCTAATGAACACCAAAAAAAAAACACAATATTTTGGCTACGGGGAAACCCTGTTAAAGGTAAAAACCCTGGTGGGAATTAGCACCCACTAATGATGTATTGAGAGTATAGTAATCCTTGTTAGTAGATATAGCCCAGTTAGGATCTTTTTACAACATTATAGTACACAATCCTTGTTAGAGGATAGACCCTGTTAGGAGTTAAAAACAAAAGAGGGGCTTACTGCCCAAAGAAGCTTAAATCCACCTTCTGAACTCACTAGTTCACAGCAAGTGTATATGAAGAAATACACAATCCTTTGAACTATTTGCCAGCAACTATCTTTTCTTGATTAGTTCTAGTGAAGTCCACCAACAATCCTCTACTCTACATACAATAGACACAAGTTCAAAACCTTCTTCTATCACATATATTCATCCATGTCTTTTCCAAACAAAACACCTTACATTTATACCTTACTACTTTTTTCCAAGATCAGGTCGACCCATAAGGCTTTCCTAATTAAAAATAGTTACATAAGCCCTGGCTGAGATACACATTGTATCTAAAACAAGTTTAAAATGACTATATTACATCAATTTAGGACTGACATCCTTGAATTATGCTTGTCAAACAAAACATACGCTTCACTTCCTCAGTCGACTTTAGAATAAGCCATCACCAAAGCATATGTCACAGATGACATCCCCAATCATTTCATACCTTGTCCTGACCAATGAAAATCCATCAGTACCTCTTCTATCTTCCTTCAAGATCACATACCTTGAATCCAATCCCTCTAATATCTATATCAAAAACTCATAGACTAACTTTGTCAATTCTCACTGTCATAGTCCAGTGACCAGTCTTTACCAAAACAATTGTATCTTCCTTAATATGTATCCATTAATGATGTGATCTCAAATATAAGATCACAAAATTTAACTTCATAGCATCTAAGACATCCATACACCCTCCATACACTGTGATTACCAGTTTGGTTTCTTCATACAAGCATATGTTGACATCAGTGATAAAACACACATGACAACAATGAGTGCCCATTTAGTAACATAGTGATTAAACATATTAAATGTCTCAATCACCACCCATGCATTAGAAATATCCAACACAACATTCAACTAGTGCACATATACATGGAAAATTATAAGATAACCATTCATATAAGAATGTACTACTGAAATGTTAATTAAAATGTTTTCTTCGATAAATACTTGTGGAATTGATGATGATGTGTAAAAGGGGACATTAGGATCATTGCCACTTCTACTGCCACCACCACTACCACTAACACTCTTGCCCTAAATTTTCATCATAATCAATAGATACTAAATTAAATAGTTATTCTTTTATAAATGAAATATGATCAAAGAAATTTAATGAACTTGGAAATATTTACCTGTGTGTCAATGCCAAATGTCATATTTAGAAAGCTATCAGTCATCATTCCAGAATCCTCTTCCTCTATCTCGCTAGTACCAAATGGGCACAAGCATTGACATGACCAAAAAACATGGCCCCTCAAGGATTGACCATGGTCACCCTCAACTAAAGGAGTGACACATTAAATGAGAGTCTGTGTCAGAGCACTAATCATGCCTAGTGTGTCTGCCTCTACATGTTCCTTCACAATGGATGGAATACTAACATGATCCACATGTGGCTTGCCAATAGTAGTCCTAGGTGCATTAGGGTCATGATGTGCCCTCGTTTGATCAAATGATGACCCCCCTCCTCTATCCTGAGAATCCATAATGTCAAAATAATTTGGCACCTCCTTGAGTACAAACTCGCAATAGAGTTTCCTCAAGAAATATATAGGAACCTCATGATTGTTACAAGGAGGCGAATCAAAGACCATCTACCATCTCTCCCAAAAATTATTTTTAATGTCTTCATTTATGCACCAATGAATTGGGAACCTCTTTGTTGTAGTTCTAAGAGTATCTGTGTCCCCTGATTTTTTAAATAGCTTGCAAATGTCATCTTTTGTGATTTTTTCCCTTTTTATGTTCAAATAAGATAATTTATTTTCATAATATTGTTTTTGTTCTTCTCTTTTATCCTGCCATAAATTAATTTTCCCTCTAACTGCACTTACATGGGTCAAGATTGCTTCCAATGATTTTGCAAGTCTTTCCCTTCTGGGAATTGTACCACTAGAATCTTTTAACCTATTAATTAAAGATTCTAATTCTTTTTCCCTCTTTCAATTTGGTTTATCAAACTTTTTTGTGTTCCAAGAGGAGGTTTCTCGATTGGTGGAGGTAATTGAGGTTCATTTTCTTCATTTGGTTCTTCATGTGGAGATAGAGGGTTTGGTGGAGAGTTTGGTTGAGGCAGATTATTTCTTCCTGGCAATTAAAAAACTACAGTTTAAAATCTTCATTACACAACAAATTTAAACAAAAACAAATTTTAACAAAACAAATTGCAACAAAACTAAAATTTTAAAACAAATAAGAGGCATGGGCTGTAAAAACACTTACCTCTTCTTCTAGATCAAACTTGATGATGTCGTGGAGCCATTTTATGGATGGATGAATGAAAACAATCAGTTCACAAGCCAAAAGAAAAGTGTGTGCACTCTTAGGAAATCCTTCTTAGCTGAAAATGTGGGTTTGAAGAAACCAAATTAGTAATTTATTTTGTCACTTATACTTGTGAATTGTAAAATAATAGTATAATTTGATCATTTTTAGTCAGGTGGCTAAAATCTTTAGTCACATGGATAAAATTTTTAGTCACATATGATGACCTACAACTAATTAATTATCTTGATGAACTAAAGAGATAGTGATTAGAGATGACCGAGTTATGAAACTGATATGTAAGATGATTAAATCAGTCAATATGTTTTCATTAATGTCAACAAGTTTTGACTATACTTATCATGATAGTTACAAACATGTGAACATTTGTAGAAGGCAGAAATGGTGAAGAAATGAGTTATCTACATAAAGAAAAGATGAATATTACATATAAGGATATGGTATACATTGCATAGCTTATTAATGAGTCTATGGAATTATATTATTGACTTGAGCATGTTACATTATACTATTATGAAGATGAGATCATAATTGAGAAAGTTAATGTGGTCGGTAATTGAAGATTTTTGTATACATCAAGTCAGTCTTGTGTATACCTGTTAGGATTAACAATCCATAATAAAATTTAGAGGGGGGACTGAATTAGTTGTATGAAATAATATTAAAATTTAAAATTTAAGTTTATCAATATCAGATCCAATGAATACAATCAATGCCAACACAATAACACAATATTTTGGTTATGGGGAAACCCTGTTAAAGGTAAAAACCTTGGTGGGAATTAGCACCCACTAATGATGTACTGAGAGTATAGTAATCCTTGTTAGAAGATATAGCCCTAGTAGGAGCTTATTGAAAAATTATAGTACATAGTCCTTGTTAGAGGAAAGACCTTGTTAGGACACAAGAAAAAAATAGGGCTCACTACCCAAGGCTCATTGCCCAAAGAAGGTTAAGTCCACCTTCTGAACTCACTAGTTCACAACAAGTGTATATGAAGAAATACATAATCTTTTGAACTCTTTTCCAACAACTTTCTTTGCTTGATTAGTTCCAATGAAGTCCACTAATAATCCTCTTCTCTACATACAACAAACAAAAGTTCACAACCTCCTTATATCACACATATCACATCCATGTCTCTTCCAAATAAAAGACCTTTTATTTATACCTTATTATATTTTACCAAGAATAGGTCAACCCATAAGGCTTTCCTAATTAAAAAAATTACATTGGCCCTTGCTAAGATAGACACGGTATCAAAAACAAGTTGACAATGATTACATTACAACAATTAAGGACCGACATCCTTGAATTATGCTTTCTAAACAAAACACACGCTTCATTCCCTAAGTTGCCTTCATAATAAGCCATCACTGAAGCACACACCACACATGACATCACCAATCATTCCATACCTTGTGCTGACCAATGAACATCCATCAATACCTCTTCCATCATCCTTCAAGATCGCATACCTTGTATCCAATCCCTTTGAAATCTATACCAAAAACTAGGAGACTAACTCTGTGAATTCTCACTATCACAGTCTAGTGACAAGTCTTTACCAAAACAACTGTATCTTCCTTAATATGCATCCATTAATGATGTGATCTTAGATATAAGATCAAAACATCCATCTGAACTCTCATTTGACTTTTCAGTATCTGAAACATCCGTACACCTTTTGTACACTGTGATTACCAGTTTGGTTCCTTCATAGAAGCATATTTTGACATCAGTGACAAAACACAAATAACAATAGTATGAGTGTCCATTCAATAAGGTAGTGATTTAACATATTAAATGTCTTAATCAAAACTCATGCATTAGCAATATCCAACAATCTCCCCCTTTGGCATTGATGTCAATATATTGGAAAATCTTATCTTAAAGTTGTATCAACCCAAAATTCCTTCAATTGAACAATCTCCCCAAATAGTGAGGATTTTATAATAACAACACTCCCCCTTTGAAAACAATAGAAAAGGCTTCCAACTACCTTCACATATAAACTTTCTTCCACCATCACTCCCCCTGAGGAGTAGATCCCTACATCCAGTCCAAAAAATGATGAGGCTCTGAGCATTTCTGGGCTGATGCATCTCTGCATCATTTACTTCTGACTAGGAGGGGCTTGAACCCCTAACATACCTCTGAGATATTCAAAGGTATCTTTTGGTAGTGGCTTTGTAAATATATTTTCAATCTACTCTTTTGTAATTGTTATACACTGAGTCTGCACCTTGTCTCAAGCTCTCTTGGTCTTGATAACTCAATATAACATGGGAATCATCTCAAGGTTGAGAGACCTTTGCTAACCGAGATGAAACCTCTAGGTTCTAGGCTAGTTCCTCTTGGATTATCACCTTAGTTTTCTCTTGATAGGAAAGTAAATCTTTGAGGGGAAAGGGTTAGAAGGAGTGCATGGAAGGGAAATAACAAGAAAGCAAACTACCTACTAGGTGATGCATCGAAATGAAATGAATACAATACACTGACCAAAGTAGCATGAAGGCTCTTGGATCTAATAGAACACAATCTCCCTAAACAAGCTTGCATAAGTATTTCATAGGAGGGCCTAGACATAAGACAACCTATGACCTGCAAGCAAACATTCTCTTTAGCAAAAGGGCACAGGAATGAGACAGAATGATAGGGGGCTAAAGAATACCCACAAACTCACTCAAATCAGATCATACATAGTAGTACACATATAAGTTGAAAGAAAGAAGGGCTTAGAAACTCCAAGCCTTCTCCAATAAAGCCAGTATATTACATTCAATAAGAGAAATAAAGATAAGGAAAAGATGAGAGGGAAGAACAAATGCCACAGATAGCCTCTATTAAACCTGAGATTTCAATGAAAGATTAGAAAGTGTAAGAGCTAGAGGGTAGAAAAAATGCCATGGATAACTCCCCAAGAAAGAGAAAAAATCTTTTAAAAATTGCAAACTCTGAGCTCTACAAGCTCCAAAAAATAATATATACATACTCAACTGCACACAGACAGGAGTCAAAAATCTAACTAGGGTTACAGATTTTACAATATAATAGAAAACCCTAGGGTACTAAGAACTAACACCACATCTATTCATAAATAAATTCTACAACAACATGGCCGATCAAATATTTGTGTTCTAGTGCCTATCTCTGTACTACATCACCTGCAGATAAACAACCTAGATTCAATAACCTTTCCTGCAACAAGCCTACCATGAATGCAAACTGGTACCTTGCTGGGACAAAGAATCAACCCCTGATGGTTGCCCATACTTCTTCATCATTTTCCCTTAACTACGCATGTCCTAGAGACATCAATTTCTTGAGCTACCCCACTGTAACATTCTCTGCAGAAGACAACCCGCAAAAGAAACACACTACCTTGAAATAATACTAGTCACATGATTGCATGATGTCAAAAACCTTCATGCGATCATGTGACAAGCCTTTTAGAATCTGTCTCCACTCTGCACACGACCTATAGACAAACACTGGGAAAAAACCTAGGTCCGAGATCACATTGCTTGAATTTGAACATTGGTCGCATGATCACATGAGCCCAAAAGACTTCATGCGATCATGTGACTAGCGACTTAAAACTATCTCCACTACCACATCGACACCTGTGTCCACAAAAATGCCAGCTGCAAACTTAACCCTAGTTTCACCTCGGGTCCATTTATGCCACTTGGAATTCCCTTATTCATTCCGACTGCTAAAATAGCTCGACATTTTCCTGACATCAGACCCACAAATGACTAAGATTCCAATCGGATGGTTGTCGCATGATCACATGGGATCAAAAGATCCCATGAGAACATGTGACCACTGTCAGATCTTCACCACACTAGCCCCCTATAGATACTCTGACAAATGGACCCACCACCAACTGGTTGCAGCAGCGCACTTAATAGCTAGTCACATGTTCGCATAGCCTAAAAAAGGGTTATGCAATCGTGTGACAAACCGCTAGCATTTGTAATAGTACCGAATTGATTAGTCACATGGTCGCATAAGGGGAAAAAGACTTATGCAATCATGTGACAAAATGCATGCAGCTTGATGAAAACATCAACTGGGCCCCACTGGTCAGAGTTGCACACTTAGGGAAAAGATGACGCCAGAGGAAGAAGTGCAAAGCACAGAAGGGGTCAAAAACAACTGAGGATTTTTTGGCCAAAAGTCAAAAACATCCTGAGCTTTCTATGTGAAGGTTGAAAACATCCTGAGCTTTCAGACCAAAAGGAAGAAAACACTAAGGGTTTTCAACACTGAACCTTTTTTTTGAAACCCTGCAACAGTATTTCCTGCAACCATTCAAATTTTAATATCTCTAAGGGTTTTGCGAATTAGGTCATATGATCTGAACTGGGGCTTGAAAACATATTGAAGAACATGGGCCTTAGATCACAAGCCATGAAACTTTGAGGATCTACTTCGCAAAAATGAAAACAAGTTGCAGTAGGGCGGGATAAAAATAGACCTAGAAACTTGGCCAAATTTGTAGAATAGGAAATTTTGGGCAACATTTTGGTGATTTCTGTGGGATGTCAGCCTGCTAGACATGGACTAGTGACCTTGACATATCCATTGGGTACAGAGTCAATAGGAACACAAAACTTGACAGAGGGACAAAAAATGTGCTCAAGCACTTCTTGGAAAATAGGAAACTAAGCTATAAAACTAGAAGGAAGCAGGAAAACTAACCTAACCTAAACTAACCAGTTATAGAAACCTAGTCAAAGAAAGCCATTCACTGGTTGTGAAAAGTAGCTACCCTTCCTCATCAAGATATTTTGTATTGGACTGATGAGGATAGCTACAAGGAGAAAGTGGGAAACAAAAATATACTGAAATACCAAGGAGTGAATCTATGACATCACCCTCCATGATGGTTTTCCATACTATCTCTTCTTCTATAGTTAGAGAATCATTCTCTTCTTTAGCTTGAAAAGATAATAGCTCTTCTAAGCTATCAACCTGAGGAAGGCTCACAGGAATAGCTCTTTCAATAGCATCAAGCTTTGCACAAAAATCCTCTATGATGTGATTGAAATAATCCTCTGAAGGGTAATCATCATCCTTGCTTTGGCTCATCATGGTGACCAAAGCTGACTCACCAAATATACTTGAATATTAACCTTTGAAAGGTCTATATTATGTAATCAATATATCAGAGATAGCATAATTTTTAACATGAATATGAACTTCAATCCCACTGGGCATGCCAGAATTTTTATACACTGAGTCTGCACCTTGTCTCAAGCTCTCTTGGTATTGATAACTCAGTATAACATGGGAATCATCTCAAGGTTGTGGGACCTTTGCTAACAGAGATGAAACCTCTAGGTTCTAGGCTGGTTCCTCTTGGATTATCACCTTAGTTTTCTCTTGACAAGAAAGTAAATCTTTGAGGGGAAAGGGTTAGAAGGAGTGCATGAACAGGAAATAACATGAAAGCAAACTACCTACTAGGTGATGCACCAAAATGAAATGAATATAATACACTGACCAAACTAGCATGAAGGCTCTTAGATCTAATAGAACACAATCTCCCTAAACAGGCTTGCATAAGTATTTCATAGGAGGGCCTGGACATAAGACACAACCTATGACCTACAAGCAAACATTCTCTTCAATAAAAGGGCACAGGAATGAGACAAAATGACAGGGGGCTAAAGAATACCCACAAACTCACTCAAATCAGATCATACATAGTAGTACACATATAAGCTAAAAGAATGAAGGGATCTAGAACTCCAAGACTTCTCCAATAAAGCCAGTATATTACGTTCAATAAGAGAAATAGAGATAAGGAAAAGACCAGAGGGAAGAAAAAATGCCACGAATAGCCTCTATTAAACCTAAGATTTCAATGAAAGATTACAAAGTGTAAGAGCTAGAGGGTAGAACAAATGCCATGGATAACTCCCCAAGAAAGAGAAAAACTCTTTTACAAATTGCAAACTATGAGCTCTACAAGCTCCAAAAAATAATATATACATACTCAATTGCATGCAGGCAAGAGTCATAAATATAACTAGGGTTATAGATTTTACAATATAATAGCAAACCCTAGGGTACTAAGAACTAATGTGAAGTCTAATCATAAATAAATTTTGTAGCAACATGGCTGATCAGATATATGTGTTCTAGTGCCTATCTTTGTACTACATCGCCTACAAATAAACAACTTGGATTCAACAACCTTTCCTGCAACAAGCCCACCATGAATGCAAACTGGTACCTTGCTGGGACAAAGAGTTGACCCCTAACATTCACCCAAAATTCTTCATCATTTTCCCTTAACTGCACATGTCCTAGTGACATCAATTTCTTGAGCTACCCTACCGTAACATTCTCTGCAAAAGACAACCCGCAAAAGAAACACACTACCTTGAAATAACATTGGTCGCATGATCACATGAGGTCAAAAACCTTCATGCAATCATGCGACAAGCCTTTTAGAATCTGTCTCCACTCTGCACACGGCCTGTAAACAAACACTAGAAAAAAACTCAGGCCCGAGATCGCACTGCCTGAATTTGAACGTTGGTCACATGATTGCATGAGCCCAAAATACTTCATGCAATCATGTGACTAGCCACTTAAAACTATCTCTGCTACCACATAGACACCTATGTCCACAAAAATGCTAGCTACAAACTTAACCCTAGTTTCACCTCGGGTCCATTTATGTCACTTAGCATTCCCTTATTCATTCTGGCCACTAAAATAGCTCGACACTTTCCTGACATCCGACCCACAAATGACCAAGATTCCAATCAGACGGTTGTCATATGATTGCATGGGATCAAAAGATCCCATGAGAACATGTGACCACCGTCAGATCTTCACCACACTAGCCCCCTGTAGATACTCTAACAAATGGACCCACCACCAACCGGTCGCAAAAGCACACTTAACATCTAGTCACATGTTTGCATAGCCTAAAAAAGAACTATGCGATCATGCAACAAACCGCTAGCATTTTTAATAGTACCAAATTGGTTAGTCGCATGGTTGCATAAGGGGAAAAAGACTTATGTGATCATGTGACAAACCGCATGTAGCTTGATGAAAACATCAACTGTGCCCCACTGGTCAGAGTTGCACACTTAGGGAAAAGTCGACGCCAGAGGAAGAAGTGCGAAGTGTAGAAGAGGTCGAAAACAACCGAGGTTTTTCGGGCTGAAATTTGAAAACATCCTGAACTTTCAAGGTGAAGGTTGAAAACATCCTAAGCTTTTGGACCAAAAGGAAGAAAACATAGAGGGTTTTTGACACTGAACCTTTTTTTTGAAACCCTGCAACAGTATTTCCTCCGACCATTGAAACTTGAATATCTCTGAGGGTTTTGTGAATTAGGTCATGCAATCTGAACTGGGGCTTGACAACATATTGAAGAACATGGGTCTTAGATCGCAAGCCATGAAACTTTGAGGATCTACTTCACAAAAATGAAACCAAGTTGCAATAGGGCGGGATAAAAATAGAGACCTGGAAACTTGGCCAAATTTGTAGAATAGGAAATTTTAGGCAACATTAATTATATATTCAAGCTTGATTTCTTTTTCTGCCACCTTGTCTCTTAAGAAGTGATACTTGATAGAAATGTGTTTAGTTTTAGAGTGCATCACCAAATTCTTTGACATGTTTACTATGCTGGTGTTATCAAAATGGATAATCATAGGCTCATTAAAAGTTATTGGAATGTCTGTCAGCATTTGTTTCATCAAAACAATTTTAGTGCAATTTATAGTAGTAGCAACATATTATGATTTAGTAGTAGATTGTGCTATACAATCTTGTTTCTTACTTAGCCAAGAAACCAAATTTTTTGCAAGGAAAAATGCACCACCACTTGTACTTTTTTTGTCATCAATATTTCCTGCCCAATCAACATTGGTATAAGAGTGAAGTCCAAAGTTATCATTCATGGCATACCATAAACCATAGTCTATGGTTCCTCTAAGATACCTCAATATCCTTTTAACATTAGCTAGATGAGTTGCTTTGGGTTTTTCCTGATATCTAGCCACAATTCCAACAACATTAGCAATATCTAGTCTGGTGCGAGTTAAATATTGTAGCCCTCCAACCATTGATCAATACAAAGTCTGAAAAACACATTTTGATTCATCATCAATTTTTAGCTTGTTTCAAGTCACCATATGTGTTCCTACTAGTTTACAATCTTCCATATTGAATTTCTTAAGCCATTCTTTGAGATACTTGGTCTGAGAAATGAAAATACCATTCTCATTCTGAGTTATTTGCAGTCCAAGGAAGAATTTCATTTCACCTATCATGGATATCTCAAATTCACTTTCCATTTCTTTAGAAAAATTCTTACATAGGTCATCATTACCTCCAAAGATAATGTCATCCACAAATACTTCTACTATTAGGATTCCATCTTTAGTAGTTCTCAAATACAAATTATTGTCTGCATTACCTTTTCTGAATCCAAGTCCAAGTAGATACTTGTCCAGCCTTGCATACCAAGCCCTAGGAGCTTGCTTCAACCCATATAGGGCTTTCTTCAATTTTCACACCATGTCTTTATCTTCGCATAGAGTAAATCCATCTGGTTGTTCTATGTATACTTCTTCTTTAAGATCTCCATTCAGAAATGCAGATTTAACATCCATTTGATACACTTTGAAGTTTTTGTGTGTAGCATAAGATAGAAATAATCTTACTGCCTCTATTCTAGCAACATGAGAAATTATTTCTTCAAAGTCTATGCCTTCTTGCTATGAGTATCCCTTACACACTAGTCTTGCTTTGTTCCTTACAAATGTTCCTTCTTCATCTATTTTGTTTCTAAACACCCATTTTGTTCCTATAACATTTTTATTTTTAGGTCTTAGAACCAATTCCCAAGTATTATTTTTCTTTATTTGATCCAATTCTTCTTTTATGCCATTTATCCAAGTTTCATCTTTAAAGGCTTCATCTATATTTTTTGGCTCAACTCAAGAAATTAAACAAATTTCTTCTCTAACTTTAGATCTAGTTAGTACTCCCTGAATGGTATTGCCAATAATTTGATTTTCAAGATGGTTATTTTTTACATACCTTGGATTTTGAGGAGTTTCAGTAGTTTTTCTTGTATCATCACAAGTCTCTTTTTCACTTTCTTCCTCAACAAGCTCTTCTTCTTTGACAGTAGTAGAGGTTTCTTTCACTTTTGATATTTGACTATTGTTATACATTCTTTCTTGTATCTGAAATTTCTCATATATTCCTACATTGTTACTTTCAACCATCTTCCTTAATCTCAGATTGAAACATTTGTATGCCTTTCTTTTAACAAAGTAACCAAGGAAGATACCTTCATCACTTCTAACATCAAATTTCCCTATCTCATCATCCTTCTTGATATAACATTTTCTAGAAATTTTTTTGAAATATTTTGAAATAGGACTGTGATCAAACCATAGTTCATAGGGAGTCTTACTTGTGCCACCTCTAATTTGAATTTAGTTTAATGTGTACACTGTTGTCACAATAGCCTCTCTCTAATATACATGAGATACATTTCCTTCAATCAACATTGTCCTAGAAGCATCAAGTATAGTTTGGTTTCTTCGCTCTCCTATCCCATTTTTTTGTGGAGTCCTAGGAGTAGATGTTTGTCTTCTAATTCCATGCTCTTTACAGTATGAATTGAATAAATCTAATGTAAAATCTCCACCTCTTTCTAATCTTAAACACTTTATTTTCAATCATGATTCATTCTCTACCTTTTCTTTAAACAACTTGAATTTTTCAAATGCTTTTGATTTCTCTCCCAAATAAGTAACCCACATCATTCTAGAAAAGTCATCAACAAAGAGTATAAAATACCTTTCACCATAGTATGACTTTGTTCTTGTAGGCCCACATAGATCTGTGTGTACCAGATCCAACTTTCCATTTGATGTAAATGTTTTTCTTTTATGACTTCTTTTAGTTTTCTTTCCCATAACACATTCTCTGCATACAGTGTTACAAGATTTCAAAATCTTTGGTAGATCTCTTATTGCATTAACCATACTTGTTGTCACAATGTTATCAAAGTTAACATGACAAAATCTTCTATACCATAATCAACTATCATCTACCTTTGCAACAAAACAAGAGCCTCCAAATGTGTTTAGTTCAAATATATTACCTCTAGATCTTGAACCAGTAGCAATCAATTTTCCTTCCTTGCTTCTGATAAAGCACTTACCATTAACAAAACTTAACTAAAAGTTTTGATCCATTAACTATCCAACACTCAACAAGTTATGTTTCAATCCTTCAACAAGTAGTACATTTTTAGTATTAGTCTTTTCATCTAGAGTGATGGATCCTACTCCTATGATGGATTTTGGGAGATTGTCTCCAAACCTTACAACACCTCCATCATAATTTACTAATTTAACAAATTTGTTCTTATCACCAGTCATGTGATGAGAACATCCACTATAAATTATCCATTTAGTTTTCTTGTCAACATGAGATACTAAGGGTTTTTCTTCATGAACTGGTTTATCTTTCATAGCAACAAATCCAATCTCTTCATTGTCTAAATCATCATCATCAAGGATTCCTTCACTAGCATAATAACATTCTTTATCTCTTCTAATCTTTGCATAATCAGGTTTGTATTTAGGAACTCTTGTAGGACATCTAGATGCAAAATGACATACCTTATTGCTTGAAAAACATTTCAAAGGTAATTTTCCTTCAAATTTTCCCTTACCTCTTTTCTCTCTTCTAGCTATTAGTGCAACAAGTTCTTCCATCTTCTTTTCTTCTTCAATTATCTTCTCCCATTCCTCAGCATACTCACTGAGTTCTTCTCTCAGGTCTTCATTGCTTGTGCTCAGAAGTGTAGATACTTTCTTGTGTGCAGATGCCCTAAATGAAGATTCAACTTTAGGAGCCACTTCTCCTAATTTTTTAGCTTCAAAGGTGGTTAACTTTGCAATCAATATCTCTCTGGTAAATTTTGGAGTTAGGGGTATAGTTTATTGAATTGACATTGCCTTGATTTTGTAAGTAGGAGTTATAAATCTAAGAATCTTTGCAATGACTTCATCTTCATCATAAGTACCTCCACAATTTGTGATTCCAACTATAGCTTATACAACCATTTGAACATAGGTTCTAATGCTTTCATCTTCATTCATTTACCGCTTATCAATCTTTGTCTTCCAGTTCTGGAATTTCACTTGTTTGGTATATTTGTCTCCTTCATAGAGTGCCTCTCATCTATTCCAAATTTCATTTGATGAATCTAGATCTTTAATTTTAGTAAACTCACCCTCAGATAGTGCCCTGATCAATTCTTCTCTTGTGACCATGTTGCATGAAAATAGTTTCTTTTCATCATCGGTGGCTGACCCTAAGTCATTCTCAGCCTTCAAAATTTCCTTCCTCTTCTTCACAATCATCCAATAGTCTATGCCCAAACATAGAAAATGTGTTTGCATCTTATTTTTCCAACTATCAAAGTTTTTAGGATCAAACTTATGACTATCCTTCCTATAGAATGCCATTTTCCAAGATCACCTCAAACTGTTAAGCTTTGTCTCTAAGGACCACAAGCTCTGATACCAATTGTTAGGATTAATAGTCCATAATACAACTGAGAGGGGGGGTGAATCAAGTGTATGACATAATATTAAAATTTAAACTTTAAGATTATCAATATCAAATCCAATGAGCACAGTGAATTCCAACACAATAACACAATATTTTGGTTACGGGGAAATGCTATTAAAGGTAAAAACCCCGGTGGGAATTAGCACCCAGTAATGATGTACTGAGTATAGTAATCCTTGTTAGAAGATATAGCCCTATTAGGAGGTTATTGAAACATTACGTTACATAGCTCTTGTTAGAGGAAAGACCCTATTAGGAGTTAAGAACAAAAGAGGGCTCACTACCCAAAGAAGGTTAAGTCCACCTACTAAACTCACTAGTTCACAACAAGTGTATATGAAGAAATACATAATGTTTTGAACTATTTGCCAGAAACTTTTTTGCTTGATCCATTCCAATGAAGTCCACAAATAATCCTCTACTCTACATATGGTAGATACAAGTTTGCAACCTCCTTATATCACACATATCACATCCATGTCTCTTCCAAAGAAAAGACCTTTTATTTATACCTTATTACATTTTACCAGGAATAGGTCAGCCCATAAGGATTTCCTAATTAAAAAAAATTACACAGACCCTTGCTAAGATACACACGGTATCACAAACAAGTTTACAATGATTACATTACAACAATTAAGGACCGACATCTTTGAATTATGCTTTCCAAACAAAACACACAGTTCATTCCTTGAGTCAGTTTCATAATAAGACATCGCAAAAGCACACACCACACATGATGTCACCAATCATTATGTACCTTATGTTGGTGTTATTTTTACCCAAAGGTCAAATTGACATTAGGACTGATAGGGCCAGTGTCACATTCACTCAACACTCCAAATTTTACAAGGAAAAAGGCCAACTAGCAAGGATCAAAGAGAGATCCTTCTATACTTTGAGCTCAACATCACTAAGGTGGGTATACCACATCTGCACATGCATACAACTTGAATCACACTACAAGCCTGCACGTAACTAATTGTGGAATGGTCTTCAAACCCCTATAGGTATCCAATACCTCAATGAAACCAAGATCTCATGCAATAGCCCTACTTGCATAGAATGGGTATGAAAACCAGAGACCTATACTAACAACATGAAAGGGAAAGGGTGGAAATGAATGTAAATGATTTAATGATGGGTTTGAAAGGTCTCCTGAGATACCCTAAGTCTCTCATAGACCAGTGCCTTGTCCAAAGGGCCACAGAGTCAAATACCCTATTGTAATAGATAGCTATGAAACAAGAAAGCAATAAATTCAATGTGTTGATGCCTAACATCAATCACACACCATGACTAAACCTCACTTCAATAACCTGCCTATGTATCCAAGTATTTTATTACCCATCCAAAGGATTTTAACCCTCCCCTTAGAAGAGACCTATAAATAGATAATACATTAACTAGCATCCACTGGAAGACAAGCATGACATATCTTTGACACCTTAGCTCATACATACATGAAAATTAATCCTAAACTAGTTATCTTTGCGAAGACAACTCCACTTGCAAACACATAGGAAATGCAAATAGAAAAATCAAACACCCTTGATGTATGATTAATGAATTCATAATTCAAATGGAGATATCTTGGTAATAGTAAGAATAAATTGAGTCCTCATACATAAGACAAATCAATTACAATATGTATTATATTCTCTGAACCAAAAAAGGAAGAAAGAACACGCTATATGTAGAGACGTAAGAAAAATCTATAGGAAAAGGACCTTTCATGGAACTGGAATAATGGACATCCAAAATTTTGGAACCCCCACAAAGTTAAAATTACAGCCATTTATACCCCCGATTATCTTGGAATCCTACACAAGTTAGGATGCAACAAGCTACAGATCACCATGGTAAGGGTTAGGGTTTCCACCCGCCAAAACAATTCAAAAGATCAGAATTCAATACATTGGATAGAAAACCAAGCAACCCTGAGCGATCAGACCTAAAATCAATCTTCATTTATGGTAATTCTTCTGGAACTGTACTGAAGATCATGAAATTTTATGCAAATCTATTTGATTTGACCCCCTGCATCATGTCTTAAACACCTTTATTCATTCTCCCATGGCATGAAACTTTCTTGCAAATACTCATCAAACCCTTTGGACCACACTGCAACAACTGGCACCACCAAACCAATCAAATCCAGCCTCAAAAGTAATTAAAACCAATCCTTTCTCTCACTAGAAACCCTCAAAAAATTCAAATTCAAACTGCAATGGTCACATCAAAAATTTTAAAATGAAACCATTGATCTTTTCCTTTTCCTGGCAAATCGAATGGTGGGCGAGATCTCCATTTATCTTTAAAAATGACTGCGGGACCCAAAACAATCAGCCGCAACCTAGACAACAACCTGAGGAATAAGAAAATAGCACATCAATGACAATTGGCACAAAGGACCCACCGAGCAGGCTTTCCATCTTTAGTGAAGATCGACGGCTGTCGCTACACTGATGACTTATCCATCGTGCAACTTACCCTTGTGATGTAACAACAACCAAGAGATCACATGACACTTTAACCTCTTTACAAATTGGTGGCCCCACTGACACACGTAGTCAACAACACACAGACCACTGAAAAGCTCCCACATCATCTCTGTGAAACACTGGGAACATGTCACAAAATTTTCCTTGTCTTCGCATCAGACGGTCATCACAAAAGTGCTGGCATAAAGCATGTGCATCTCTGATCAATGGTATCATGACAACTGTCAAATCTTGTAGTTTATTAACTCCCCTGAGACCAGTGAATCAACTGATGAGTCCACCTTAGCACACCTAGAACAATGAGAAACTGCCAATCAATTCTGTCTGACACCGGGACCACCACCATGAAGCACATAGCCAAAAGTGAATTGATGGCTATCGCTAAAGTGCTGACTTATCTAGTGCGCATCTTGACCTTGCAGTAAAGCGAGAGCCATAAGATTAAGCGGGTATTTAACTATCTGTTAGACTAAAAACCTCAGGTCCCACTAACAAGTCCCCGTTAGAAAACCCTTCAACCAATCAGAAGAAAGCCATGTCATTAAATCTAACATAGGTCCCACTTCTCTTTATCCTTCATGAGCTATTTTGACAGCCTCCACCTATACACTGACATAACCAATGAGCAAGGTCCACGGTGGCCTAACCTAGCATTGGACCCACAACCGTTGACCTGAACACTTGGGAGATCAGACGGTAGTCCCATGATCGCATGGGCTCAAAAGATTTCATGCAATTATATGACCACCATCAATCTAGAATCTTAGCTGAGAACATAGAGCATGACCCCACCATGCCATATCATCATTTCTCTCAGCCAATAAGGAACTGCCATATCACATACACGTAGCAGTGGACCTGCCTTACTTTATCACTTCTGAAAAAGGTGAAATCAATGGTCGGTGCAACTTTACATAGCTGTGACAAATTCCTTTCACTTTAGTGATAACCGTCAGATTGAGATGGTGTTAGAGCTGGACCTAGGAGAAATTAAAGCTGAAACATTTGGAAATATTAAAGGCCACCAGGGGTAAAAACTTAGGAAAAATTAATAGCTAACCCCGTAAGGTGATAAAATAATAGGGCACATGCATTTTAGGATTTTTAAGTGGCCCAAAAAGGTAGCTTAAAATTAGAATAGGGCCAGGTTAGACAAAGGGTTTTCCCATGCAATGGCTAGATTTTTGAAATTTCAACTAGGGTTTAAGGCCAGAGACATAAAAACAACTGCAAAGACTAGAAGAAAAAAGCTAGAGCCATGAAATTTTTTGCAGATGCTAATAGTGGCTCTAGTTGGGGATGCATGCCTCCTACAGGAATGGCAAGGATTCAGATCTCTAGAAGAGTAGACCACCAATAGGAAAATGGCACAAAGACCTCAAAAAACACAGGGAACACACTAGAGAAAATAGGAAGGGAAACCTACAACAAGAAAGGAAAAACTATACAGAGTGTACATTTTTACAAAAAACCTCCAACATCCAACTTGAGTTAGTCTTTGCCTCTGTCAAAAATTTGGTTTTCATTTCTTCCTTCATGAGGCACACCAGATATTTTATTTTCAATTTTTTCACCAGGCATGTCAACATTTCCAACTTGCCCGTCCAATAGAACAAAGTAACTATCTTCATAGTGCATGTAAAAATTTTTGGCACTCCCTTCATTTTTCTCACTATGAAGAAAAGACTCATCATACCTATGAACATTACCATTAGATAAAAACCTATTCTTTTCTACTGATTCATGTATGCTATCAATTGGAAACACAAAAAACTCATACTCTGCCTGTTGAAAGGCTTCATTTATACCTTGACCTTGCATTTCCATGGGTGCAACCGGCTGGAACTCAGATGAATAGTCAAACTCATGTTCAAAAATGTGATTATTACCAAATTCTGCAACTATTCCACAACCTTCTGATGAACATGATGCAACATCATCACTTAAAACTTTATCGCAGATCAAAAAAGTAGAACATCCTAACTCAAATGAATCTAAAATCTCCACATGTCCCTCAAACAAAGGATTGACAACTTCATGCAATACACCTTGTTGAAAATCATGACAAAAAATAGGCTGATAATCATCAAACTCTTCATTATATAAAGCATTGGGGAACACTTTAAGTTCACTACCCATTTCAACCCCATGGAGACTTACAACATATGAAGAAAATTTAGAACAACATGAAGATTCACAATCATCATCACCTACCAAGCATGTAGTATCCATGATTATGTCCTTGTTATTCAAAAGAGACCCATCAGATAACACTTTGTTCAAATCTTCATGTTCTACCTCACTGATATCATAATGAATTATTATTTCTTTGTCTTCATACCTTGAGGATGAATCACCCTACACATCATCACTATCCAAAGAATTTTCACTTCCATCATCACTTTCTTCTTCCCATGTTGCATCTGACTCATATGGAGACACCACAACCTCACTATCTTCATCACTCCAATTATCAGCACTTAAGGATATAGGCCCAAGTGCATCATCAAGCCCAAGGCTGTCATCACTAAGTATCCAATCTCTAATACATATATAATACTCTTCCCATAATGTGTTTGACCAACTAGTTGACTCATGAAAACAAAGATCCAAGAATAAACCAATGAACTCAGATTTTGAAAACTCAACATCATTAGGAAGCTCATTATATACATCCCAAACTCTATCATAGAAAAGAGATATGGATAGATCCTTTCTACATCTTACTTTCAATCTCATCAATGACAAGTAATCCCTAAGGATGCCCTGCTCAAAGAAAGCAAGCTCCTCATCAAGCTTTCCCATCAGACTTAATCCAATATTTCCATACAATTTTGTAGAGATGCAACTGAAAACTTGAAGTATGCAAACCTCTACTCACACCTTATCCTTTTCTTAGTGCTTGATCACTTAATAATGAAACATCTAGACCTTGAAAAGTACCTAAGAGTTTTGTAGCAGAAGACTTTGTTGACTGGAAGGTAGGGAAGATCTAGAGCTCACCCTGAAGCTCCATCGGATTCTTTGCATGTAGATTCACAACCTCCTTTGAGAGGAAAGTAATGCACTTGTTCTTGTTTCTTCTTCCAATCAACAGAAAACTCCCCCAAGTAAGCATGCACTATTTACCAAAAGATGCACTAATCAAATAGAGACCTCAGAGCCACCACTCAACACTTAGTGAGAAGATTTAGCAAATGCTTATTTGTTTATCTGACTCTATTCTTTCAACCAAGACTCTGGGATGATCTATCCAAGAAAGGAAGCTTGCTATCTTTTACTTCTTCCCCAGAGGATTCACCATCTTCTTGGTGTTCTTTTTCACCAAAGGTTAGATTGACATTAGGACTGACAAGGCTAGTGTTACATTCGCTCAACACTCCAAATTTGATAAGGAAAAAGGCCAACTGACAAGGATCAAAGAGAGATCCTTCTACATTTGAGCTCCACATCACTCGAGTGGCTATACCTCATCTACACAAACATACAACTTGAATCACACTACAGGCCTGCAGGTAACTAACTGTGGAATAGTCTTCAAACCCCTATAGGCATCTTCTACCTCAATGAAACCAAGATCTCATGCAATAGCCCTACTTGCATAGAATGGATATGAAAACCAGAGACCTATTCTAACAACACGAAAGGGAAAGGGTGGAACTGAATGTAAATGATTTAATGATGGTTTTGAAAGGTCTCCTGAGATACCCTAAGTCTCTCATAGACCAGTGCCTTGTCCAAAGGGCCACAGAGTCAAATACTCTATTGCAATAGATAGCTATGAAACAAGAAAGTAATAAATTCAATGTGTTGATGCCTAACATCAATCACACACCATGACCAAACCTCACTTCAACAAACCACCTATGCATCCAAGTATGTTATTACCCATCCAAAGGCTTTTAACCCTCCACTTAGAAGAGACCTATAAATAGATAATACATTAACCAACATCCACTAGAAGACAAGCATGACATATCTTTGACACCTCATCTCATACATACATGAAAACTAATCCTAAACTAGTTATCTCTACGAAGACAACTCCACTTTCAAACACATAGGAAATGCAAATAGAAAAATCAAACACCCTTGATGTATGATTAATGAATTCAGAATTCAAATGTAGATAGCTTGGTAACAGTAAGAATAAATTGAGTCCTCATACATAAGAAAAATCAGTTACAATATGTATTATATTCTCTGAACTAGCAAAGGAAGAAAGAACACCCTATATGTAGAGAAGTAGAAAAAATCTATAGGAAAAGGACCCTTCATGGAACCAGAATAATGGATATCCAAAATTTTGGAACCCCCACAAAGTCAAAATTACAGCCATTTATACCCCTGGTTATCTTGGAATCCTACACAAGTTAGGATGCAACAAGCTATAGATAACCATGGTAAGGGTTAGGGTTTCCACCTGCCAAAATAATTCAAAAGATCAAAATTCAATACATTGGATAGAAAACCAAGCAACCTCAAGTGATCAGACCTAAAATCAATTTTCATTTATGGTAATTCTTTGGGAACTGTACTGAAGATCATGAAATTTTATGCAAATCTATCTTATTTGACCCCCTACATCATGTCTTAAACACCTTTATTCATTCTCCCACGGCATGAAAATTTCCTACAAATACTCATCAAACCCTCTAGACCACACTACAACAATTGGCACCACCAAACTAATCAAATCCGGCCTCAAAAGAAATTAAAACCAATCCTTTCTGTCATTGGAAACCCTCATAAAATTCAAATTCAAACTACAACGGTCACATCAAAAATTTTAAAATGCAACCATTGATCTTTTCCTTTTCTCGGTAGATTGGATGGCGGGTGAGATCTCCATTTATCTTTGAAAATGACTATGGGACCCAGAACAATCAGCTGCCACCTAGACAACAACTTGATGAATAAAAAAATAGCACGTTAGCAGCAACTAGTGCAAAGGACCCACTGAGAAGGCTTTCCATCTTTAGTGAAGATCGATGGTTGTCACTACATCGCTGACTTATCCATTGTGCAACTTACCCTTGTGATGTAATGACAACCAAGAGATCACATGACACTTTAACCTCTTTACAAACTGGTGGCCCCACTGACACATAGTCAGCAACACGCGGAGCACTAAAAAGCTCCCACATCATCTCTATCAAACACCATGAACATGTCAAAAATTTTCCTTGTCTTCACATCAGACAGTCATCGCAAAAGTGTTGGCATAAAGCATGTGCATCTTTGATCAATGGTATCATGACAACCGTCAGATCTTGTAGTGTGTTAACTCCCCTGAGACTGACGGACTAACTGACAAGTCCACCTTAGCACACCTAGACCAATGAGAAACTACCAATTAATTATGTCTGACACTAGGACCACTGCCACAAAGCACATAGCCAAAAGTGAATCGATGACTATCACTAAAGTGTTGACTTATCTAGCACGCATCTTGACCTTGTGATAAAGTGAGAGCCATAAGATTAAGTGGGTCTTTAACTATCTATCAGACTGGAAACCTCAGGTCCCACTAACACGTCCCCATCAAAAAACCCTTCAACCAATTAGAAGAAAGCCAGGTCATTAAATCTGACATAGGTCCCACTACTCTTTATCCTTCATGAGCTATTCTGATAGCCTCCACCTGTATATTGACACAACCAATGAGAAAGGTCCATGGTGGCTTGACTTGGCATTGGACCCACATCCGTCAACCTAAACACTTGGGAGATTGGACGGTTTTTGCATGATCACATGGGCTCAAAAGATTCCATGCAATTATATGACCACCACCGATTTGGAATCATAGCTGATAACATAGAGCATGACCCCACCATGCCATATCATCATTTCTCTTGGCCAATAAGGAATTGCCATATCACATACATGTAGCAATGGACCCACCTTACTTTATCACTTTTGAAAAAGGTGAAATCGACGGTCAGCACAACTTCACATAGCTCTAACAAATCCCTTGCACTTTAGAGACAATCATTAGATTGAGATGGTGTCAGAGCTGGACCCAAGAGAAATTAAAGCTGAAGCATTAGGAAATATTAAAGGTCATTGGGGGTAAAAACTTAGGAAAAAATTAACAGCCAACCCCGCAAGATGATAAAATAATAAGACACATGCATTTTAGGATTTTTAAGTGGCCCAAAAAGGTAACTTAAAATTAGAATAGGGCTAGGGTAGAAAAAGGGTTTTCCCATGCAACAACTAGATTTTTGAAATTTCAACTAGGGTTTAAGGCCAGAGACCTAAAAACAACTGTAGAGACCAGAAGAAAAAAGCTAGAGCCATGAAATTTTTTGCAGATGCTAACACCTTGTGCTAACCAATTGAAATACATCAGTACCTCTTCCATCATCCTTCAAGATCACATACCTTGAATCCAATCCCTCTGAAATCTATGCCCAAAACTTAGAGACTAACTCTGTCAATTCTCATTGTCATAGTCTAGTGACCAGTCTTTACCAAAACAATTGTATCTTCCTTAATATGCATCCATTACTAATGTGATCTTAGATATAATATTACAACATCCATCTAAACTCTCATCTAAGTTCATAGCATTTGAAACATTCGTACACCTTCCATACACTATAATTACCATTATGGTTCCTTCATAGAAGCATATGTTGACATCAGTGTCAAAACACAAATGAAAATAGTATGAGTGCCCTTTCAGTAACTTAGTGATTAAACATATTAAATGTCTCTATCACCACCCATGCATTAGCAATATCCAACAATACTGAGTGATAGTAATAACTAAGTTAGTTA
Source organism: Chamaecyparis obtusa (assembly GCA_027943335.1). Classification (NCBI taxonomy): domain Eukaryota; kingdom Viridiplantae; phylum Streptophyta; class Pinopsida; order Cupressales; family Cupressaceae; genus Chamaecyparis; species Chamaecyparis obtusa. Next base: position 207,178 of record BSBK01010806.1, read on the forward strand.
TCACAGATACATTCAATATTAACTAAGTATGGATGAAAGCATTAAATGTTAAAAGAGCTGACTGAAATTACTGTGCTAGAATTTTCTTATGATTTCAAGGTACGAGATGAAGTTTGTTATGGGATCTACGACTAACAAAATTTAGAGTTTATTGAAGGGAAGAAAATGAAATATGTTATTGACACATCTGCCGTGAAAGGTTTAAGTGACAAAATTATTGAAGGAGATTAAGAAGCAAAATCTAATGGCTGATATGAAAATGGTTTACATGTGCATACAAGAGCCATATAATTCATTATTTAATTATGTCAGATGAATAGAGATTGTAGAGGATTTTATGTAAAGATATTTTTCATGCATACCTGATCAAACTGGTTACAAACAGAGTTGAGTTGCAGACATAACCGAGCGTCAAAGAATTATACACCAAGTGAAGTAAGTTGAAGGATATGATGAAGTGAATTGATTATTCATTAGAATAGTTGTAGTAAGCTTAGCATAGACCTAAATACTTGAAAATTGAGTTGTATTTTAATCAGATCACTACTGTATCATTTTAACCATTGTTACAGAAAAATATCTTAACCGAGTGGACTTAAAAGTATTTTTGTATTCGCATATGATATTCAAGGAATGTCAATTGTTATCTTGTTGAACCCATAGTGAATGCTGGTAAAAACTTAACTATTAGTGATAAATCCTATAACCAAGTCACACCTAACAGTGCACGCATTGTAACCTTTAACAGGGTTGGCTCCTCACCGAGCTCACTTCAGAAGAGTGAAATATTTTGGGTTAACGGTCCTAGGTTTTTTTTCCTTAGTAGGGTTTCCATGTTAAATCATTGGGTTATGTGTTATGAGTTATTTGTTTTGATTTTTTTTCTATCATACTTTACATGTTGCATAATAGATTAATCGGTAAATATGGTTTTGGAATTACTTGTATTTGGTAATGAACAAAAAAATAGATATATTATCTTACCGAGTTGGTTAAGTTGTTGAGAAAGTTTTATAAAGTACATATGAGAGTTTAGGACTATAGGATAACTGATATAACTGATTCACCACCTCTCAGTTATCTAAAAATTGGTATCAGAGCTATATTGGTTTCTTTAAGGAAAGTTTCAAGGACTTAAGAAAAAAATCACAAGATGTATAAAAGGGAAGTACCTAAGATGAACAAAGATAACTTCTTGTTAGAAATAGGAAAAAATGAGAGGGGGGGGTGAATCAGTATTTCACAAACTTTTTCTTTTGCCCACTTATGGATATAACAGATTACTTTAGTGCATACAAGGATTATCAAGTTGATTAACAAACATAGCAGTAAATAGAAAGAACTCATAACACATGATATGTTCTCGAGGAAACCCTAGCCAAGGGGAAACCCCAATGGGGATGGTACCCACAAAGATCACTAATCAAAAGTATCTTGTTAGGGATATTGGACCCTGTTAGGAGTCAATTTACAATGTATAGTAGATCTATCCTGGTTAAAGGACTTTAGGCCTTGTTAGAAGCCTTAACCCTGTTAGGAGTTAGATTACAAAACCTGATCACCAGCTGAGCTCACTACCCAAATAGGTAATACAAAATGTTTCTAACTATAATATGGTACTACTTACAACTTTGCATCAATAGCCTTTGCTGCTATCACAATATACAACTATCGCAAGTTATCTTTTCTTTCTTTTTACATATCACATATCCTCTTCATTACATTTCAAGTATGCCTAATATATGAGTTATTAGAGCTAATAAATTTACATGGTCAGCTTCCAAAATATTTATCCAAGAGTAAAAATCTAGGATGTCATCCCTTCATAATGTTAAGTCATTTGTTTGACAAGAAAAAAATAATCCCTTAACTCTTTCGCTAATGCTATCTCCAAAACTGTTCTGTCTGCAAAAACTATCTTCGGTAAACTTTGAATAAATTTGTCTGTACTGCTCTAAAATTTATGAACACTGATATGGGGTATCCTCATACTCTATAGAAGCTTTAGTTAACTGTAAAAACAAAAATACTACTCCAGTGGACGTTTCCAACTAAATCTTCAACAGGTGCTCTGTCAGGATCACTGTATCCATAATTAGACAATTTCTTCCTTCAACTTGCCATACTTGCATTCTAGATTCTGTGCTCTCAATAGAGATCATATGTTTCCATAATGACAACATCTATGCATCCACATTAGCTAAATTTCCAACAATCTCCCCCTTTGTCATTGGTGGCAACATATGGGAAAATTTGGTAAGTGTGCAAACAAAACTTCAAAGTATTTACACAAAATTGTGGCCAAAAGTTATACAACACATATACAATATTTTACTCCATAGAATATCTCCCCCTATGAGTATCCTTCCTCAACATATATTCAATTTTCTGCTATCTCTCCCCCTTTGACAACAATGACAAAGATAGTGTGTACAAAAATTTCAACAAAAACTTTATACCTTGTTATCAGCTATTGCAAAGCCGGTAGGCTTGCAACACAGTCACCAAACTCTGACTTCCATTATTCAAAATCTTTCTCCCATATCTTCCTGATGGATTCAGTAACATTGAGTAGAGTAATCAATCCGTATGCTACTATCTGACAAGCTTGCAGGGAATTGAAGCTAAACTTCTGAAAAGATGTCTTTGCTAAAAGACACTGCTCAATTTGATCTTCAAAAATTGAGGTCTTGATTGAGATGTGCTCTCTCAAGATGTTAATCCTAAGCATCTTTCTATTCTTCTCCTTTGCTAACATTCTGAGTTCATCATTTAACTTACTTATGCTCTTCTCTACAGAACTTATCTTTACATTTGGGCTTGACAAGGTGTTTGTTTCAGCTGTAATTGCATCTATCTTCTCTCTGAACTTCTTAACTTCTTCAGCTGTTAGGATTTCTGATTTTGTGCATTGTATATACAAACTCTTTCCAGTCTCAAAATGTTTCCTCAAATTCTTTATGCATACATCCAAATTACCAATATCATTTCAAATATTTACACTTAAATTTTGTTGCATTTCTGCTTCAAAGTCTTCTTGAACTTTTATTCTAGCAATATCCTTTAAGTTAGAAAATTTAGATTCAAAAGAGTTTATTACTATTTTAGCTTTCTCAAGTGGATCCGATTAAGATACCTTAGTGCTGATCACACTCTCAAGTTTCTCTATCAAAACTCTAACTTTGCCTTCAAGGTCCTTCACATTCTTATTCTTTCCAATAATTTTATTAAGAGATGTGATGAGCTCAAGCTGATCATCATCTTCAACTTATCTTCCAAGGTCTTCAAAAATTGAACCAATTTGTCTCTTCTTACTATCAGGTGCACTAGCGGTAGTGACCTCTGTCAAAATTTGTTTACCTTTAATTGTCTATTCTACTGGAATTGATTCTAATACTATTGATGCTTCAACTGCCTCTGTATCCTTTTCTGATTTTGTAATCTTCTCTTGCTCTTCTAAAGCCAAATTGTCAACAATGTTTCCTAGATCATGAAATACTGCATCATCTGACTCTAGTGTCACTTTGGTTCCTTCAATCTCCATTGATTCTTTGCCAATATTGATATGTGAAGAAGATGGAAATTCTTCAATATCAACTTCCTTTGCATGCGGTTCCTCTAATTGCTTCTACTGAGGGTCTGATTCAACATGATTTCCTACAACTATATCTACAAGAACTTGCATTACTGCTTGCTCTATCTCTTTCTGTACTTCCTCCTTTTTGCCTCCCATTATAAGGATTGTTCTTCTCTTAGTTCTCAATAAAGTTCCAAGAGACTTCAAGAATCTCTTCAAATGATCTTCATCCTCAACTTTACAGAACTGTCTGATTACATGTTCTCTCATCTTTATGTCCTCTTCTTGTACTCTCTATTTTCTATTCACAAGTCTGTTATACAAATCTTCTAGGATCTTACCATGAATAGTGCTAAGTTTCTTATCTGTCACAATCATATGTGTAATCATTGCATTTTCAAAATTCAATCTGTCAAATGATCCATATAGATCATAGAATTTATTCAACTTAGTGAAGTCTCCATGCTTCAATATATCTTCATTAACTCTTTCAATTCTTGGTTTCCAAGTTTTCTTCTTGATTGAAACTACATCATCATCTTTAATTACTGCTACATTTCTAGGTATAGGTGGTACAATCACTTTTTGTCTCTTTTTGGGTCTTGTTGCACTCACTTTTACTCTTTTCTAGGAATAGGAGAAAAAAATTTATCTCCTTCATCTTTTTCAGGTACTTTTACTTTGCAAATCTAGGGTTTCGGTATGATCGTCGTTGCAAACTACTTCCAAACTTCTTCAAATCATCCTCAACTCACTTTTTCTTCTTTCAAATCTCTTTTCAATCACTTTGTAATCATGATAATTTTGATTTTGACCTTATAACACTTCACATTAACTTGATCTGACATTGTATTCATTCATTTTGCCGCTAAAACCTCAAAAAGCTGATTTTACAAACCTGTAACAATAAAAGTTTCTATGACCTCGCAAAACACAATATTTTCTTTTGTGCACTTAACCATAGCATTAGTACAACATAATAAACCTATATCTAACTGTGCAAAACTTAACTCATTCAAATTCCTAATCTACACTAATCCTAAGTCCTAAACTACAAAAACTTACATAATTTAAGTACTTAAAGAAGGGTCAGGTAAAGATTCATCCTTACCATTAGTTACATTACCTTCCTGACTACTTTCACTGCTGACTATACCTCCTTGATCTGTGCCTTTATCAAATTTTACTTCATCTTTATTTCTACAACCTTTCTCTTTGTTTCCTGCATTTTCATTCCTTCTTGCATTGTTCCTAGGGTTAGGGTTATGATGATAACCTCCATTGTTCAATCTACAAAATCTTGCTGAGTGTCCAAACTTGTTGCATATCTAAAAAATGATTCCATTGTTTCCAAATCTCTATCCTTGCTGGTTAATCTGTGACCTGCAATTTCTAGCAATATGTCCTACTTTGTTGCATCTAAAACATACTACCACTTTTCTTTGATTCATTTCTTCAATAGATTTCTTATCTGCATTGTTAGTATTCCCAATCATTCTATCATAATTATTCAAAATTACTTTAGGTCTTCTACATTCGTTAGTTCTGTGTCCAAAACTATGACAATTATAACAATGTCCATTAAGAGGTTTAAATTGCTTACTTGTGCAATCTCTCTTCATGTGCCCAATCGTATTACAAGCAAAACATCTACCATTGAATTCTCTTTGCATACCTTTAGATGATTCTTCTTGTTTTGATTCTTCTTTCTCTCTAGGTGGTTCTTCTTTAGGTGGACCTTCCAATGTGTTCTCATCTAGCTTTATTTCCTTCATACTTTCAGATGTCTTCAGATCTGGATTCTTACTTTCATGGATTGTTCTAAACATACTAAATCCAAATCCAGTCCTATCAAAGAATGGTTCTTCAAAAGAAATTTGTTTTCTAGTCTTATCACTATTTGAATATAGCCTTTCAAGTTGTTGTTTAGATTGAGTTAATTCACCTTTCACAATTTTATTATACTTCTCAAGTTCCACATACTGCACTTTTACTTTTTCAAATTCAGATGTTTCCTTTTCAAGTCTTGACCTTAGATCTTCATTCTCAATTTTCAATTTTTCATTATCAGATCTCAAATTTCCATCTTTCATACTAAGCTTCAGATTTACTATCTTCAACTCATGCTTAACGATCTCATTTTCTTTTTCTAATTTATCACAATCTTCAACAAGCATACCACATTTCTTTTTAGATTTTAGATCTTCAATCTTAACTTTTAATTTGTCAATAGCATTCTTTGCATCTTCATATTTTCTTCTTAAGGAGTTTCTTTCATTAGTAAGCATATCAATCTATTCAAGAGCTTCTTCAAGATTCTTCTGAAGTTGATCCATATCCATAGAGATCTTACTCAAGCTGCTAAGCTTTCCTCGAATGTTCCTTCTCCGAGTAATTGTGCTCTGATACCAATTGTTAGAAATAGGAAATACTGAGAGGGGGGGGTGAATCAGTATTTCACAAACTTTTTCTTTTGCCCACCTATGGATATAACAGATTACTTTAGTGCATACAGATATTATCAAGCTGATTAACAAACATAGCAGTAAATAGAAAGAAATCATAACACATGATATGTTCTTGAGGAAACCCTGGCCAAGGGAAAACCCCGGTGGGGATGGTACCCACAAAGATCACTAATCAAAAGTATCCTATTAGGGATATTGGACCCTGTTAGGAGTCAATTTACAATGTATAGTAGATCTATCTTGGTTAAAGGACTTTAGGCTTTGTTAGAATCCTTAACCCTGTTAGGAGTTAGATTACAAAACCTGATCACCAGCTGAGCTCACTGCCCAAAAAGGTAATACAAAATGTTTCTGACTATAATATGGTACTGCGTACAACTTCACATCAATAGCCTTTTATACTATCACAATATACAACTATCACAAATTATCTTTTCTTTCTTTTTACATATCACATATCCTCTTCATTACATTTCAAGTATGCCTAATATATGAGTTATTAGAGCTAATAAATTTACATGGTCGGCTTCCAAAATATTTATCCAAGAGTAAATATCTAGGATGTCATCCCTTCATAATGTTAAGTCATTATTTTGACAAGCAAAAAATAATCCCTTAACTCTTTCGCTAATATTGTTTCCAAAACTGTTCTGTCTACAAAAACTGTCTTCGATAAACTTCGAATAACTTTGTCTATACTCCTCCAAAATTTATGCACACTGAGATGGGGTATCCTCATACTCTGTAGAAGCTTTATTTAACCATGCAAACAAAAATATTTCTCCAGTGGACATCGCCAACTAAATCTTCATCCGGTGCTCTATCAGGATCACTGTATCCATACTTAGACAATTTCTTCCTTCAACTTGCCATACTTGCATTCCAGATTCTACGCTCTCAATAGAGATCATATGTTGCCATAATGAAAACATCTATGCATCCACATTAGCCAAATTTCCAACACTTCTCCACATGGAAAAGGTGGATGAGGCTTCACATATCTAGAATTGGAGAATCTTCTCTTCCTCTCCTAGACAATGGCTACATACAATCGACTATTAGACCTCTGACAGTTGATCAAATGAGAGATAGACATGAACACAATATATTGATGATAGAGATTGTTGCTACTCTATCTGATGCAAAATTTGAAGATATCAAGACTTGCACTATAGTGAAAGAAATGTGAGACAAGCTTGGACTAGTTCATGGTGGGGATGTAAATGTAATGAGGGCTAGAGTTGAAAGCCTAATAGGTAGATTTTATTATATGAAGATGAAAGAAGGTGAAAAAATCACATAATACACTAATCGAATCAAAGAGGTGGTCAATGCTCTCCATCGAGTAGGAGGTATTATTTATGAAGAAACTATTGTGAGTAAAATACATTAGAATCTTGTTTCCTATATATGCTATTAGAATATCTACTATTCATGAAATGAGATATTCACCTTGTAGTACCCTTACACTTAACAATCTAATTGCTAAGCTGACTACTTTTGAGCTAAATAACTATGACAATAGTATTGTACCAAATGTTGAGTCCTATTTTATATCATTTTTCAAGATTGGTAAGTCTAGCAGTAAACCTAAGATAAGAAATGAAAGTGGTAGTGACAGTGAAAAGGAGCTTGATGAGCTTGAAGAACTTATGCATAGAAGCCTTTAGAAAGGTAAAGGAAGGTATAAGGGAAAGTTACCTTTAACATGTTTTAATTGTAAAGAAATTGGCCATATTTATACTAGATATCCTAGCAGGAATGATGAAGGAAAGAAGGCATGTTACCTTGCTGATAATGATGATAAGGACAATGACACCGACACTAATGAAGATATTGAGGTGGTATTTATTGAAATGAAAGATGATTCAGAAGAAGAAGAAAGGTATGTAGAAACAACACTTATATCTAAAGTTAGCAAGAATGATACATGGATTATTGATAGTGGTTGTACACATCATATGACTGGTGATGAAGATAAATTTGAATATCGTGAACACTATAATAGAGGATATGTTATAATAGAAAATTATACACCTTGTCTAGTAAAAGGAAAAGGATCTATCTTGTTGAATGATAAGATTAGATGTGAGAATGCATATTGGGTAAAAGAACTTAACTAAAATTTGTGAAGTGTAGCACAATTGCATAATTCAAGTCATCGAGTCGAGTTGCATTTGAAAGTAGAAAGGTGAAAATCTATGATGAAACTAGAAAGATGGTCGGTACTATTGAACAATCCAAAGGTTTTTTATTTTATCTTGATAATGCTGAAACTTCTTGTTTTTTGGTTAGAAATGAAGATGTGTGGTTGTGGCATAAGAGATTGTGTCATGTTAATTTTGATAACATGGTTAAGAACAATAAGAAGAGAAGAGCTAGAGATTTACAGAGTCTAACTAAGCCCGACCGTTTCATGTGCAATCAATGTCAAAAAGAAAAAATGACTAAATCTAGGTTTAAAAGAAAAGACTATTCTTCTAAAATTATTTTGGAGTTGGTACATATTGACTTATGTGGTCTTATGAGAACTTAGATTTATTATGGTGACAAATATTTCATTTTATTTTTTGATGAATACTCTAGGATGTTGACAGTTATGTTTTTGAAAGAGAAATATGAAGCTTTCAAACTGTTTAAGTGGTATAAAGCTAAAGTTGAAAAGGAAATTGGGAAAAGTTTAAAATGTTAAGATGTGATAGAGGAGGTGAGTTTATTTATGATGAGTTCACTAACTTTTTCAATGAGCATAGAATCAAAAGACAGGTTTCTCCACCGAGAACACCTCAGTAGAATGGTATTGAAGAAAGAAGGAACTGATCTATAGTATATTGTACTAGAACACTGATGATTGAGAAATTTTTTAAACAAATGTACTGGAGAGAAACTATTATCATTGTTGTATACACATTGAACTGAGTTCAATTGAGGAAAGATACAAATAAGACACCGTATGAGATATGGTATGGATACACACCAAATTTAAGTTATTTTAGAATTTTTGGAAGTAGATGTTACATTCTCAAAGATGAGAGAAATGGTAAATTTAATTCTAAAGGTGATGAAGGAATATTTTGAGGATATTATACTAAGAGAAAAGCATACGAATGTTTGAACAAGGCTACTAAGAAAATGATTGAAAGTACTAATGTGAAAGTTGATACGTTTGCTGAAAAGAACAATGAAGAAAGAAGGAAAGAACATGAAGACTATGGTAGGTTTACATATATTGAGCATCCAGACTATCTACCCAAGCCACTTGATGAGTCTACCAAGCGATAGGAAAATTCTACCGAGAATCAGAAAATACAAACCCAGAACTAGGAAGATGGTACCGAGGAAGAAAATGAGCTTCAACTGAATGTTGATCAAAGAAGAGAGGAAGTACTAGCAAGATTTTTTAGAAGACATCATCCATAGAACCAAATCATTGGAGACAAGCAAGTAGGCATGATGACCAGAAGTAAGTTAAGGCATAACACATGTTTAGTTTGTGAATTTGAACCTAAGAATGTTAAAGTTGCACTTGAGAATGATGATTGGGTTAAAGAAATGAATGAAGAAATTGAACAGATAGAGAAAAAGAAAACATCAACATTGGTACCAAGACTGTGTGATAAAAATGTAATTGGCACTAAGTGGATTTTCAGAAACAAGTTAACTGAGAATGGTGAAGTAACTAAAAAGAAGGCAATACTTGTATGCAATGGATATGCACAAGAAGAAGGTATTCACTATGGTTAAAATTTTGTACCAATAGCTAGACTTGAAGGAGTCTGAGTATTACTTTCATATATTGCACATAAGGGATTCAAAGTATATAAAATGGATGTAAAATCCATATTTCTGAATGGAATTATTGAGGAAGAAGTCTACATAGAGCAACCTAAAGGTTTTGTTGATCCAAATCAAAAGAATATGGTATGTAGATTACACAAAGTATTGTATGGATTGAAAAAATCACTGAGAGCACGGTATGAAAGATTACATGCTTATCTTATTAGTATTGGATTTGTGAGGTCAAGTGACAATAGAAATTTGTATATGAATGGAGACAATGATGACAATATTTTGATTTCTAAAATTTTTATTGATGATATAATATTTGGAAGACATGATAATATTTACAAATATTTTACTGATGAAATGAGAAAAGAGTTTGAAATGTCAATGTTTGGAGACATTAAATTATTTCTAGGTTTGCTGATTATACAACAAAATGATGGGATCTTTATAACACAATCAAAGTACATCAAGCAAGTGTTGAAGAATTTTGGCATGGAAGATTGAAAACTAGTAGGAACAGGGATGGTGATAGGATATAAGTTGACAAAAGATGATGAATCAAATGAGGTAAATAAAACACTATATAGATCAATGATTGGGAAACTAAAGTATGTGGTACACAATAGGCTTGATATAGCACATGTAGTTGGGATTGTAGAAAGATTTTCTACTAATCCTAAGGAATCACATATAGTTGTTGCTAAAAGGATTCTGAGATATTTGAAAAAAATTGAAGATTATGGTTTATGGTACAAAAAGGAAGGCAATTTTCAACTAAGAGTTTACACTGATGTAGATTGGGCTAGAAACATTGATGAGTGGAAGAGGACAACCGATGGAGCATTTTTTTTTGGGAGAAATACTTATATCATGAATAAGAAAGAAAGAATCATATATTTCTCAGTCTACTACTGAAGCAAAGTATGTTGTTGTTGTTGCTAATTGTTCAAATATTGCATGGATAGAACAATTGTTGGAAGCAATGATTGAGGTGATCATTGATCCAGTGATTATATATTATGACAGCACAAGTGCTATAAACATTTCCAAGAATTCAGTGATGCATTAAAAAATAAAGCATATATATATTAAGTATCACTATTTGAGGGAATAAGTACAAGAGAAGCACGTGAAATCTATAGAGGAACGTGCTAATATATTTACTAAGCCTTTACCAAATGATAGTTTTGAGTACTTAATGACTAGACTAGGGGTATCTCCCCTATCTATCGGTCACTAAGGTGATCAGGAGGTTTCATCAACCTATATTCTATCAGAAAATCATTAATGTTGATGCATGTAGCTCACTCTTTAGGATTTCTAAGGTTGTGAAAGGATTGTAGAAGCTAAAACATAGAATTGTATATCAATACATGAAGGTACTTGATCTGGACCAAACAACAGAGAAGTACTTGGCTACTATAGAGATGTATATTTTATTTTGGCATTGTTGTCAAAGGGAGAGATATTTCTATGAAATATTGGAAATACTGGGAGAGAGATTTCAAAGAACATGTATCTACCATAGGGAGAGGAAGAATCAAAGAACTAAAGAATATAAAATTTGCAAGGAGAGTCTGCATGGAATGTTGTTTGTAGTTATTAAACATATTAAATATCATTCTAGGAAGAGTTTATCTAGCTACACCATTTTGTTAGGAATGGGAACATTGAGAGGTGGGGGGGGGGGTGTGAATCACTATTCACTATATTTTATCTTTTCACTTAATCTTTAAACTGAACTTAAATGCTTAAGTATGAAAATGAACATCCACATAAGCATGAAACATGAAATCAACACATAACACCAATACAGTTATAGGGAAGAAAATAGGTTAAAACTCTGGTGGGAATTGACACCGACTAATATTTTGTACTAGTGTTTATGATCCTTGTTAGAAGATTTGTAACCCTATTAGGAGTTGCTTTACAATGTATTAAGTATAGTAGACCTTGTCAAGGGTCAGACCCTATTAGGAGTCTTTTACAATAAAACCTATTAGGGGTTTGGATGCACTATCCTAGAGCTCACTACTCAAGTGGTGAAGGCTACAACCTTCAGATCTCAGATACACACTATATCTATTGGATGAACTGTCATTGTGACACTGCTTGTCTGATTAGTCCCTTTTATGCACTGATGCTTTGACCTCTTGCAAAGCTCTAATACATCTTATAGACTCTTTGCATACTTCTTTTCTTCTTATCTCAACTCTATATCCACTTCCATGCCTATTACAATGGGCGCATCTCATATTTATATACGCATACAAAACAAACAACTAGGTCGGCCCTTTAACCGATTACATACAAAGCTTCCTATTGAATTGGATCAACCGTGTTTACAAAAAAACATATTTACATGTCAAAAACCTAATTACAATAGGCACATATCCTTTACAACATTATAATATAACTACAAATCAAAATGCTAACAATCAGCTGCTTACTCTGTTCTTCTCCAGCACACACTAGCTGTGTGACTTCAACCATCTGTAACTTTGGCATACTTGCATATATGATCATGCGCTCGTAGAATAAGAATGAATATAGTCTAACCAACTTATCTTCTAGGGTGCATACCATAACTCAGTCCTATGTATGTGTGTTGATGCTCTAAGCTTCATGTACTATGTACACTATCTAGTCTTCAACACTTAACCGATTTCTAATCTTCTCATCAAGTGCGTTGACTCCAAACTACTATAAAAATTTGTTGCCATAATGAAAACACTATAAAAATTCATATACACTAGTATATCCAACTTCCCAACACATTTTTTTATATAGTTGTAGAACAAATGTTTGGTATGGTATGGCATATTTCATATTGTTTGTGTTTCCATCAATGCCAAAGGGAGAGATTTATGACCTACAACTAATTGAATATCTTGATGAACTAAAGAGATGGTAATTAGAGATCACCAAGCTATCAAAGTCATATGTAAGATGATTAAATCTATCAATATATTGTCATTGATGTCAACTAGTTTTGACTATACTTATCATGATAGTTACAAACATCTAAACATCTATGGAAGGAAGAAATGGTGAAGAAATGAGATATCTACATAAGGAAAAGATGGCTATGATAGATAAGGATATGGTATACATTGGGTAACTTATTGATGAGTCTATGTCATTATATTGTTGACTTGAGCATGTTACATTTTTCTATTATGAATGTTAAGCTCCAGATTGATGCAAATGTAATAGCACTGCGGTAAAGTATGTACTTTCCAATTGCATCAATCTCTTGTATATATACATGGTAAAGACAAGAAGAGACATCTCCCTTCATGGGACATGTCTATTCATTAATCTAATTTATTAATTTAACTATATAATCATTATAAGAATAAATAAAAGATTAACTTCATATATATGTATATTAATATACATAATGTCAATTATTATTATTATTATTATATATATATATATATATATATATATATATATATATATATATATATATATATATATATATATATATATATATATATATATATATAATAATTCAATTCTCATAATAATTATATAATCAATTTTATTTATCTGACTGATGCTACATACATCAACAATGAAGATGAGATCATAATTGATCAAGTTAATGTGGTCAGCAATTGAATATTTCTGTATACACCAATTCAGTCTTGTGTGTACTGAGTGATAGTGATAACTGAGTTAGTTATCATTAATGCATTTAGTATTAGCCAGTATAAATAAAATCATTAAATGTTATAATAGCTGATTGAAATTGCTGAGCTGGAAATTGCTTATGATATCAAGGTAAGAGATGAAGTTTGTTGTAGGATCCGTGACTGACAAAATTTAGAGTTGATCAAAGGGAAGAAAATGAAATGTGTTATTGACATATATACCGAGGAAGGTTTAAGCGTTCAAATGGATGAATGAGATTAAGAGGAAAAATCTAATGGTTGATATGGAAATAGTTTACATGTCTATATAAGAGACATATAATTCATTGCTAAATTATGTTGAATGAATAGAGACTAAATAAGATTTTGCATGAAGACATTTTTCATGTAAACCTGATCAAAATGGTTATAGAGAGAGCCAAGTTGTAGGCATAACCAGTGTCAGAGAATTATACACTGAGTGAAGTAAGTTGAATGATATGATAAAGTGAATTGATTATTGATCAGAAGAGTTCCATTGAGATTAGCATAGATCTGAATACCTGCAAATTGAGTTGTATTTGAATCATATCACTACTATATCAGTTTAACCATTGTTATAGAAAAATATATTAACCGATGGACTTAATAGTCTATTTGTATTTCCATATGATATTCAAGAAATATCAATTTTTTTTTATTAAGTAAAATAGGTTTTACAGGGCTCCTGAAACCCACATCAAAATAAAGTCTTGAGAATGTCAAATAAACCAACTAGAGAAAAGAATATGAAAGTAGCAAAGACAAGCCACCACAGGACCGAACATGAAAAAGAAGAGAAAGAAAGAAAAAATAGAGAAAATAGTTATGCTAAGCTCCTAAGCATAACTACAAAAAAATTTTTTCCAGGGCTTCCATCAGTTGCACCATATCAATTGTTATCTTGTTGACCCCATAGTGAATGCTGGTCAAAAGTTAACTGTTAGTGATAAATCCTCTAACTAGGTTGCACCTAACAGTGTGCATTGTAACATTTAAGAGGGTTGGATCCTAATCGAGCTCACTTCAGAAGAGTGAAATATTTTGGGCTACCGGTCCCATGTGGTTTTTCCCTTAGTAGGGTTTCCATGTTAAATCACTATGTTATGTGTTATTTTTTATGATTGTTTTCCTATCATACTTTACATGTTGTATATTGGATTAATTGGTATAGATAGTTTTGGAATTACTGGTATTCGGTAAATGAACAAACAGATAGATATATTATGGAAAATAAAGTTCTCAAGATTTTTATTACCAAATCATCTTTAATGATGGCTCCACCTCTGGTTGCATTCACTACCTCTTTGATTTTGTAACTATATTTTTCAATGTTCTCTTCTCCATTCATCATCATGCCATCAAATTTTCCCTTTAATGTGTCTACCTTATCTATTTTCACATGTGAATATCCTCCATAGACTATTTTAATCTTCTCCCACATGTCATAAGAAGTGTCAAGATCTTGTACTTTGATAAAATTTTCATCTAATAAGGTACTTTATATTTATTCCATAGTTGATGTGTGTTCAATTTTTACCTTTAACTCATCAGCAGACATGGTTCGATTAGGAAGAATATATCTTATAGTCACATGATCCTAGTACTGATCACTCGTTCCTTTGTGGTAGAACTTCAACCTTCCACACCATACTGGATAACTATCCTTATTGAACCTAGGACCTTCCTTTCTCATCATCTTGTCAAGATATTTGCCTCAAGTTATACTTAGTCTCCAAGAACCAAATATCTAATACCAATTGTTAACTTTACTATGGTGATATTACCTAAGAGAGGGGCAGAGGTGAATTTTTAATCTATGCATTTAAACATTTAAACACTTTTCACTTAACCAATAAAGAAACAACTCAAAAATTAATTGTAAATATGCAACCAAAAAAATCAAACACAAAGGCACAATATTTTTGGTATCATTGAAACCCAAATTAGGGAAAAACCATGATCGGGATGGAATCCACAAATTTTTACTCTTCTGAAGTATACCATGTTAAAGGATTTACCCTATGAAAGGAATATACATATACATAACAAAATGTTTCCTCATGAGAGGTTTTACCTAAAAATCATAATAATATCATACCTTGTGAGAGGACTTAAAAAACTTATTATATTGCCACCATAGAGGATTTACAATATAATAAAGATCTGGCAGGATCAACCTCACTTGAGGATTTCCAATACCTTGTTGTAGCTTTTAGGAAACAACACGTAAGAATGAATTGGGAAATAGAAAACTCCTTTTCTTGATCAGATCCTTTGTAGATCAAAAAAAATTCTTCACATTCTTCTATAACAATTGGCTGGACTCTAGGGGATACCTGTTTACTTTTTATCCCTTTTCAAGATCAAAAGCTAAATGGATGATAGGCTTGAAAATATTCAAAGAAATTTTCTATGGGCTGGCTTTGAAGAGAAAAAGAGGATGTCCTTGGTCAATTGGGAAATGGTTTGTCCTCCTAAAAGACTAGGATGACTGGGTCTTAGGAAAATTGGCATGCTGAACAGGGCCCTCACCACGAAAGTGGCATGGAAGCTTATAGAAAGAAAAGTTGTTTGGTGCAAAATTATGGAGGCTAAGTACCTACAAGGGAACCCTTATGGGATGATGTATGATCATGAAAATGACCTTCCTCAAGGTTCCAAACTTTGGATGAATATCTACAAATGCAAAATTATGCTTTCTAAGGGTGCCTTCTGGCAACTCGAGAATGGGCAATCTATCAGATTTTGGCATGAATCATGTATCCAAAATTGTCCTACCTTTATTGGGTGGTTTGGTACCCTAGTGACCTACCTCAGGCCTATTCTTGGGGATATAATCTATAACTACATGACTAGAGGTCGATAGAAAGATGTCTGTTACCTTGTTAGGAATAGACTTGAGTTGGAACACTTTGCTAAGGAACTTATGGAAATTTTGGGAAATGTTAGAATTCCTAGAATTAAATAGACAGGATTCTATCATTTGGGCCCCCACCCAAGAGGGAAATTTCTCAGTCAAGACTTCTTACAACTTGCTTCTGAAGGAGGAGAATCACCATGGAGATTGGAAAAATGTGTGGATCCCTCACCTCGCTTTGAAAATCAACTTCTACTGGTGGATGCTCATGCATGGAAGAGTGTTAACCCATGAAAACCTTATAAAAAGAGGTTTCTCCCTAGCCAGTAGATGTGTCATCTATAAGAAGGAGGAGGAAACTGTGAACCATCTATTCATACACTTTGACTACTTTCCTAGTATTTGGTAGGGAGTTATTGAAAAACTAGGAATCCCTTGGGTCCTTTGAAAGGATATTCACCAATTTACTAATTGGTTATCCACTTCCAATCACCTTCTCCTCCATCTCCTATGGAGCTTACTCCCCCCACACATTTTTTGGACTATTTGGAAAGAAATGAACAATAGGATCTTCAAAGAGAATGATTCCCCACCTGAGGCCTCTCTCCATTTGGGCACTAAGATGCTAAGTGAGAATGTTGCCTCAACTAAATGGAAACTTCCCTCTACACCCCCTTCAGCCTTAGAGATCAAAACTGGTGACAATTGGAACTTGTTGGCCGGCTTCACTAGGTTTGACAACTCTAAGTTGATAGCCCATAATGCTAACCGTTGGGTTGCTCCGCATGTAGGTTGGATCAAACTAAACTTTGATGGGGCAATGAAAAACCTTTCCCTATGTGGGGGTGGAGTACTACAGGACCACAATGGTTCTTTCCTTTTGGCTTATGCTGGGCCGTTCAGAAAAAGTACTGTTAACCAATTTGAAAGCATGACTCTTCTAAAGGGTATAAAATTTTCCATCTCTAAGAATATCAAGATGTTGATGACTGAGGGAGACTCCAAAGTAATTATGGAGCCTATTAATCAAAGGTTGAATGTGGGGTGGTAGGTGAACACCATCATAGTGGAAATTCTGGAGCTTCTCAACTACTTTGAGAACACTATCACTTCCCATACCTACAAGGAAGGTAACTCGGTGACTAATTCTATTGCTTGTATTGGGCTCAACCAAACTAGGGTGGTTAGTTGGGAGGAGATTAGTGCACTGCCAAAGGAGACCTAGTAGCTAATCAAGTGGGAAAAACATGACATCAGTAATATTTAAAATGGGATGCATTGTCAATAGAATTGTTGAGGGACCCACCAAACTTCTGTGCTGGCTTAATGGGATACATTGGCTTAATGCCATGTTGATGTTGTCTTACTCTAGGCCCATGGCTCCCAAGCTTTATTTTGTGTTTTTTTGTTATGTGGTTAAGAATTTAAGACTTTGGTTTAGCCTTGAGAGAAAGTTTATAGTTATTATGTTCAAGGCTTTTTGGTTAAACTATAACCCTAGATTGCTATTTTTGATAAGGATCTACATGTTTGTTTTTTATAGAGGGGGACTAGATATTTTTACTCTACTGATTATCTACTATGAAGCTAGTGCTATTAATGTGCTTTTATTGTGCTCTTAGTCTTCCCTATACCATGGGCCAACACCCTCTTGCTGCTTTTTATATAAAAAATAGTTGGCTGGACTACACCTTTTGTCATGTTTTCCTTGTTCACCAACACAAGATCAATAACCCACTCACAATCTCTTTTTTTCATCTTATACTACGTTCCTTTTCTCTTAGATTTTAAACTCCATATAAAACCCTAAAACATATTACCTTTTCAATATGACCATACACTTGGCTTCATATCACATATATCTATGTCCAATTTGAACTTTACTAACTGCACCTTTTCATTTTTGGATTTAATCAAGAAATTAAAATATTTCATCAAGTATTATCCTTCTTCACCAATTAGCTTGCTTAAATCATCGTTACACGCTCATCTTGATGGTATAAGCATTACAAATTTGTTTCCACTTGCACATTCTGTAATGAGTTTTGGCCAATAACATTTGACTAAAAAAATGATTTAAATCATCAATACTGATCACACTATTAGCTCCTTAGAAACTTAACATTTTTTAAAAATAATTATTTATGCTTTGAAATATCTCAAATATTTTCCCAAAATGAATCACAACCTTGTAGGATTTCGATCTAGACGCTTTAAGTATTCTTCAAAAAATAACCGATCACCAAAATAATCAAATACATAACCATAATGATATAATCATCATATTCTCATTAATTATTATCTTAACAATTTAAATGTCTCTCATCAACTCCTCTAAATCTGACTCACCAATCATCACAACAAGTTAAGATTTTCCATTTAGCATCCAAACATATTTCCAAATGCTTCTATAGAACAAGCTTCCTTCAATTCATTATTTTTCATCAGTTATGTCAATAAATATATCCTCAAAAAATTATGTTATACTATATTTTGTGTATCTTGATCTACGAGATTGATTGAGATCATCCTTATATTCTTGATATACTTCACAATTTTTGTTCGAATTTGAATTTGTGTACATGGAGATCCCCATGCTTCAAGACCACTTCGGAATGCATTTCTTGGCTAACAATTTTTCAAGCTCTAATTAACTAGATACATGTTACATTTTTTAGATGGATTTGAAAAGTGTGAAGAAAAAACTAGTGGATTTATCTTAAGGGAATATTCTGTGATATATTTAGGCCCCATGTTTCTCCTAGAGTAGATTGATTTATGTATTATTGGTTTGGACAACCTATTTAATGTAACAATGATCTTTATTGGTTGAGGTTGCCTTGTATAAAATATTTTAATGATTCATCTTACATTTAAGGAATGATTCAAGGATATAATTTATAAGAAAATGAGAAGTAAGCTAGATGAAGGAAGAAATCAAGTGCATAAGAGTTCATTGTGAAAAGAAGAAAAGGAAATATTAAGAAGTCAAAAGAAAAATAAAATTTATCTTGAGATATAGTGTGTTTCTAATTCATTTTAGGGAGATTAATATTTCTTTTATAAGATTAATGTTGTTGTATGAAAGTGATTTTTTTGGTACACATTTTTCTATCTTATTCCAAGATAATGAATTTTAGTTGTACAAGTTCTTTTTACCTTTCCCTTAGATGCATTAACTCTAGTTGTGCAAGTCTTGACGGTGAGCCTAATGTTTAAACTTTTTAATACAAAATCATGTATCTTGTGAGTTTGATTCTCATCATGGTATTTCAAAAAATTGGTTTTTTGAGAATAAATATGGTGTTCACGTGTTGATTATGCTACTTTATTTATTATTTTATTAAACTACAATACTTATGATAATCTAAGATACATCAATTGTCATGCCTCGCAAGGGATCTGGGGAAGAGAACAAAGATTCTCTTTACAAAAGAAAAACCTAAGTAATGATTTATGAAAAATTTTGAATTTTTAAAACAATTATATGAACAAAACTTAAACTTAGTTTCCTCCCAAGGTTCCCTTCTATTTAATGCATGATTCATTTAAGTCCATTAAGTAAACTAACAACAATATATACTTCTCAAAGCAAACTACATCATATCACTATAAGATTCTTTATTAAGAACTACAAAGTACTTTCATTTCAATTTTCCATTTAAAATCATCTATATTCCTAAGTATTCTTTATGAAAAATATAACCTTTAAATCAAATAGAATCATCTAAATCATTTAATACATTGCAAATAATACATTTGTTCTTCAATAGCCTTTCCTTGAATCGTCACTAATTAAAATCATACTACTTAACTAAAAATCATTTTCTTTTCCAACATACATCTTATACATAAAGTTCACATCCCCTTTTTCCCTTTTTCCTAGGTCTACCCATTTCAAATACATCATTTTGAATTACATCAATGATTACATTACATTCATCTCTGCTCGGGAGGTTACAATAACTTTACATCATGAAAGATAATTACAAAGCCTTATCCTTCAAAAATTGGTACATAAGCAAGCATGAATCTTCAAACCTTGCATCCGGAAAAGATACCTCGATAAAATGTTTACCACCCAACCATGTGGACACCCATAGGCCCACTCCCCCATGCTAGGAGATAAAAACCAAGGTCCACAAAGAAGGAATAGCTAGGCCAAACCTAGGGTCAGGTTACCTTTCCCATATAACAAATGAAAAAAAAGCCCAAGTATAAATCTTTCCCCAAATAGATTCTAAGGCTTGGTAGAAAATATAGGAAACAACCTAAGTGAGTGTCATCACATAGCCCTCACCCCTTGGGTTGTCCTGGTACTAGCCACTCTGGGCCCCGGCCCCCAAGTAGGCACATGCGGAACTGAATGCCTTCCATACAGAGAAGTGCCATTCAATCGTACCTACGCATAGGAACCTTCTCCCACTCCCATCCATAGCCTTTACTAGCACTAATGGCATGGGTGAGGCACATTTAATATTTTTACATGTTTGAACCCATTCCCATAAGTTTTAATTAAATTATCACTTGTTAAAATAAATCTTTAGTCAATTATCCTGGTACTAGCCACTTAGGGCCCCAGCCTCGCACTGAGAGCCACTCACTAGGTCTCGTTAGGTTTTCTACACTTAACCCACATATCGCAACCACATCATACACATAGTAAAAACATATCATAAACACATTTGTAAGACTGCATCAAAGAGTAGAAAATAATAAGATAGTTTATGGATGTTTTAGGGGAAATGAGGAATGTTTAAGGATGTTTAGAATGCTCATGATCTTCTTAGACAACCCTAAACCCTAAACTCCTTCCTACACACATCCTAACCCTATTAAGGTATCCAAACACACTGAACATAACCTCTACCAAACAAGGAATGAACACATTTATGATTTACTCAAAGCTACATATACCAAAAGATAATGTTCCACGAACTTCATTCTAAGCTTGATATTTGACTAAGCTTGAAATTTGACTAAGTCTGATTTTATTAAAAATCTAAAAATTAAAAGTGACAACTTAACTCCTAGGAAGTTGAAACCTATCACAATGAATCCAAAAGGTACCTAAACCCTTTATAAAAGTATAACTTAAAGTATAAAAAACTTATACTTAAATGTTTTAATTGTATAAAGCTTGAATCCTATTTTCATCGGTTAACACTAATCTGCTCAGTTCATATAGTCTGGTCAGTTAACACAATCTACTTGGTTGACACTAGTTGCTCGGTCACCACTAACTTACTCGGTCACCACTAACTTACTTGATCATCACTAACTTACTCGGTCACCACTGACTTACTCTGTCATCACTGACTTACTCGGTCATCACTAACTTACTCGGTCATCACTAACTTACTTGGTCATCACTAACTTACTCGGTCACCACTAACTTAATCGGTCATCACTAACTGATTGCCAGAAACTACAAAATATGACTATCAACTTTGGCTTGCAGGTAAAACTGGGCATTATGGGAAATAGGGTTTCCTAATCTGGGCACGACCCATTTGAGATCTCCTAGTTTCCCTTCAAAAATGGCCCATCCTATCTATCCAACATATCTTCTCTAGATCTAGGCAAGGAAAAGTGGTGCAAAGAAAAATATGAAACTGTAGGTTTGAAATAGAAGTTATAAAGCCCCAAAGAACTCATGGACATTCTGGATAAGAGAGGAAATACAAGGAGAATGCTAAGGACCCTATAACCTCCTATAAATGCATAAATATTTGTTTATACTCAATACATGAAATAAATCCATTCAACATGTTCCTACTCTTCAAATCACTAATACAAGGACAATGATATATATAAAACACATCATTCTATAATTTATATCAACAACGAATATACAGAGAAACATTTAACTAGATTTTCATCTTTTCATATCACAAAGTAGAGATAACTCTCAGGATGAATTCCAACCTGGAGTCCTACGGAGATTTGGTTGATGACAACCAGTCCAATCCTCTCAACCCTTTCAGTACTCCTTCAAATCCTCCTGGGTGCAATCTCCAGCCTATTCCAGAAATAACCAAATGCCACTCTCAGAGAATGATGAATTTCTCTCCTCACAAATACAATATTCCTATCGGCATAATACTAATCTTGTTATCTTCTTCTCAAAACAACTCTCCTCCAACTCTCTCTCACAAAGGAAGTCTTTACTGTATAGAGATTGGGGATTAGTTGCACAGGTACTCCAACTGATGCAACTATCCACCAGTTATCCATTAACAATACAGTTTGTAAAACCATTCCCATAAAGGGACAAATAATTTTTTAATAAAACTATAATCTATTACCGTAATCAAATTTATGTTTCCTTTACTTTAGGGAAGTTAATAATAATAATTATTATTTACAACCATGTCATTAACTAATCTAATTATTCATTAATAGAATGTAATAATTACTTACTCACCAATAATTATATAAATATATGTATGCATATGCATATGTGTGCACCCATATGCCTATGTGTACATATATTATTATTATTATAAATATTATTACAAACATAATATTATTATTATAAAGCATATTATTTATTTACACACTTAATCCATATTCTTTACAAAAAGCAATAGTGATATATATACAAGGTGAAACATACTACTATTATTAAAAATATATATATATTTTTTTTATTGCCATAGACATTTTGTTATTATGGATATTATAAAGATAATACCATAAAATTCTTTATTATTATTGATATTAAAATCATATATTTCAATCACATACTAACACATTCCTAACAAGATCTGCTAGTACATAAGTAGCTAATAATAAAGATAAATTACTAAATCATACCCTCAAAGTCACATCAATAATCTACTAATAGAATTGAATGTACCATAAAGACAACTAGAACTACTATACTCAAAACTTCATTCACAATGAATACAAAAGACAAGAAACTAACTACAAGACCCACAAATCCAGTAAACCAAGAGATCACATAATATATCCACACAAGGGATTGACTTGACATTTCCCACCTAAGGATAAAAGGATCAAAGGTGAAGTTTCTTCTTGTGGAAATTGGTGATATCTCCATAACAACAACAATGATCAAGGATTTTGAGGGATCGCTCAGACCTGTGAAGCCAGGTGGAGACAATACCTGGTACCTACAATCCTACATCACCAAGAAGAGATACATATATATACATATGGATATACAAATCAGATATATGCAAGCAGATGACCAGGATCGATACATCGTGTGGACTTCAACTAAGTGAGTAACTATGACTTCATCCTAAGTCATCAAAACACTGACACATATCCATGAAACATAAAACATCATGATAATGGTTAGATTCAAATCATTGGGTTAGATCCATAAAACACATAAAAATAGATGGTTTTCTAATCTCATGAACATATAAATGATAACCATAAATGAGCATATCCATCATATCATCATTCACAAAACATAAATGTAAATGTATAGTCCTAACCATCACTATAAAATTTTTTGAATCAGCAAAGTCTAAGTATCACCATAGGAGAGGTATTACATCCTCCCCCCGTAGAGTTTGGCCTACTCCTAGAAGCCTACAAATAAATATGGATAGGCATCTCTAAGCCTAGCGGCATCTTCCCATGTGGTGAAAGAATCATCATTGGGGTCCCATTTGACCCTTGCCTACTCTATGGTTTGACCCCTGAGGGTCAGTGTCCACTGCTCCAAAATGCATACCGGCTCTAAAGCCAGCTGTCCATCCGCTACCTGTAATGCATTCCAATCCAACACATGAGTCACATCAAGAATATACTTCCTAAGAAATGAAATGTGAAATACATCATGAATACGAGCAAGGCTGGGTGGCAAGGCAAGCCAATAAGCTACTGGTCCTGTCCTCTCCAGGACCTCAAAAGGGCCAACAAATCGAGGTGCCAACTTGGAGCCTTTTCTGTAATAGATTGGACTCTTTCATGGACGCACCCTCAAAAAGACTCTATCACCAAGAGAGAAGTGTACATCAGTTCTGTGAACATCGGCATACTTCTTCTACCTGTCCTGAGCTGTCAAAATATGCTCTTTGTTATGCTTGATCTGCTGTTCCATATCTTGTAACATCTCAGAGCCTCGGAGTACCCTATCCTCCAATCAGGCCCAACTTAAGGGAGTGTGGCATGGATGGCCATACAAAGCCTGAAAAAGGGAACATACCTATGGAACTCTGATAACCATTATTATAAGAAAACTCCACCAAATATAGATACTCTTCCCAGTGGGTTTGTCTGTCCATAACATACATCTTGAGCATGTCCTCAAGAACCTGGTTGACTAACTTCATCTGCCCATTTGTCTTAGGATGATAGGCTGAACTAAAGTTGAGTGGAGTCCCTAAATTATGCTGAAGCGAAGTCCAAAGAGCCGATGTGAATACTAGATCTTGATGAGATATGATTTTCTTGGGAATATCATGGAGTCTCACAATGTCCTTCTTGAATACTTTGGCTACAGAAGCTGCTGAGTAGGAAGACTGCATGGGTGAAAAATGAGCTACCTTGGTGAGTCTATCAACTATTACCATGATAGCGTCATGTCTCCTAGGAGTTACTAGAAGTCCCACAATAAAATCCATGGAAATAATGTCCCATTTCCATTTTGGCACTAGGTGAGGTTGCAAAAGGCCATCAAGATGTTGATGCTCTGCTTTCACTCTTTGACATTCCAAACATCTAGCCACGTAGTCTACATTATCCCTCTTCATTCTTGACCAATAGTATAACTGGTGTAGGTCAGCATACATTTTCTTCACCTCAGGATGTGCTGAATAGGGAGCCTTGTGGCTTTCTAAAAGGATAAGTGCATGAAGATCTCCTTCCATGGGCACATAGATTCTATTTTTCTATCGCAACAACCCAAGGGTGTCTAAGGAATATCTTGAGAAGCGACCTTCCAAAGGTCTTCTTGTTGGAAATATGGATGTAGTAACTGAGAGGGGGGGTGAATCAGTTAACCACAAAAATATTACCGTAGATCCCTTAGATGTCTTATTAAATCATTTACTACTGTCATATAGAGAAATGCTGAAATTTAGTTGTTGCAGTGAGTATTAAGTATAACTATTCTTAAGCATTCATTAGTGATTAACATACATGAATAAAGAAAATAACATGAACACAAGAGTCACCAGATTTAATGTGGAAATCCAATATGGGAAAAACCACCAATGTAACTAGTTACTGATTTTCACTCTTCTGAAGTGATGCCCTGTTAGGAGCCAATCCGGTAAATAGTTACAAAACACACTATTAGGTGTGACCTTGTTAGAGGATTTAATCACCTTGTTAGGAGTGGCATTGTAAGACGTCTTAAAATAATTCAATAGAACTGTCACCTTGTTAGAGGATATACAAAATGGTTGTTAAACCAACTCGGTTAGGAGATTTAGAAATCACTGCTACAATGGTAACAAAGTAACAATGAAATAACCTAAATAGAGATGCAACTGAATTGTTGATTACATATCTTTGTTTGGCTTCACTAGATCCTTCCTGATCAAAATAAATCTTTGTTTCTCCTCAAGGATATCTAACCATCCTTCAAAATTTGCACACACCCTCCTTCAAAATGAATTGCATGTTCACTCACAAACTTCACACTTGCATATTACTCTTTTTTTTTATGCACAATCCACCACTTGACCTTCTATATATATACCATTCAGATTGTTCATTTAGATTAACAATTCGGCACTAATAATCATTACAACTTTTAAGAGTCATTGTAATAGTCGGCTAGAATAAACAAAATCCTTTACTTGGGCCGACCTTGCTCGGTAAACATTAATCCTAAAACTATTTCATTGATGACCAAGAGAACTCGGTAACCATAGTAAATTCTACAACATCCTTTAGATTCTGAGTGAGCTCGGTAATCATTAACTTTCCTTTGATAACTGTGGAAGCTCGGTTAACACTATCTTAGCTCGGTAATCACTAACTTTCCTTCGATAACTGTGGAAGCTCAGTTAACACTGTCTTCTGCCATACTTTTCTTTGACACTTGAGATATCTCGATAGACACTTGAAAACCACCTTGCTGACTGACTGAGCTTGGTAGACACATAGAACTATTTATTGATATGACATTTTTGTACCATCAAAGAAAACACACAATTAGACAATTGTATTCAACAATCTCCCTCAGACAATTGTATCCAACAATCTCCCTCTTTGGCATTGATGGCAACACAACATGTCATAGCATAATGAAATTTCATAGCAAACATAGAATAAGGATCATATCCTTAGCTTCATTCTGATTCTCATCTTCCTCTACCAGAAAACTTCTCTCTCTGACTGAAAACTCTCCCTCTTTACTTTTTAAATTCACCTTCTTATAAATTTCATGAAATGATAGCAAACTCTCCCTCTTTGACAACACATGCCAAAGACAACACACTTTCGGTGAATACCAATGTACCTTAAGTACTAATTCATATGCAATGATTCCTTGACTATGTTGCATCAATTGACTCATCTTCAACATGCTCTGGTTGATGCATTACTAAAACTCAATTTAGTGAGCCTTGGATAGGGGAATGACCCATGCATCCTTAGGTAGTGGCTTGTTGAAGATATCTACAATTTGTTCTTTTGTATGAACATATTCCAATCTGATTTCCTTGTCCTACACCAATTCTCTGACAAAGTGATATTTTATAGCAATGTGTTTGGTTTTGGAATGCATTACTGGATTATTTGAAATATTTATTGCACTTGTATTATCACAAAACATAACAATTGGTTCTTTGATCTCAACCTTCATGCCTTCCAATAACTGTTTGAACCAAACAATATTAGAGCAGTTTACTACTGCAGCAACATATTTTGCTTCTGCTGTGGATTGGGATGTGCAATTTTGTTTTTTACTAGTCCAAGATACTAACCTTTTGCCAAGAAAGAATGCTCCACCACTTGTACTCTTTCTGTCATCAATGTTTCCTACCCAATCAGCATCAGTAAACACTTTTAAGTCTAGATTGCCTCCAAATTTATACCACAAGCCATAATCTTCAGTTCCTCTCAAGTACCTCAAGATTCTTTTGATTGCCATCATGTGATTTTCTCTAGGTTTTGCTGAGAATCTTGCTACTATACCAACTACTAAGGCAATATCAGGCCTTGTATGCACTACATACTATAATTTTCCAATCATTGATCTGTATAAGGTCTGATCAACTTCTTTTGAATCATCATCTTTTGTAAGCTTCAGTCCTGTACACATGGGTGTACCAATTGGTTTTGAATCTTCCATACCGAATTTCTTAAGTATTTCCTTGATGTATTTAGATTGAGTAATGTAGATACCATTCTTATTTTGCTGAATCTAAAGACCAACAAAAAAATTTATTTGACCAAACATAGAAATTTCAAATTCTTTGTTCATTTGTTCTGAAAATTCTTTGCATTGATCATCATTCCCTGTAAACACACTATCATCCACAAATATTTCTGCCAAAACAATTTTGTTATCTGGTCCTTCTTTGATGTACAAATTACTATTGTCATTAGCTCTTTTGAAACCAATCTGAATAAGATAGTTATGTAATCTTTCATACCATGCTCTAGGGGCTTGTTTCAAACCATACAGTGCTTTGTGTAACTTGCAGACCATATCCTTTTTGTCTGGATCAATAAAACCTTCAGGTTGCTCAATGTAGACTTCTTCATCAAGAATACCATTGACAAATGCAGATTTTATATCCATCTGATATACCTTAAATCCTTTATGTGTTTCATATGCAAGTAGAGTCCTTACACCTTCTAATCTTGCAACAGGAGCAAAAGTCTCACCATAATCTATACCTTCTTCTTGAGAATACCCTTTACACACTAATCTAGCTTTGTTTCTAGATACTTGACCATCTTCATCCAGCTTGTTTCTGAATACCCATTTCATTCCAATTACATTTTTGTCTTTAGGCCTAGGTACAAGAGTCCATGTCTTGTTTTTCTCTATTTGTTCTATTTCTTCATTCATGGCCTCAATCCAACTTTCATTTTCCAATGCTTTTTTAACATTTCTAGGTTCAAAATCAACAAGTAAACATGTACCTTTTAGTTTACTTCTTGTCATAGTACCATTTGATTTGTTTCCAATAATCTGATCTAGTGTATGATGCTTCCTAACATACTTGGCCAATACAGGTTCCTTGCCTCTTGAATGAGTTACATTGTCATCTTCTTGAATTTCATCTTCAGTTTCAGGTTGCTTGGGCTTGGTAGATATTTGCTTGGTAGCTTTAGGCTGAGACTCGGTTTCTTGTGACTCAGTTTGAACTTCTTCTTGTGACTCAGTTACTATACTGGGTTTAGTAGATGTATTTTCCTTATTGACAGATGTGTCTGGAAATGTATCAAGTTCAATGTAAACAAATCTTTTGTAATCCTCTAGTTTGTTTTTGCTTTCTTCTTCAGTCTTTCCTCCAAACTCATCAACTTTCACATGTGCACTTTCTATGATTTTGTGAGTAGACAAATTCAGACATTTATATGCCTTACTTTGGCAAGAATATCCCAAAAATATTCCTTCATCACTTTTTACATCAAATTTTCCTTTTCTAGATTCTTTTAAGATGTAACATTTACTACCAAATACTTTCAAGTAACTTACATTGGGTTTATAGCCATACCATAACTCATAAGGAGTTTTGAATCTGTCTTTCCTCAATTGTACTCGGTTCAAGGTATGAACTGCAATGCTAATAGCTTCCTTCTAGTATTTCATAGCAATGTTCTTTTCAATCACTAGAGTCCTTGCACAATCCATGATAGATCTATTCCTCCTTTCAGCTATTCCATTCTGATCAGGAGTTCTTGGAGCTGATACCTATCTTTTGATTCCTCTTTCAATGCACAAATTATTGAATTCATGGGAGATGAATTCACCACCTCTGTCTGATCTCAAGCACTTTATTCTTTTTCCTGTTTCCTTTTCTACTCTTGCCAAATACCATTTGAATTTCTCAAATGCTTCTGACTTTTCTCTTAAATACATAACATTCATCATTCTAGAGTAATCATCAACAAAGAGAATAAAGAATTTTTCTCTAGTATAGCTTTCAAGTCCAATAGGTCCACATAAATCAGTATGCACAATATCCAAAATATCTTCAGACTGATAGTTTTTACTTTTAAAGCCAGTCTTTCCCATTTTACCAATCTGACAATTCTTGCATAGACCAACATTAGGTTTCTTCAAAGTAGGAATACCTCTTACTTTCTTGAATTTTCTTATTTTCACCATATTATCAAAATTTACATTACATAACCTTTTGTGCCATAACCAACTTTCTTCAATTTGAGCAATAAAACATGAGCATTCACCAAGATCAAGATAAAATAGGTTACCTTTGGTTTGTTTTCCTGAACCAATCAGTTTTCCTTTGTCATCCAGCAGTCTTGCTTTGCCATCCATGAATTCAACCTTGAATCCAATGTTGATTAGTTGTGCTACACTTAGAAGATTATGTTTTAATCCTTCAACCCAATATGCATTATCACATATAAGTTCTTTGGTTAATGAAATTCATCCTCTTCCTTTTATACAACAAGGTTCATTGTTTCCAAACCTTACACTACCACCATCATAGTCTTCAAAATGTTCAAACTTAGTTTTGTCACCAGTCATATGATGTGAGCATCGACTATCTATAATCCATGTATCATTTTTTCTTATATGAGAGATAAGTGCCATCTCATCTTCATTATTATCAGATTCATCTTTTACAGCAATGAAAACAATTTCTTCTTCACTATTATCAGAATCCTTAGCTAAAAAACATGTTTTCTTACCTTTATCCTTGAATGACTTGAAATTCTTCTTGCCATTGTACTTGTGAATTTTCTTCTCATCTTTTCTTTGCTTGTTTGGGCACCTAGCTGCAATATGACCAATTTCATCACATGAAAAATAGATTAAGGGAGTTTTACCTTTGTATTTGCCTCTGCCTCTAGAATATTTCTTTGCAAGTAATGCTTCAATAACTTCAAGATCACTATCAGAACTTTCCTCTGATTCTTCTTCACTTTCTAACTGGATTTTCTTGCCCTTCTTAAGTGAAAGTTTGGCCTCAAATGCTGATTCAATATTTTTAGAAGTTGGAACATAGTTGTCATAGTTATCCAATTCAAAAGCTATCAATCTTCCAACTAAGGCATCCAAAGTTATATTGTGATTATGTTCACATCTTGCATAGATAGGAAGTAATGTTCTAAGAACCTTACTTATAATAGTTTCATCATCAATTTTTCCTCTAGAAGCTCTGATTGCACTAACACTCACCTTGATCCTTTCAACATATTTTGCAATGTTTTCATCTGCTTTCATCTTCATCTGATCAAACTATCCTCTTAGGCTTTCTGCTTTGGCTCTCTTCACATTGTCATCACCACCATAAATTTTCTTTAGCTTGTTCCACATTTCATAAGTAGTTGTGCAGTCTTTGATCTCATCAAATTCTTCATAGCTAAGAGCTGATGCGATGTCTATCATCATGGTGTTATGGTTCTTTTTCTCTGCAATGTCTTCAACAGTTAATGTGCCAGTAGGAACTATATATTCTTGATCAATATATTTTCATCCTGAGTCACCAATGGAAGCTAGATGAAGTCTCATGAGACCTTGCCATGCTAAAAAGTTATCTCTATTAAGCCTTGGAATTTCTCTCTTGTAAGACATCCTGATCTTTAGCTTAGGTCCTTGAAACCCTTCCTCCAAGCACCAAAATCTCTGATACCAATTGTTGGAAATATGGATGTAGTAACTGAGAGGGGGGGTGAATCATTTAACCACAAAAATATTACCATAGATCCCTTAGATGGATTATTAAATCATTTACTATTGTCATACAGAGAAATGCTAAAATTCGGTTGTTGCAGTGAGTATTAAGTATAACTGTTCTTAAGCATTCATCAGTGATTAACATACATGAATAAAGAAAACAACATGAACACAAGAGACACCAAATTTAACATGGAAACCAAATATGGGAAAAACCACCAATGTAACTAGTTATTAATTTTCACTCTTTTGAAGTGATGCCCTGTTAGGAGCCAACCCGGTAAAAGGTTACAAAAAACACTGTTAGGTGTGACCTTGTTAGAGGATTTAATCACCCTGTTAGGTGTGGCCTTGTAAGAGGTCTTGAAACAATTCAATAGAACTATCACCTTGTTAGAGGATTTACAAAATGGCTATTAAACCAACTCGGTTAGGAGATTTAGAAATCATTTCTACAATGGTAAGAAAGTAACAATGAAATGACCTAAATAGTGATGCAACTGAATTTCTAATTATAGATCTTTATTCGGCTTCACTAGATCCTTCCTGATCAAAATAAATCTTTGCTTCTCCTCAATGATATCTAACCATCCTTCAAAATTTGCACACACCTTCCTTCAAAATGATTTGCATGTTCACTCACAAACTTCACACTTGCATATTACTCTTTTTTTTTATGCACAATCCACCACTTGACCTTCTATATATATACCATTCGGATTGTTCATTCAGATTAACAAGTTAGAACTAATAATCATTACAACTTTTAACAATCATTGTAACAGTCAGCTAGAATAAACAAAATCCTTTACTTGGGCCGACCTTGCTCGGTAAACATTAATCCTAAAACTATTTCATTGATGACCGAGAGAACTCAGTAACCACAGTGAATTCTACAACATCCTTCAGAGACTAAGTGAGCTCGGTAATCACTAACTTTCCTTCGATAACCATGGAAGCTCAGTTAACATTGTCTTAGCTCGGTAATCACTAACTTTCCTTCGATAACCATGGAAGCTCAGTTAACACTATCTTCTGCCATAATTTTCTTTGACACCCAAGATATCTCGGTAGACACTTGAAAACTGCTTTGCTGACCGACTGAACTTGGTAGACACACAAAACTATTTATTGATATGACATTTGTGTAACATCAAAGACAACACACAATTAGACAATTGTATTCAACAATCTCCCTCAGACAATTGTATCCAACACTTCCTGACTCTATTTCTACCTTAACCTCTTGAAACCAAGTGTCAGAAGTGAGAGCTTCCCTGATTCTTTTCTCCAAATCTCTGCTAAGGGATACTGTTGATAAAACATGTTTGCACCTACTTAAAGCATTGGCCATCATATTCATCTTCCCTTGGATGTACTTAACCTCAAAATCATATTCACATAGGAATTCCATCCACCTGTGTTGTCTAGCATTTAGGCTGGGTTGAGAGAAGATGTACTGAAGGCTCTGATGATCTATTTGGAGTTCAAACTTGTGACCCAATAGAAAGTGTCTCCACTTTACTAAAGTGTGAACTACTACTGCAAGTTCTAGATCATGGGTGGGGTAGTTGAGCTTATGGTCTTCAAGCTTCCTAGACTCATAAGCCACAACTTTTCCTTCTTGCATAAGAACCACCCCAATCCCTTCTAGTGAGGCATCTATGCAGACTACGAAGTTTCCTGATGGTTCAGGAACCACCAAGATTGGAGCACTGGTTAATCTCTCCTTCAAACATTGGAAAGTGGCCTCACATTTCTCTGACCAAACAAACTTCTTACCTTTCCTTTGCAAGGAAGTAATGGGATGCGCTATACGAGAGAACTCTCTGACAAATCTTCTGTAAAATCCAGCTAGTCCCATAAAGTTGTGAACTTCAAGGATGTTAGTTGGAGTTGGCCACTCCACTATGGCTTGAATTTTGGCTAGATCAATAGCGATGTTGTTCCCTGATATGATGTGACAAAGATACTTAACTTCTGTTTGAAAGAATTCACACTTTTCGGCATTGGCATAAAGTTGATTTTCCCTAAGGCACTGTAATACTTGGTGAAGATGAACCTCATGTTCTTCAAGAGTTTTAGAGAACACTAAGATATCATCTAAGAATACTATCATAAATTTATCCAAGTAGGTTCTAAAAACTCCATTCACTAAGCTCATGAATATAGTAGGAGCATTGGTTAACCCAAATGGTACCACAGTGAACTCATAGTGACCATATGTGGTATGGAAAGTTGTTTGAAGAATATCAGCCTCCTGAATTCTATGTTTGTGGTATCCTGACTTGAGATCAATTTTTGAAAATATTTTTTCCCCTTTCATTTGATCAAATAGATCGTCAATGCAGGGTAAGGGATACTGATTCTTGATTGTGACTTTATTGAGTTGACGATAGTCGATGCACAATCGAAGAGAGCCATCTTTCTTCTTCACAAATATTACTGGTGCACCCCATGGTGACACACTAGGTCTGATAAATCCTTTTTTCAAAAGGTCTTCCAACTGAAGCTTGAGTTCTTCAAGTTCTTGTTAAAAATATTTATTAAAAATATTTATTATTATTTTTATTGCCATA
The DNA here is from genome assembly GCA_027943335.1 of Chamaecyparis obtusa. Lineage (NCBI taxonomy): Eukaryota > Viridiplantae > Streptophyta > Pinopsida > Cupressales > Cupressaceae > Chamaecyparis > Chamaecyparis obtusa. Next base: position 240,940 of record BSBK01010806.1, read on the forward strand.
GACATTTTGTTATTATGGATATTATAAAGATAATACCATAAAATTCTTTATTATTATTGATATTAAAATCACATATTTCAATCACATACTAACTTGTTCCTAACAAGATTTGCTAGTACATAAGTAGCTAATAATAAAGATAAATTACTAAATCATACCCTCAAATTCATATCAATAATCTACTAATAGAATTGAACGTACCATAAAGAACAACTAGAACCACTATAATCAAAACTTCATTCACAATGAATACAAAAGACAAGAAACTAACTAAAAGACCCACAAAACCAGTAAACTGAGAGATCACATAATATATCCACACAAGGGACTGACTCGGCACTTCCCTCCTAAGGATAAAAGGATCAAAGGTGAAGTTTCTTCCTGTGGAAACTGGTGATATCTCTATAACAACAACAATGATCAAGGATTTTGAGGGATCACTCAAACCTGTGAAGCCATGTGGAGATGATACCCGGTACCTGCAATCCTACATCACCAAGAAGAGATACATATATATACATATGGATATACAAATCAGATATATGCAAGTAGATGACCAGGATTGATACATCATGTGGACCTCAACTAAGTGAGTAACTACGAATTGATCCTGAGTCATGAAAACACATCTGACACATATCCATGAAACATAAAACATCATGATAATGGTTAGATTCAAATCATTGTGTTAGATCCATAAAACATATAAAAATAGATGGTTTTATAATCTCATGAACATATAAATGATAACCATAAATGAGCATATCCATCATATCATCATTCAAAAAAAATAAATGTAAATGTATAGTCCTAACCATCATAATAAAAATGTCCAAATCAGCAAAGTCTAAGTATCACCATAGGAGAGGTATTACATCCTCCCCCCGTAGAGTTTGGCTTATTCCTGGAAGCCTACAAATAAATATGGATAGGCATCTCTAAGCCTAGTAGCATCTTCCCATGTGGTAGAAGAATCATCATTAGGGTCCCATTGGACCCTTTCCTTCTATATGGTTCAACACCTAAGGGTCAGTGTCCACTGGTCCAAAATTCATACTAGCTCTAAAGCCAGCTGCCCATCTGCTACTTGTAATGCATTCCAATCCAACACATGAGTCACATCAAGAATATACTTCCTAAGAACTAAAATGTGAAATACATCATGAATATGAGCAAATCTAGGTGGCAAGGCAAGCCAATAAGCTACTGGTCCTATCCTCTCTAAGCCCTCAAAAGGGCCAACAAATTGAGGTACCAACTTGGAGCCTTTTCCATAATGGATTGGACTCTTTTGTGGACGCACCCTCAAAAAGACTATATCACCAAGATAGAAGTGTACATTGTTCCTGTGAGCATTGGCATACTTCTTCTTCCTATCCTGAGCTATCAAAATATGCTCTCTAATACACTTGACCTATTGTTCCATATCCTGTAACATCTCAGGGCCTAGGAGTACCCTGTCCTCCAATCGGTCCCAACTTAAGGGAGTGCGGCATGGACGGGCATACAAAGCCTAAAAAGGGGACATACCTATGGAACTATGATAACCATTATTATAAGAAAACTCCACCAAATATAGATACTCTTCCCAGTGGGTTTTTATGTCCATAATATACATCTTGAGCATGTCCTCAAGAACCTGGTTGACTCCCTTCGTTTGCCCGTCTATCTCAGGATGATAGGCTGAACTAAAGTTGAGCTAAGTCCCAAAAGTATGCTAAAGGGAAGTCCAAAGAGCCAATGTGAATACTCGATCTTGATGAGATATGATTTTCCTGGGAATATCATGGAGTCTCACAATGTCCTTCATGAATACTCTAGCTACAAAAGCTGCTGAGAAGGAGGACTACATGGGAGAAAAATGAGCTACCTTGGTGAATCTATGAACTATTACCATGATAGCGTCATGTCTCCTCGGAGTTACTAGAAGCTCCATAATAAAATCCATGGAAATAATGTCCCATTTCCATTCTGGCACTAGGTGAGGTTGCGAAAGGCCAGCGGGATGTTGATGCTCTACTTTCACTCTCTAACATTCCAAACATCTAGCCACGTAGTCTGCAATATCCCTCCTAATTATTGACCAATAGTATAACTAGTGTAGGTTAGCATATATTTTCTTCACCCCAGGATGTGCCGAATAGGGAGCCTTGTGGCTTTCTGAAAGGATAAGCGCACAAAGATCTCCTTCCATGGGCACATAGATTCTATTTTTCTATCGCAACAACCCAAGGGTGTCTAAGGAATATCCTAAGAAGTGACCTTCAAAAGGTCTTCCTGACTCTATTTCTACCTTAACCTCTTGAAACCAAGTGTCGAAAGTGAGAGCTTCCTTGATTCTTTTCTCCAAATTTGTGCTAAGGGATACTGCTGATAAAACATGTCTGCACCTGCCTAAAGCATTTGCCACCACATTTGTCTTCCCTTGGATCTACTTAACCTCAAAATCATATTCACATAGGAATTCCATCCACCTGCGTTGTCTAGCATTTAGGTTGGGTTGAGAGAAGATGTACTGAAGTCTCCGATGATCTGTTTGGTGTTCAAACTTGTGACCCAACAGAAAGTGTCTCCACTTTACTAAAGCATGAACTACTGCTGCAAGTTCTAGATCATCTGTTGGGTAGTTGAGCTCATGGTCTTTAAGCTTCCTAGACTCATAAGCCACAACTTTTCCTTCTTGCATAAGAATCACCCCAATCAGTTCTAGTGAGGCATCTGTGCAGACTACGAATTTTCCTGATGGTTCAAGAACCACAAAGATTGGAGCACTGGTTAATCTCTCCTTCAAAACATTGGAAAGTAGCCTCACATTTCTTTAACCAAACAAACTTCTTACCTTTCCTTTACAAGGAAGTAATGGGATGCGCTATCCGAGATAACTCTCTGACAAATCTTTTGTAATATCCAGCTAGTCCCATAAAGTTGTGAACTTCAGGGATGTTAGTCAGAGTTGGCCACTCCACTATGGCTTGAATTTTGGTTGGATCAATAGTGACACCCTTCCCTGATATGACGTGACCAAGATACTTAACTTCTGTCTGAAAGAATTCACACTTTTCCGCATTGCCATAAAGTTGATTTTCCCTAATGCACTGCAATACTTGGTGAAGATGAACCTCATGTTCTTCAAGAGTTTTAGAGAATAGTAAGATATCATCTAAGAATAATATCACAAATTTATCCAAGTAGGTTCTGAAAACTCCATTCATTAAGCTCATGAATATAGAAGGAGTGTTGGTTAACCCAAATGGTACCACAGTGAACTCATAGTGACCATATCTGGTACGAAAAGTTGTTCAATGAATATCAGCCTCCTGAATTCTAAGTTGATGGTATCCTGACTTGAGATCAATTTTTGAAAATATTTTTGCCCCTTTCATTTGATCAAATAGATTGTCAATGCGGGGTAAGGGATACCGATTCTTGATTGTGACTTTTTTGAGTTGACGATAGTCGATGCACAATTGAAGAGAGCCATCTTTCTTCTTCACAAATATTACTGCTACACCCCATGGTGACACACTAGGTCTAATAAATCCTTTTTTCAAAATGTCTTCCAACTGAAGCTTGATTTCTTCAAGTTCTTGTGTGGTCATACAGTATGGAGCTTTGGAGATTGGTTCTGCTCTTGGAGCCAACTCAATTCGAAAGTCTTCATCCCTTTTGGGTGGCATTCCTGGAATTTCTTTAGGAAAAACATCCAAGTACTCCTATAATAGGGGATGCTCTAGTGATACCTCCCTACTTTCTCCTTGGTCCAAGTCCTCTACTGAGACAAAAAATAATTAGCATCCTTTGCGCATGCACGTCTTGAGCTGCATCACAAAAATCATGCAGAGGGAGATGGGTCACTACAACCCAACAATCTTCTTAGGTTCTCCTCAGTCATTTGAACACTGAATGCTTTTGTTTCTACAATCTAAAATTGCTTTGTGAGCATCCAACCAATCCATACCCAAAACTACTCCATACGAACCTAGAGGAATTACTCGAAGATCTACTAAGGTGGAAAAAGGTCCAAGTTCTAACTTACAACTATGGACACAAGAGTCAGAGGTTATTCTTGTCTCGAAGGCTAGCTCAACTTGTCACCTATCTTCCTACCTTACTGCCTTCAGCCCACATTGCTCTACTAAAGAAGGTGAAATGAATGAATATGTTGCTCCTGAATCAAATAGTATGGTGGTAGAGATACCCCTTAACAAACCTGGGGTTTCGATGACTGTTCCCTGATGATTAGCTTGTCCATGGTCTAAGGTGGAAAAAACTTGATGAGTTCTTCCTGCATTACCTACTATTGGTTCTGAAGAGGCTTTCCTATAGCTAGTTGCTGGAGTAGATTTCTATGGGAAATTAATTGCAATGTGCCCATGTTGGCCACAAGAGTAACATCCATTGTTCTTGATAAAATTCCTTGCTACTGAAGGTGCACTAGACTACTGATAGCTACTCGGACTAGAATTCTGAGGCACACTCTGAGCTAGCTGAGGGTTAAGGTATCACTTTCCACATTGCCAGTTGTGAGGATTGTTGGATTGAGGACCCCCACTTTTATTATTGTTGCCATTGTAATTGTTGTTTTTTTTGTTGTTGAAAATATTCCTTTTCTGGTGGTTCTGACTTCCTTTAGGAGCATAGTTTTTAGGTGCAAGTGCTCCTTGAGATGGATTACCTTTGAAACCTAACCCGGTCTGGAAGGCATTACCCCCTTGGCCACCTGTCCAACCTCCTAACCCCAAGGCTATATTTTTTTCCTCAAGGAAAGCTTTGATGATTGCATCATTCACTGTCTGATGTTCAAACATTCGTACACTACTGGCCAAGCAAACGTTGAGTCCTCTAAGGAAATTTTGAGTCAACATGGGTTCCTCATCCTTATATCCTAAGTACGGCTTGAGTTCCAAGAACTTCCTCTCATAGTCATCAACTAACATAGTTAGTTGCCTTAGGTTGTGAAACTCTTCGGCTCTTTCCCGTCTCTAGTGGTCAGATAGAAATTTGGCTCGAAATAGTTCTAGGAATAGTTTCCATGAAAGAGTGGTAATATCTATGTGAAGTTTCTCTCTCTATGTTTTCCACCAAGTGGATGCAAAGTCTCTAAGGTGAATAACTAAAAATCAAGCCTTAGTATTGCTGCTATAAGGATGCATGGAGAAAAGCCTTTCTAGTTCTAGCAACCAAGTCTATGTGGTAGATCCTCCTTGTGTTCCCTTAAATAGGTTAGTCTTAGTCCTGAGGAGGTCTCACATGTGAGAATAACACAAAGCATCTTCTTCCATTGCCTGATCTCTCCACCTAGGACTCCTTTCCCTTTCCTCATTGTGAGTGTTAGACTCCCCATGGTGCCCTCTATCTTGACCTGCATCTAACCTCTATAGTATCTGTTGTAGGAGCTCTTGTAATTGAGTCCCCTAAGAACCTCCAGATTGGTTATTAAATTGATCCCCTCTTCCCTCATATTGTTCTTCCTCTTGAGAACTTTCATGTTGAGATCTAGGAGGGGTGTTTTGGGCACCTCCCCTTCTACCACAGGTTACAGGAGGCCTCCTGAACAAGTAAGGAGAAGGATAAGTTTAAGGGTCCTAGTTTGATTGTAGTTTTAAGTTTTCCTAAGATGAATAACAAGTTTAAGAAGCATGGGATAAATTCCCTAGGCCCCAGTGTAGCAACTTAGTGCTCTGATACCCAAGATGTCATGCCCCACAAGGGAATCGGGGAAGAGAACAAAGATTCTCTTTATAAAAGAAAAACCTAAGTAATGATTTATGAAAAATTTTGAATTTTTAAAACAATTATATGAACAAAACTTAAACTTAGTTTCCTCCCAAGGTTCCCTTCTATTTAATGCATGATTCATTTAAGTCCATTAAGTAAACTAACAACAAGATATACTTCTCAAAGAAAATTACATCATATCACTATAAGATTCTTTATTAAGAACTACAAAGTACTCTCATTTCAATTTTCCATTTAAAATCATCTATATTCCTAAGTATTCTTTATGAACAATATATCCTTTAAATCAAATAGAATCATCTAAATCATTTAATACATTGCAAATAATACATTTTTTCTTCAATAGCCTTTCCTTGAATCATCACTAATTAAAATCATACTACTTAACTGAAAATCATTTTCTTTTCCAATATACATCTTATACATAAAGTTCACATCCCCTTTTTCCCTTTTTCCTAAGTCTAACCATTTCAAATACATCATTTTGAATTACATCAATGATTACATTACATTCATCTTTTCTTGGGAGGTAACAATAACTTTACATGATGAAAGATAATTACAAAGCCTTATCCTTCAAAAATTGGTACATAAGCAAGCATGAATCTTCAAACCCTACATCTACAAAAGATAGCTCGATAAAATGTTTACCACCCAACCATGTGGACACCCAAAAGCCCACTCCCCCATGCTAGGAGATAAACACCAGGGTCCACAGAGAAGGAATAGCTAGCCCAAACCTAGGATCGGGTTACCTTTCCCAAAGAACAAATGAAAAGAAAGCCCAAGTATAAATCTTTCCCCAAACAGATTCTAAGGCCTTGTAGAAAATCTAAGCAACAACTTAAGTGAGGGTCATTGCATAGCCCTCACCCCTTGGGTTGTCCTAGTACTAGCCACTCTGGGACCTGATCCCCAATTAGGCGCATGCTAAACCAAATGCCTTTCATACAGACAAGTGCCATTCGATCATAGCTACACATAGGCACCTTCTCCCACTCCCATCCATAGACTTTACTAGCACTAATGGCATGGGAGAGGCACATTTAATCTTTTTACATGTTTGAACCCATTCCCATAAGTTTTAATTAAATTATCATTTGTTAAAATAACTCTTCAGTCAGTTATCCTTGTACTAGCCACTTAGGGCCCTGACCCCGCACTAAGAGCCACTCACTAAGTGTTGTTAGGTTTACTACCATTAACCCACATTTTGCAACCATATCATACACATTGTAAAAACATATCTTAAACACATTTGTAAGATTGCATGAAAGAATAGAAAATAATAAGATAGTTTATTTATGTTTTAGGGGAAATTATTAACGTTTAAGGATGTTTAGAATGGTCCTGATCTTCTTAGACAACCCTAAACCCTAAATTGCTTCCTACACACATCCTAACCCTATTAAGGTATCCAAATGCACTGAACATAACCTCTACCAAACAAGGAATGAACACATTTATGATTTACTCAAAGTTCCATATACCAAAAGATAATGTTCCATGAACTTCATTCTAAGCCTGATATTTGACTAAGTCTGATTTTATTAAAAATCTAAAGATTAAAAGTTACAACTTAACTCCTAGCAAGTTGAGACCTATCCCAATCAATCCTAAAGGTAACTAAACCATTTATACAAGTATAACTTAAAGTGTAATGAAATTATACTTAAATGTTTTAATTCTATAAAGCCTGAATCTTGTTTTCATCGGTTAACACTGATCTGCTTGGTTCATACAGTCTGGTCGGTTAACACAGTCTACTCGGCTGACACTAGTTGCTCGATCACCACTAACTTACTTGGTCACCACTAACTTACTCGATCATCACTAACTTACTCGGTCACCACTGACTTACTCGGTCACCACTGACTTACTCGGTCATCACTGACTTACTCGGTCATCACTAACTTACTCGGTCATCACTGAATTACTCGGTCATCACTAACTTACTTCGTCACCACTAACTTACTCGGTCATCACAAACTGATTGTCAGAAATTACAAAATATGACTGTCAACTTTGGCTTGTGGGTAGAACTGGGCAGTATGGGAACTAGGGTTGCCTAATCTGATTATGACCCATTTGAGATCTCTCAGTTTCCCTTCATAAATGGCCCATCAATCTATCCTATCTATCCAACATATCTGTTCTAGATCTGGGCAAAGAAAAGTGGTGCAAAGAAAAATATGAAACTGTAGGTTTGAAACAGAAGTTCTAAAGCCCCAAAGAACTCATGGACATTCTGGATAAGAGAGGAAATACAAGGAGAATGCTAAGGACCCTACAACCTCCTATAAATGCATACATATTTGTTTATACTCAATACAAGAAATAAATCCATTCAACATGTTCCTACTCTTCAAATCACTAATACAAGGACAATGATATATATAAAACACAACATTCTATAATTTATATCAACAACGAATATACAGAGAAACATTTAACTAGATTTTCATCTTTTCATATCACAAAGGAGAGATAACTCTCAGGATGAATTCCAACCTAGAGTCTTGTGGAGATTTGGTTGATGAAGACCAGTCCAATCCTCTCAACCCTTTCAGCACTCCTTCAAATCCTCCTGGGTGCAATCTCCAGCCTCTTCCAAAAATAACCAAATGCCACTCTCAGAGAATGATGAATTTCTATCCTCACAAATACAATATTCCTACCAGCATAATACTAATCTTGTTATCTTCTTCTCGAAACAACTCTCCTCCAACTTTCTCTCACACAGGAAGTCTTTCTTGTATATAGATTGGGGAGTAGTTGCACAGGTACTCCAACCAATGCAACTATCCACTGGTTATCCATTAACAATATAGTTTGTAAAACCATTCCCGTAAAGGGATAAATAAATTTTTAATAAAACTATAATCTATTACCGTAATCAAATTTATGTTTCCTTTACTTTAGGGAAGTTAATAATAATTATTATTATTTACAACCATATCATTAACTAATCTAATTATTCACTAATAGAATGTAATAATTACTTACTCACCAATAATTATATAAATATATGTACGCATATGCATATGTGTGCACCCATATGCCTATGTGTACATATATTATTATTATTATACATATTATTGCAAACATAATATTATTATTATAAAGCATATTATTTATTTACACACTTAATCCATATTCTTTACAAAATGCAATAGTGATATATATACAAGGTGAAACATACCACTATTATTAAAAATATTTATTATTTTTTTTATTGCCATAGACATTTTGTTATTATGGATATTATAAAGATAATACCATAAAAATCTTTATTATTATTGATATTAAAATCACATATTTCAATCACATACTAACTCATTCCTAACAAGATCTGCTAGTACATAAGTAGCTAATAATAAAGATAAATTACTAAATCATACCCTCAAATTCACATCAATAATCTACTAATAGAATTGAACGTACCATAAAGACAACTAGAACCACTATACTCAAAACTTCATTCACAATGAATACAAAAGAAAAGAAACTAACTACAAGACCCACAAAACCAGTAAGCTAAGAGATCACATAATATATCCACACAAGGGACTGACTCGGCACCTCCCACCTAAGGATAAAAGGATCAAAGGTGAAGTTTCTTCCTGTGGAAACTGGTGATATCTCCGTAACAACAATAATGATCGAGGATTTTGAGGGATCGCTCAGACCTGTGAAGCTAGGTGGAGATGATACCTGGTACCTACAATCCTACATCACCAAGAAGAGATACATATATACATATGGATATACAAATCAGATATATGCAAGCAGATGACCAGGATCGATACATCGTGTGGACCTCAACTAAGTGAGGTACTAGAACTTCGTCCTGAGTCATGAAAATACATCTAACACATATCCATGAAACATAAAACATCATGATAATGGTTAGATTCAAATAATTGGGCTAGATCCATAAAACATATAAAAATAGATGGTTTTCTAATCTCATAAACATATAAATGATAACCATAAATGAGCATATACATCATATCATCATTCACAAAACATAAATGTAAATGTATATTCCTAACCATCATAATAAAAATGTCCAAATCAGCAAAGTCTAAGTATCACCATAGGAGAGGTGTTACATCAATACCTAAATTGAAGTTATTTGTGTTGTTCAAATTAATTCACTCCCTCTAAATCTTGCATTTTGATCAACAATAATGTAACAAAATTAATACAATTAAAACATATTAAAAATATATATTCCATTTGATGCAAACTCTTTACATGAAGAAAATATTACCAAGTTTACATATAGAACATAAATAAATATTATGTACTCTATTTTTCAAACAATACATTCCTATTTCACGCTAATCCCAAAAAAATCTGGTAGTGTTGAAATGGTATGGGCACAACTAATAATGCAAATATCAAAACTTAATTTATCAATATTTTCTAGAATTTAGTAAATAATATTTTCAAAGGTCTTCAAAGTATTTTTAGCCTTTAAAACTTTGGACAGTCCTTTATGGGTTAAATCACAGGATCATTCATAGAAATTTAAACTAGAGGTCTTGGAGATCTTTCCAACAGTGAAAATGATATGGATTTTTTATTCCTAGTGAAAATTTTGAATTTTTAACGTTAAACTAAATTTGTTTATAGAAATTTTACTTTTGATAGATTTTTGGTTTTGTTTTGTAATAAATAAGTTTAGATTGTTCAATTTCAATTTCGTGGGGATTTTTGTGACCAATTTGATCATATAAAAATGTTTAAATTAATTATTTAATGGAGAAAAATTACTTTTTGTCTTCCAAATTATGGTTTTTGAATTTCTATTCTTGAACATATTTTTCAATATCACATGTTATACACTAGGTAGTGTACTTTGAAATAATAATTTATATCAAAAGTATAATGTCTTATTTGTTTCTATATGACCCATTGTATGTGGTCATCTTTTGAGAGGCTTAGGTGCAAAAAATGGGATTATTTAGATTATCTACCTTTGAAATGCATACGATCATTTATGGAAAGACAAATGGATGAAATTTTCAAAATGTTGATGGAAGAATAATTAAATAAGAAACATGAGGAAATGATGGAGCAATTTTCTTAGATGCTTCAAAATCAAGATTCATAGACGAAGACCATAAATTATGCATTATTTTTTTTCCTATGGTACTTTATTCTTTTTGGTTCTCAATTTGCTATCTTTGAACTTTATATAATTTGTTATGAACTAGTTCTACACTTTACTCATTGTATGATTTTTTATGTCTTTATCTCAAGGCATTGTAATATATTTTGACAAGAAAAATTATTATGATTTGTAATGGGTTAGGAACCTTCCCGACTAATATTAATAGAAACAAAAGGCTACTATTATGGGAAGATTCACCTTTATACTTGTACAATAAGAAAAGAGTAGGGTTAGGAAAATAACAAGGGGGTCTTAGAACCACTCCATAGTGCAACACCTAACCAAATATTTTTTTATTGCACAATCATAAGGAATATGACACACTAGGCTGAAGAATGACTTAAGAACTAAGTGGGTGAAATGGTCATTCCTTATTTTGTGTAATCTATAAATTGATTAGGTGAAAAAGGATTGACTAATGTTAGTTTGAGGCTGACTTTCATGGAGGAGGTCACCTAAGTTACCTTGTTCCTAGGAAGAGTGTGAAAATAACATCCTATTATTAGTATTTTTGATAGAACTTAGTTGTATACTATTTGTTAAATTATGTACTTTATAGATTTGGTTTGGGTGTATTTTTCTCATTTTCTTACACATAGAAAAATAAGGAAAATATTTCATTGATACGGGTTAGCCTTGG
>BSBK01010807.1:0-97500 GCA_027943335.1 Chamaecyparis obtusa
ATATATCTAGAATCTTGGGAAAACATATCATCGTTTGATTGTGATTAAGGTGGTCAGACATACAAGTGCTTTTTATCTTTTCCCTGAAATTTTTGTACTACTGCATTGAAATCTAAAATTTTGAACAATTAGATTAAAAAATTTTAGACAAGGGTTAGCAGTTTAAAAACTACATTCAATTCCCTATAGATTCTATTCTTCCAACTTTTTCACATAAGGTTCATAAGATGTTCAAATTTTTACGTCAAGTTGACTAACCCTGATTTTATGCTTTTTGATTGCCACTTAAGGCCCTAGTTTGGTATATCATGATCCTACACATACCCCTCAGCCCCTCCTCATCAAAGAAGATGTAATATTTGACTCTTTTACCACATCTGGATTCTAAGATACTTTTTGGACTGTTCTAAATTAGCTACTTGTTATAGAGCTCTAAATCCTTGGCATGAGTCCTGCCAAAAGAGAGCCTCGTCATCCCTCCCTAGGTTCCAAGTCACATTTTCCTGGATAATGAACCTATAGTATATCATGGAGCTCCAAATACTAGAACCCCTTGGGGGGTACTTTTCCCTAAAACTATTTATAGGATCTAAGTTTCTTAAATACTTATAAGTTAAAATTTTGACCCACTTTAGGTGTGGATTTCTATACATATGCCATACTAGTTTGGTCCCTAAATCTTTTCCTTGGAGTTTGATATCTTTTATCCCTACTCCCACTTCCTCATTTGGACTACACACCTTATCCTATGCTAGTAGGGAGATCTTTTTGTCCCTTGTTCCTTTCCAAAAGAAGGTCCTTAGAAATTTATTAAGTTCCTCCCTTTTATTGGTCAAGAGATCTATACATGCTAATTGATAAATAGGTTATTTTATCATGATTGCTTGGACCATAATAGCCCTTCTAGTTGCTGAGAGCCATTTCTCCTTCTAAGATTTCATTTTGGATTTGATCTCACCTATGGTTTTCTCCCATACCTTTGACGACCCTATGCCAGATTCTAGTGGGAGCCCCCGATATTTTCAAGGTAGGAGCCCTTTTTTGAAATTTAGGTTATTACAAATTTCCTATTCCAGATTTGGGTGAGTGTTAAAAAGATCTTTGATTTTTCTGGACTAATCTTTTGTCTAGATGCCACAACATATAGGTCTAGGTTCCTTTTATATGCTCTGGCCTCCTACTTAGTGCTTTGTCCATAGAGATTTGTATCATCCAAAAAAATTTGATGAGTAGTCAAATCTAATTCACTTGTTATTCTAATACCTTTAATCCTATCTTCAAATCTTTCTTAATCAATCGATCTTTGTAATGCTTTTGTCATAATAATAAAGAGGAATGGGGAGATTGGATCCCCTTTTGATCTCAAAGAAACCTTTAGGTGACCCATTAACCAAGATGTAAATTTTGGGATTAGAAATACATTCATAAATCAAATCCACCCATTGCTTAGCAAATCCAAAGGCTATAAGACATTCCTTCAAGAAGAGCATATCCACTTTGTCATAGGCCTTCTTGATGACCAGTTTAATTAACATGCTCGGATCCCTATTCTTTTGAACTGAATGAATAGCTTCTTTTTCTATAACTACCCCATCATAAATTGATCTCCCTAGAACAAACCATGTTTTTTCTTCACTAATTAAATTAGGAATAAGTTTTTGGAGTCTACTATCCATAGTTTTGGAAAATAATTTGTACATGGTATTGCACAACACTATGAAAATAGTATTTAAGTCTGTCAAATTGAAATTGGATCTTTATATCCTCCATCTTTATAGGAATAAATGTTGTCAGGTAGAATTTGACATGCAATTAACTTAGAAATATCTTTTATATTGAGATAATAAGAAGCCTACACATAAAAATTATTTACTCAATCATTATAACTTTATTTCATTTAAATACTTACTATAACATTTACTAATATTTAAAATTGAGAGCAGATACAAATTGAAAGATATTTATTGTTTGAAGCAGTGAAGGAAGAAAAATACCTTCAAAAATTTTATGGTATCATCATAAACCGCATCTGGTTCTTTATCCGATTTTTTGCACATCTTTAGTAGATATGCCTGAATCTGAATCTGATTTTTTTGCCTGTACATGATATTTACAGTATTTGCTAAACATGGCCAAAATATCAACCGAAATATCTTTTGGTGGTATGGTAAACTGAGAAGGTGTAATTATATCCCTTGCAAATTGAATTAGACATTTTATGGTTTGTGACTCCATCGCCACAACTTTGAATTTTTTATTATCTGAGGTCACCTTGCCTTCCATTGATGGATAAAATTTGAACTAAATTGAGAGAATAAAAAACTCAATATTAATATTAGACTCCTACACCATACTCCCTTGGTGTTTGAATCTCAAGCCCACTTGAGATTAGTTCTTAAGGTGAGGTTCCATGTCACTTCATAAAATCCACATCCATCTAGACAACTTCAGAATCAGGGAGTTCTTTCCATTTAACCAAATATTTCTTGTAGGTCCTCTTCCTTGTTCTTTTTACAATCTTGGTGTCTAGAGTCCTTTCAAGTTTAAGTGGTTCTTTCTGTTGAAAATCCTTTAGATCTTCTTGATCTTCTTTTACCTACAAAAACACCTACATACAATTCATCTTTATAAAGAGTTAATTCTACAACATTAAAAACTTGGGATATGCCAATGTTAGAAGGAAGTTGAAACTCATAAGCATTCTTGCCAAAAATTTTGATGATCTGACAAGGTCCAAGTTTTCTCATCATCAACTTTTGTATGTTTTCCTTTTGGAAGTCTTTATTTCTTTAGATTAACCTAGACTAAGTCACCTACATCAAATTTTACATCTCTTATTTTCCAGTCAACCTACTCCTTATATTTTTTAGAGGTCTTTTGCAACTACATTTTAACTTGATCATGTGCTTCTTTTCTTCCTGCATAAAAATCTTTACCATGTGCACTGATGTGTCCATGTGAAGGCATATTCCTTATTTCCAACACTCTTGAATTCAGACCATAAACAATTTGAAATGGAGGCCTGCATGTTCTTTTGTTCACAAAATCATTATAAAAATATTTTGCCTATGGTAGGATAGAATTACACTTTTATCCATGTTATTTAGTAAGATATCTTAACAAGCTCCCTAGTGTCATGTTGACCACTTAAGTTTAGCCATCTATTTGAGGGTGGTATGGAGAGGAGAATTATAAATTTATTTCCAATTTTCACCATAAAGTCCTCTAAAAGATACTAACAAACTTCACATCCCTATCAGAGACAATGTTTAATGGAATCCCATGAATCCTAACCACTTCTTTGAAAAAAATATCTATTACATAGGATGCATCACTTGTGGTGTTTCATGTAAATAAATGTGCCACTTTACTAAATCTTTCCACTATTACAAGTACATTGTCAAAGCCTTTCTATGTCCTATGTAAACTTTCAAAAAAAGTCCATACTTACGCTCTCCCAATGCCTTGAAGGAATTAGTAAAGGTTGATAGTGACCTACATTGGTTGTTTTTCCTTTAGCCCTTTGATAGATTACACAAGTTTCAACAAATTTTCTAACATCCATTTGTAACTTATGCTAGTAGTAATGTCTCCTCACTAGTTCTTATGTATTGTCTATGTAAAAATGTCTCCCCATACAACCACTATTTTTTTCCTTTACAATGGTACTCCTCATGTATAGAATTTTGGGATACATATTTTTTTTCCTTTGAAGACTAAACCTTCTTATATCAAAAAATTTGAAAACTCTAAATGTTACTTTTCATCAAAATCAAAGCATACCTTGTAGATATCTTTGAAGTCTTTCTCCTCAAGATACATATCTTTTAATGCACAAATCAAAACACTTTCCAACTATATCCCTTCTATAGCTAAAACTCTTTTACTAAGAGCATCTATAAAATTTTTGAAACACATTTCATGTTTTTAAGAGTGAAGATGTAGGCTTGTAAATATTCCACACACAAGGGCTCAAGCTTTTCCCTATGAGTCCCGCATCAAGGATTTCTTGAATTTGTCTTGCCACTTCTCCATTTTTTTGTGGATACATCTTATAAGAAGTTTTTTTTGGTAATGTAGCCCCTAGTATGAAATCTATACTATGATTGATCCCTTTGATAGGAGGTAGGATCCTATGGATACATTCTTCCACTATGACTTGGTACTTGGAAAGGATCTCCTTAACCCCCTTGGGTACATTCTTCTTCCTCTCTTCTATCCCTCCATCTGGAGTAGGGTCTTCCCTCTTATTTGTTATAGTCATTATTAAAAGGTGTGGTTCCTCCTCTTTCTTTATCATTTTGAGGAATTCATTTCCTCCTATAAACATGATCTTGGTTTCCTTCTCCTCATGTTCCTTACCTTCAACAAGCAGTCATACTAGTTCTATGACCTTTCCATCCTTTTTTATGAAGTATGTTTTCCTTTGAACATCATGCTGAGCTTTCAAGTCATATGACCAAGGCCTTTAAAAAAGTGATGCAGGTCAGGGATAGGAATAAAATCAATGGATAGTCCAAACCTACACCAATAGTTACAGAAAAAAAAACCATGTCATAATACAACAATATAATGCTTCAAAATAGAATTTCATTCAACATGCCCAACTGTAAGGCCTTTTGGGTTGCAACCTTATACAAAAGATTATGAAAAAAGAGACTTATCTCTCATCATATCTTCATCCACTTTCCAATAGACCTCTTCACACTTTATTTCCTTCTTTCCTACTCCCCCACTACTGCCACATCAATCTAAGCACTCAATATATAGCCAGCAAAGCCACAAGTAGGCCAATCAGGCATTTAATTACATTATATGTCTAGACTAAGGAGAGGAACCAAAACTAAATACAAAAATAAAAAAACATGATGCGAGGTTAAATTTAGGTCCACACATGATCCAAGAACATGCCCCTAACTTAGCAAGATCCCATTTCATCATACCGAACCACACAAGACAAAAACTCCACATTTCATGTGTAAACTGACTGAAAATCGATACGTGAGGAAAACAGTCATAACTCCCAACTCCTAATGAATTATGATTTTTGGTCTTGGGAAAAGATATTATTTTAGGTCCTCTTTAATTTCCTTAGAGGGAAAAGTTTGATTCATTAAGGATCAATGACTACATGACACACAATCAGCATGTGAAAAGTAGGAAAATACAGGTCTGGCAACAAGGAAGACAACTCTAACTTTGAAACTATCCATCCAATCCTTATGCGGTCATAGGATAAGGTTCCAAAATAGGTCCTAAACATCATGTAAGATTCATATAACATGAAACCAACAACCACAAAAACTATAATGCAAACAACATATAGGTACATAAAACATGAAATGTTTTTGGTTGGTGCAAGATTGCTCAAAGACCCAAGATGCTCCTACATCAGACACCCCAAGTAAATAAAAAAAAGTTCTCATGAACTTTGTAAGGGATTTGGGATAGGTATTCCATATCTATTCTTAACCCATATCTCCTATGTTCCTTCATTCCATGTTGTCTTCACTTTATCCATTGTCACACTCAAAAAAATATCTTGTCCTATGCTTTTCTCATCCCTTTTTTCTACAACTGACAGAAATTGATTCTGATCATCCTCTCCACTATTGATTACACTAGTACTTTAATGAATCATAGTTCCTCTAGACATACTAATCATCACGCCATCATCTACATCCCTCTATGTCACTAGTGTCATTATTTGATGTACTATCTTTGTCAAAAAGTTGATTTTCTTTTTAATCTCTATAAATTCCTCAAATATGTCATGCTCCTTTTCTTTCAAACTCAACTTCCTTTCATCCATAGGAATAGGTTCATCAACTCTATGCTCCTAATTTTTTTTACTTCTATAAGGATGACACTTGAAAACACTGCATCCCTTAACTCCTATTTCTTGCAAAGGTAACAACTTATGCCTAGATCTACCATGCGTTACCACATACGTATTTGCATGACCATCAAACATAACATGTCTATCAAATTCCCAAGGTCTCCGAGAAATAGATGAAAAGCATCCATAGGAAATACATCACACAATGTTTCATCATGATAAGATCCAATCTAAAAATTAACCAAGCATTTCTCTTCAATCCTAACCTTAGACACATCTTGTATCCAACTAATCTAATAAGGATTAGGATGTTTCTTTCTTTCCAAATTCAATTTACTAACCATCTCCTCTGAAACAAATTTTTTAGAACTACCACCATCGACTATGACATTACATACCTTATCCTTGCACTTACATATGGTTCTGAACAAATTTCTTCTTTGTACTAGTTCCTAGATACATGTAGCTAACCTCCTAGTGATAAGAAATTAAACTTGTTCTGCAACATTCTCAATGTCTTCTTCGACAGTTAATGCAACTCTTCTTTTAGGACATTGGAAACTTCTATGACCATGTTCACCACATTAATAACAAGTACCAGTGAACTCATTTTTCTATCTTCCTCTCTATCCATTTTTTAAGTTCTTAGTGGTTTGACCACTGCTTGATCCTACATTAGTCTTCTTAGGATTCTCTATCACATTACCTCTAGCAATTGTTTCATCAGTCTTTCCACTTTTCTTCATATTATTTTGTCTCCCTTCAAACTTCTTGTTCAACTTTTCCTCAATCTTTAATGTGATTTGATAAGCATCTCCTATAGTTGTCATTCAAATAGTAAGTAACTCTTCTTGAATACTAGGTCTTAAGACATAAACATACCCAACAACCTTTTCTTTATCAGCTTTAGAATGATTAGTCCTAATCAGGATTATGTAAAACTCTTCAGTATACTCCTGCACTGATTTGTTAGTCTGCTTCAAGGCTTGCATCTTCTTAAACATCTCCAATTCATAATCCATCGGAATGAATTTATTTTTCAACTTGTCAACCATTTAGTTCCATCTAGTGATATATTATTTTCCTCTCCTCCTTCTTTCCAATTGAACTTGTCTCCACCAAATATTTGCATGACCTTTCAACTTATTCTTTGCAAATCAAACTCTATTAGGATCTTCTATTTCTTCAAACTCAAAATATTCATCTATCTCATTAATCCAATCAATCAACTCTTCTGACCTAAGGCTTCTAGAAAATGTAGAAACTTCAATCTTAGGTCTTTTCCCAATTTTAGACATAGCTTTCAAGATTCTATTCTCCTTTGGATCTCTAGCTTATTCTATAGCTTCTTCAAAGTGATCTTCCTTAGATTCATCATCACTATCTTCTTTCAAGGTAGTCTTCTTTCTCAATTCCTCTTGTAGATCTTGCACTTGTTTTTGCAAAGCCCTAAAATCATCAAGATCAAATTCCCCAATAGGTTCTTCCTCTCAAATCTCATGAGCTCTTCTCGAAGGCATCTTTAATACAAGGTCTTGGTGCAAACTGCCTCACCATCAGTGATCTGTCCACATACTCAAGATCTTCAAGCTCTAATACAACTTGACATAGGTCAAGAATGGGGATCCAATCAATGGATAGTCTAAACCTACACCAACACTTACAAAAAAAACAACCACAATGGAATACAACAATATAATGCTTCAAAATAGAGTTTCATTCAACATGCCCAGCTGTAAGGTCTTCCTGGTTATGACCTTATACAAAATATTATGAAAACAAAGACTCAAATCTCATCATATCTTCATCCACTTTCCAATCAACCTCTTCACACTTTAATACCTTCTTTCCTACTCCCCCACTACTACCACATCAATCTAAGCCCTCAATATATAGCCAACAAAGCCATAAGTTAGCCTTCAGACATTTAATTACATTATAGGTCCAGTCTAAGGAGAGAAACCAAAACTAAATATAGAAATAAAAAAACATGATGTGAGGTTAAATTTAGGTCCACACATGATCCAATAACATATACCTAACTTAGAAAGATCCCATTTCATCTTAGGGAACTACGCAAGACAAACAAATCCATGTTTCACATGTAAACTGGCTAAAAATTGATACCCGAGGAAAACAGTCATAACTCCCAACTCATGATGAATTAGGATTTTTGGTCTTGGGGAAATATATTATTTTAGGTCCTCTTTAATTTCTTAAGAGAAAAAATGATGATTCACTAAGGATCAATGGCTACATGATACACAATCAGCATGTGGAAAGTAGGAAAATATAGCTTCAATTGCAAGGAAAATAACTCTAACTTTGAAACATCATGTAAGCTTCGCATAACATGAAAATAACAACCACAACAACTATAACCCAAACAACATATAGGTACATAAAATAGGAATTTTTTTTCATTGATGAAAGATTACTCAAAGACCCAAGATGCTCCTACATCAAAAAGAAGGTGGCATGCATCCATGTCAACTATATCACAAAATATTTTTTCTTTGTAAGAACCAATTTGAAGCTCTATCCATGAATACTCTTCTAACAATGTTTTTTGAGCTTTAGTTACCCAAGACACCTTATATATAAAATGATGAGGCACTCTCTTAAGCTTCAAATTTCCTACCATCTCTAAGGAAACCAAATTTTTTGTAGACCCAGAATCAATAATAACTCTACATACATTACCTCATAATTTGCATGTGGTCTTGAAGATGATCTTCCTTTGTGGTGGCTCAAAATTAGTAAGGAAATTCAACAAGGTTTTCCTCATCATCAGGGATTCTCCTTTCTATGGCATCCCATAAGCATATGAGGCATTCACACTTTGATAATCCATGGTGTGAACAAAGTGTGTTCTTCTATCTCCTTGGGAGCTTGACCCTTCTCTCTATGAAAAGTTAGGTGAAATGTGACCTTCCTAATTGTAACTAAAAATTTTTGGAGGTCTTGAGTTCCTTCCCCTAAATTAACCTATACAAATTGGTCTTCTACCTCTATAGTTCCCTCTTGAACTGCCTTCTCCTTTGGAGTTATTATGATCTGATTCTCCTTGGGGTCTAGGGTTCCTTCCTATGCCATTAGATCCTCCTCTTCCTCTAAAATTTATTCCTCTACTTCTATTGTTCTTCTCTTGTCTCCTCTTAATCTTTTCTTCCACCTTTAATTCCAATTGAAA
Source organism: Chamaecyparis obtusa (assembly GCA_027943335.1). NCBI lineage: Eukaryota > Viridiplantae > Streptophyta > Pinopsida > Cupressales > Cupressaceae > Chamaecyparis > Chamaecyparis obtusa. The sequence goes on from BSBK01010807.1 coordinate 9,033, forward strand.
GAACTTGTGGATAGAATTAGGGTTCAGGAGATTCAAATCATTTTGGATATTTATTCTTAGGCTATTTAGATATCTAGCTACTTTCTCACTTTTTGTCTCACTTGCCTTAGACTTCATGCTAAGTCTCTAAAATTATTCAGTATATGTACTAATATCCATTTATTTTTGTCTCCTATTTTGGAGTTGAACTTCATAGCCTTTTGGGACATGAGTCTCTTTTATTTTAGCAGCCATTCTATTCCATCTGGTAATCATACTTCTTTCTTTTTTCATGGGTATGTGCATGATCATGGTATGCCAAAAAGTGGCGATGTGAAAAAGAAGTTCTGATTGATAGACTCTTTGAAAAACAACTATAACTTTCAAACAATATAACATTTTTAAAATATGAAATATACACCACATTTTATGCTTCACCTAGTACAATAATAATAAGCAATTCTTTCAATTTGATGAAGTTTACACTAAGTTAAGGTGGTCAGACAGGAGAGTTTTTATATTAAGGAAAATTTGTCGAAAAAAAATAATAATTAATTATTTACTTAGAGAAAAATACAAAAAAATATACATCACATCCAGACATGACTCTACCACTTTTATCTATAATCTTATAAAAAAATATTATCATTTAATTTTGTTTGATGTGGTCAGACATACACCTACTTGTTATCTTTCTAGTCCTGATTGATAGAATTATTAAAAAATAGCTATAACTTTCAAACTATATAACATTTTTTAAATCTAAAATATGTGACACATTCTATGATTTTCCTACTACAATAATTTTTTTTTTTCAATTTGATAAAGTTTAGACTAAGTTAACGTGGTCAGACATGAGAGTTTTTGTATTCTAGAAAAGTTGTAGAAGAAAAATCATAACTAATTATTTACATGGAAATAAATTACAAAAAAATATGTCACATTTGGACATGAGTGTACTACTTGTATCTATAATCTTGTAAAAAAAATTTATCATTTGATTGTATTTAAGGTGGTCAGACATACACCTACTTCATATTTTTTCCTGAAATTTTTGTACTACTACATTGAAATTTTAAATTTTTAACATATAGAATAATTATTTTTTCAAAAAAGGCTTAGTATCTTAGAAACTAAATTCAATTTTCTACAAATTCTCTTGTTACATATTTTTGATTAATTATTTATAACTTGTTCAAATTTTTATGTCAACTTACCTAAACCTTATTTTCTAAATTTCCATTGCCACTTAAGGGCCTAGTTTGGCATACCATGATCCTGCACATACCCTTACCCTTTCTCCTTGGATGACATTCCACCATGTTAGAGCTTCTCCTTTCACCTTGGACTTTACCACTTTCACCTTTTGGTCTTTAGTTATTTCCTCACATTCAAATAAATTAATCAGGGACTCAATCCACTCCCTGACATAGTTAGCATTCATCGTCCCACTAAAGATGGGTAGATCTAGTTTATTGTCCATGGTTCTCCTCTCCATAGACTTAAGAGCCTTCAAGAGGTATCTATGCTCTGCAAGATCCTCTTCTTCCTATCTAGGGAACTCCTCTTCTTCCCCTTATTCTTCTCTCTGTAATTTTTCTCCTCTTCTATCAACTTTTCCCTTCAACCTTTCTAGTTCTTCTCTCATCCATCTATTTTGTTCTTATTTCTCTTGGACAATCTTGGAAAGTTCTACATTTGTCAATTTAGGAGGCATTGTTTGGGCCTCTTCTTCTAACTCTATCAATGACATATCCTCTAATCCTCTCCCTAAAGGATTCTCATATGCTTTGATACCAATTCTGATGCAGAGCGGCTTCATAATTCAACTTCCTAACCTCTCTCTCCACAAAAATCACCTTTTTGGGTATGTGCAGGATCATGGTATGATAAAAAGTGGCGATGTGAAAAAAAACTTATTTTCACTTGTCCAAAACCCCACAAATAGATTTATTGACTTTTTAGTAGGCTTGGGTGTTAGTACACCTGGCCAAACCAAAAACCAAACCTGAAGGCATAATCAGATATCCAATATTATTAGATATTCGATATTATTGGATATCCAATATTTTCCAGTGAATATATATCACTGTACCCAGCCGCATTCAATGTTTTTTCATTACAAAAATGTGAACGTAGCTAGAGTTTTCAGATATCTGGTTTCACATCCCCTACCTAATTTTTGCTAAATCACCAGGTAAGTAAAGCTTCTAATTTTTATTGTTTTAATTATTTTTTATTATTTTTAAATAGAAATATATAGTTTTTTATAGAAGAATTAGGGTAGCAATGAGTTTTTGTATTATTTTTTCAAATTCATTGTAATTATCTATTTTTTTTCATTGTTATCAGACATGGAATCAGAAAACCCTCCTAATGATCCTGCAAACAATCTAGAGCCACCTCCCAACAATCCACCACTTCCAAAAGATGTACCTGTCACAAACCCTCACCATTTAGAAGATCTAATAGGAGATAATTTAAATGAACTTAGAGGATTTCAAACCACATATGCCAATATCCCCACATTTCTCCCCATGTTTATGATAGTGAACTCAATTATTGAAAATATGAAGAAACTTACACAACATAATACTGCACTTCTTTGGTGCGATTCTATGCACGCCCAGTTTGACGATGGGCTTGATTATGATCAAGTCATGAACCTAAATATAACAAAACATGACATAGCTAATCTTTTTGTGGATCCTAAAACTAGTCTAAAAGTAGACCATAAAAAAACCAAGTTGTCAATTAAATGGTGAACAAATAGTGCAATATGTGACAACTTTTGGGACTGTTGGTGGATGGTTTTTGATAGACCACCTCACAATAATTTGGATGTCCCATTTTATTTAATTATAAAATTGAATGCTGAATTTGTGCTCGGTCACAAGGTGAATTATTGAAGTCTGAGACCAAACTAGGGTGTGGCTTTAGGTGCTCCACAACACAGGGCACATGCACAATGGGTGAAATCGTGCACATATGTCCCCCCTCCCGAGATTTCACCACCTCCCACAATGCAACATCTAGACATTATTGTTGAGGCCAACTCATAGACTATTTGAGCCATTCACACCTTGAATGATTTTCTAATTACGTAGAGCAGGACATTGTTGCCTCCTCATCCCAATGCTTCTGGCGCTTCCACATCCTCCACAAGCTCACATGTTTGTGTGCCCCACACTTGTGTTGTATGCAAGAATCTATGATTTGGTCTCCTGACTGATAGTGATGCATATAATTTTGGCTTCGATGGGGATGTTTCTACATAGCACACTACAGGCACTAAAGCAGCTCATGGAGATGTGCATCAGGAGCCTACAGTGCCATGGACTCCCACTATTACGGTAAGGGTAAACCATTCACTTTTTACATTATTTTTAAATTTTATTGTTCATATTTTTAGTAGAATTTCTTTATAATAATTTCCCACTTATATCTTTTTATGTGTTACATTTATGTTTAGTTAATGACAGAGGAGGAGATGGCATAGGTGGAGGGATCCACACTTTTGGCCATATCATTTGGTCTTGACTCTTCCACGGTACATATGTTTTAATGTACTCATTGGTTTCCTTTTAAATTATGATAATAGTATATGTACATTGTTTTCTAATTTTTATGATCATCTTTTACATACTAATGTAGGTGTCACCAGTTTCCATCAGGGGGCAATGTGAGCGGGTGTAGGTGTCAGCTGTTGATAAAGGAAAGGTAATTAAGTAATTTAGTTTGTTTATGCATACATGTATACTTATCAATTGTGTGTACTCATTTTTAATTGACATGGTTTATTTGATAGAGAGTTGCATGTGATGATGTTGTGAGACTCTATTGTTAGGATAGAGTCACAGGCATATCCATTCGGAGTGATAGCCCCATGGTACATACATTTCTAAAGTTATTTGTTTGTATTTTTCTATCAAGTATATATAATATGGTCAAGTTATGTTAATAAGAAGTATTTGTTTGACTTTTGTAGGTCACTCCTAGTTTGAGGGAGCTAAAATGACAAGGCTTTATTTTGCTGATTACTCGGCCAACAATCCCTGAAGAAAGATCAACACAGGTAAGTTTTAATGTTAATTCTATTATTTTGTAAACATATATTTGCTACCAAGTTTTTAACATTAAATAGTGTAACTTGTAGATCAATCTCATGTTCGCAAATATATACAAGTGGGAGTCGACATTGGTGGCACTATTCTTGCACTACCAAGGACATATATTGGGTCTCCTACCCCCGGGAGGAGACAGAGAGGCGAGGTATATGAGAGTTCAATTTTAGTTTAAATTTTATTTATTATTTTTTACTATGATTCTGAATTTTAATCTAACTTGAGGTTTCACTTTTGTGTTTGAATGTAGGATCCATTAGAGCCTAAGAGTACTTCAAAGAGGCTCCATTTTGATGATCCACTAGTAGAATAGGATGTCCTTGAAATATTTGTAGTTGAACTTCTTATTTTGAGATGTCATATGACATATTTTGAGATGGCGTATGTCACATTGTATCTAGATATGTGGACATATAAATATGTACAGAATTATTATTCATTTTGATATATATATGAAACTTGATATTCGATCCAATTTGTTAATTGTGTGTTCATTTATTCATTATTAGTATGTAAATATGATTGTGCACGTATGTACTCATGTGTACAATTTATGCGTTAAGTATATTCATGTATATTCAAGTACATTATTCATAACCTAAATTCACATGTATGGGCTATGTGCACGACTTAACTGAATTCATGTTGTATGCTTTATAATTTATGTTCTACATGTATGCTTCATGACTTAAGAAAATTTATGTGTACACTTTATGTGCTATGTGTGTTCATGTGTCTAATTAATCATTTGAGGTATATAAGGATATCTATTAAAGTGGTTTCAAGGTTTTTAGACTTACCATTTACTCCCAATGGCTAAAAGACTTCAAACTAGCCTAATTACATAATCAAACACCCTTTTGGCAATAATCAAACACCCTTTTGGCCATATCAAAACATATTGATCTTTTGGACAAAATATCAGTACTCTACCTAGACCCTTGCAAATATACTAGGAACACCTAAGAAATGCAATCTTGTAGCATCTCATGGATTGCCAATACCTCTCACGGGGTCCAAGTTATGAGCCTCCATAGTTTGTTGACCAATCGTGCTTAGTGCACCTTGGGGACACTTTGGTTCGGCATGGTCCAGAATGTTCTGCTGACTTAGTGGTCAAAATAGGGTTGTCCCTAGCATTGACCTGTCCAACCAGAGCTAATGGCATAGTCCATTTGTTTCCAGGATGAACGGTTTAGAAGTAATCAATTGGTGTAACTTTCAACTGACCCTCACTGCAAGTTTTGGCATCGAGCAAGACTGGTGTACCAAATCCAAAAAAATTTGAATCTACCAGAATGTAGAGACATTATTGTAGGCCTCAAAAATGTTGTCCTATATAATCTCATGAATCTCTAATACCTCTCACAAGGTCTAAGTTACGAGCCTAGAAAGTTCACTGCACAATCATGCTTAGAGCACCTTGGGGACACTTTGGTCCGGTGTGGTCTGGAATGTTTTGCTGACTCAATGGTCAAAAAGGCATTGTGCCTAGAATTTACCTGCCCAACCAGAGCTAATGGCATAGTCCATTTGGTACCAGGATGAATGGTTTGAAAGTAATCCATTGGCGCAACTTTCAACTAACCCTCACTGCAAGTTTTGGCATCAAGTGAGACTGGCGTGCCAAATTCAAAATAATTTGAATCTCCCAGAATGGAGAGAGGTTATTTTAGGCCTCAAAAATTCCATCTTTGAGCATTTCATGGATCTCTAGTACCTCTCACGGGGTTTGAGTTACAAGCCTAGAAAGTTCATTGACCAATCGTGCTTAGTGCACCTTGGGAACACATTGGTCCAGCATGGTTCAAAATGTTCTACTGACTTGGTAGTCCAAAAAGGGTTGTCCCTATCATTTACCCACCCAACCAAACCTAATGGAATAGTCCATTTGGTGCCAGAATGAACAGTTTGGAAGTAATCTATTGGCGCAACTTTCAACTGACCCTCACAGCAAGTTTTGGCATTGAGCGAGATTGGTGTGCAAAATTCAAACTAATTTCAATATCCTAGGATGGGTAGAGGTTATTTTAGGCCTTAGAAACACCATCTTGTAGCATCTCATAGATATTCGATACCATTCACAAGATCTGAGTTACGAACCTAGAAATTTTTCCACCCAATCATGCTTAGTGCACCTTGGAGACACTTTGGTCTAGCATGGTCTGGAATGTTCTGCTGACTCAGTGGTCAAAAAGGGGTTGTCCTTAGAATTTAATTGTCTAAATAGATCTAATGGCATAGTTGATTCAGTTTTGGGATGAATGGTTTGGAAGTAATCCACTGGCGCAACTTTCAATTGACCCTCACTGCAATTTTTGACATCGATTGAGACTGGAGTGCCAAATTCAAAAAAAATTGAATCTCCCAAAATAGAGAAAGGTTATTGTAGGTCTCAAAAAATCCATCATGTAGCATCTCACAAATCTCTGATACCTCTCATAGGGTCTGAGTTATGAGCCTAGAAAGTTTTCTGCCCAATCATGCTTAATGCACCTTGGGAACACTTTGGTCCGTCGTGGTCTGGAACATTCTGCTGACTCAATGGTTGAAATGGGGCCATCCCTAACATTTACCCACCAAATTGGAGCTAATGGAATAGTCCATTCAATGCTGGGATGAATAGTTTAGAAGTAATCCATTGGCTCAACTTTCAACTGACCCTCACTGCAAGTTTTGGCATCGAGCGAGACTGGCATGCCAAATTCAAACTAAATTGAATCTCCCAGAATGGAGAGAGGTTATTATAGGCTCAAAAAATCCATCTTGTACCATCTCATGGATATTTGATACCTCTCATGGCATCCAAGTTACAATCCTAGAAATTTCACTGCCCAATCGTGCTTAGTGCACCTTGGGGACACTTTGGTCTGGCATGGTTTAGAATGTTCTACTGACTCAGTGGTTAAAATGGGGTTGTCCCTAGTATTTACCCACCCAACCAAAGCTAATGGCATAATCCATTCAGTACTAGGATGAATGGTTTGGAAGTAATCCATTGGCACAATTTTTAACTAACCCTCACTACAAATTTTAGCATCGATTGAGACTGGCGTGCCAAATTCAAACAAATTTGAATCTTAATGGAGAGAGGTTATTTTTGTCACTAAGGATTTCACCTTATTTTGCTAAGTATTGAACCCAGCAATCCTATGAAACATGGGACTATTCTCAGGCTATGGGTAACCTATCTGAGAATACACCTCCAGATTAAGGGTCGGCTTCCCCTAGATCACTTGAAACTTATCTAAACTTGGAGGGAAAAGGGATAGAAAAATGCTTGAAAATAAATAGCTACAACTTGAAATGAAAGGAAGGTGATCCACCGAATTTGAAGAGAAACCACAATTGAGAAAAAAGTTCACTTCATCAGCAATTCAAATCTAACTCACAACTCAATCCTACTTTCTTAACCCTCAATGAAATAAGGTACTTAGAATCCAGAAAAGGAAGAAAAACTTCACAAATTTGACATTCTTGATTATACACAAATCACACCACTAAATTAAGACAAATCCTTGAATACCCACTTGAATCCAAAATGTAGATTAAGGATATAGAAACATCACAATAATCTTACATATGGCTTCAACAGCAAACCTGGAATTATAGGAGAACAAGAAGCATCAATTTTTATTGCTAAAAGAAATAGGTACAATTGTGTCTCTCAGAGCTACAACACTCATATTAGAGAGAAAAAGTGAAGAGCCAACCTCAATCACCAAAAGTGAGAGGTATAAAACTAAAACTAAAGAATCTACATTCAAACTCCACTACCTCCTAAGAATAGAAAAGTCAAAACATGGACCTATGAGGCATCATCATGGTCTGAATGCTAGATTCCCAGATTCCTTGGGGCGAGGAAAGTGGGGGCCTAAAAATGAACAATCAAAGATGACCATTACACCCACTAAGTCATGCCACTAATTGATAATCTAACAATGGTTTATAGAAAATACCACTTGTCAATATCTTACAATAAAAGATGGCCATGACTTAACATTTAAAACTATCCACTATGATCTCTAATAGATACAATTATATTTTTAAAGAAAAATCCTCAACTAAAAAGGGACGGACATCTTTAAAAATAACAACCTTAAAACAAAATCTTCAACCCCTAAGGAAAACTATAGGTTACATACAAAAAGATGGAATATCAACTCCCCAAAAATGGGAGGATATCCATACGATGAAAAAATCACATATAACCTAAAGTCTTGAGGCATCGGCATTACACTCAACCCTAAAAAGGGGAGGAAGCAATAATATCATCAAATAATGCTTGAAAAATGGCATTACAACTCCCACACTCAGCATTTGGCAACATTCTAAACCTACTACAACTCCTCCTGGTCATCACTTGGAAACAACACTCGAACAATGGCAACATTCCGAGGTAGGCATGTATGAAATGATATATCTTTCTTGTGGCAATAGTGTTTCATTTTTTTCTTGCTGTAGACTTTGTATGCTAGGGTATTATGAAAGTTCTTCATAGCATTGTACTTTGAATTTCCTATATATTGCAATGCATAATTGAGTTTTCATGTAACATCCCTTCAAAAATTGGGGCTCTATGACTTGATGTTGTTCTCTATATACAATAATGTTTTGTAGACTATGTATTTCATGTTTGGTTCTTTGAAAAAGTAAGGCATTACTACATTCGAAAGTATTTGAGCCTTGATAATGGAGAGGGCACTATATACACATTGTGCTTACTATTTTTAATTCATGTGCTTGACATTAGGATTCTCCCCTATTTGTATTACTTCTTCATAAAATCCTTCAGAAAATAAATTATTTTTGTTTTCTGAAAATCCTTGATGACATCATCATTTATTAATTAATTATTTATTTAATTAATTTATTTATTTTTATGGCATTAAATCCCTCTGTCTTAATTAAAAATCTTTAATTAAGGAATCTAGCCTAAAAATATCATTTGGACATTATCCCTAATTTATTAATTATTTAATTAATAAATTGCCCAAAAACTTCAAAAATAAATTAATTTATTTTTTATCCCAAACTTGGCCAATTTCCTCTAGACCACTAACCTCTTCCAAAATCTTCTAATCCCTTCTTAATCTCGATTAAAAGGCTAATCCCATCTTTTCTAACCCTAATCCCAAGGTTAAATATTTAATTAAGGTTAAATATTTAATTTTCATATTTATTGAAAATATTTTAATAAATATTCCTAAAACTTAAGCTTTTGGAATAAATAACCTTTTATTCCATGAAACTAAGGAGAAATCTAGACTCTTCTAGAATCTTCTCAAATCCACCCTCTTCACCCATCCGAATCCTACCCTTAAACCTTTGTGCAATCCTAACCAAGCTTAAGACTTTCCTAAACCAAAGCAAAGTCTTTCCTTCCAAATATCTCAACCACAAAGCATTTATTGCTTCCCCAAAGTCTTCAAAGCCTCTTAAAGCCCATTCATTGCTCTTACAAGTATTTATTTGGAGAGTTATGAGCTTGGAGCCCCCTTTGTTGACTCCTTTTTGCCCTTCCCTTCATCCACTCACCTTGTGACATGTGTCACCTCCTGATTGGCTGAGAACTAGCACAATCCATGTGCTTCCCTTTGAATGAATCTTGGCCTCTCTTAAGGATTTCAATCCTGGCCCTTCATTCCTCCTACCCCAAGCCTTAGAAATCCTATAAATACCCTCACTTCCTAAGGCAAATCATCTTTCAACTTTCAAACTCAATAGCAAAGTTATAATGCCATTTTCATTCTAGCATTAGCATAAACTCTTCATTTTAGATCATTTTCAAGCTTAAATCACATCTAAATTAGCTTAATTGGATTAACATAGATTCATTTCTTGTTTTAATCTTAGTTCTTTCATTTAGCTTTGCATATTTGTGTGATCTTGAGGCCTTTGAGGCAAAATAGGTTCCTCATACCTATTTTGTGTCATTTTGGATTTTCTTGATCCTCAAATCATCTATCTTGCATGCTCCAAGTGCTTGAGTTTGCACACCCACATCCCTCTATATCTAAGCATATCAAACGGTACATGGGCGCATCCGTTTTAAGCTTAAACTGAGGTGGCTTTGATTTTAGTTTGCTAACCATTAAATTTGATTTGATAATATGCTATGATGTTTGTTTGTCTTTGGCCTTCAAAATAGGTTTAGGTGCACTCACAAATCCTAGTCTACATTCTGGCACGCACGGTGGGACTCAAACCACAATCATTTTGATGAAACTATACTTTATATGCTTTTTTTTTTGCAAGAAATAAAGAAATGTCACCTTCATGAAAAGAAATGACGCCTACAGCAATTAAATGTCGCCTTCAAACAAAGAAATGTCGCCTTCAACAAAAGAAATGTTGCCTACAAGGAATTCAGTCACGCCTTCAAGGAATTAAATCACGCCTTTGAAGAAAGAAATGACGCCTGTGAACTCTGTTTTCACGCCTGCATAATTGAGATTTTCTTGTTGTCGGCAACTTCTGTTACGTTCCAGAATTCTCTTCTGTCGCCTTCTTTTAATTAAATCACGCCTGTAACAAAAGAAATCACGCCTCTGGTTTTTTATCTGTCGCCTTTTGAGGTACAGAATGTCTCCTGTAGGAATTAAATGTCGCCTCTGCACTTTCCAGCGTCGCCTATAAGCTGGACAGTGTCACTTTTTGTTTTTTGCTTGGAACTGGTTTTTTTTCATTTCTTTTATTACAGCAAAGGTCAAACTCAATCTTGAATGAAACTTAAAGAAATGAACTTAGGTCCTAGAGTGTCATTGTCAATTTGAAAAGCAAACCAAATCTTGAATGCACTAAAGGAATGAACAACTCTATTCCCTATCTCGTTTCAAATTCCAAAGCAAGCAAACAAATTCAATCTTGAGTGATCTAAGGGACAAAACAAAGCTTTTTCAAAGTTCTTAAATCAACTCGCTAATCAAATCTTGAATGCACAAAAGGAAAGAACTTGCAACCGTTCAAAGCATTTACATTTTGAGGAAAAGAACAAATCAAAAGCTAATCACGAGTGTCTTCATTTTCAAAGTTCAAACATCACTTAATCAAATTTGGGAAAATGAACAAAATCTGCTTGATGTGCATGTAGGAGTTTTTCAATTCTTGCATAAACCTTGTTAGAGTAAGCAACATGGAACACTTGAACTTGGACAAGTTCACTTGTTCTACTTTTAGCGAGGCCTGTCCAAGGAGAAGCGCTTCCTCCTCGGAGAACGACCTCAAACCGGTATCCCCCCCAGCCGGTATACAAATAAGTGAATACCAAAAGAATCACTTACATCTCCTAATCACCGGGCGTTCGTGCCAAACACGTGACTGGGGATGTTAAACATTCCTCTCCCCCAGCATAATTGGCAAGGCTCTTAAGTGAGTCACGGATGATCAGCATAACCGGGTATGGAGACACCATGGAACAAATAGCAACCTGATAAACTAGAAGCTACCCTATCTACATCCGAAAGTATCAAAATCCTTGTGCAAGGACCGATTCCAAGGGGTTTACCGGGTCGCCTCAAGATTACTCACCATTTGTATTCCCTTCTGGGGGATACCAAGCTGTGGGCAAGCGATTTTGATACTCACCTTCCTTAGGTAGATCTGTTTGAAGTGCTTGACAGTCAAAAACTCCGTGAAAACACTTGTTGAAACATACACTTTCAAAGCATTTATCAGAGTCTTGTTTGTATCTCACAAAGTTGCTTTGTCCTTTGTGAAGATTGCTTTTATCAAATCCTTTGCCAATGGAAAAACATCAAGCAGATCTATAACTTGGTTCGAAGGACAATCAGAGCAGCCATCCCAAAACTTGGTCATCTCCCATCCCTTTGTCTGTCTGCTTCCGTCAGTCATCCCAATCTGAGTCTTAGTCTTCCAAACCATCTTCGTCCTTCCTCCTTATCCAACCCATTCACAAAGTTAGCATGTCTCAAATCTATAATGAGTTTGGTTATGATATCTCTCCTCTCCCACCAATCGATCCTAATGATGATGAAGGTCTTGTAGACCATGATGCCTATTACAGCCAGTTTCCTCCAAGCAACCCCCAGCGTTCCATCATTCCTCCAATCCAGCCAACCATGCCTTCGCGCTTATCTCCTAGCACTCCCTTTCATGTCCTCGGCAAGGCTAGCACTCCTTTTCATGTCCTTGGCAAAGCAAACCCAGTATCTTATCCATCCCCAACTTATCCTTGTCTTCAACCTACACCTCTTCCATATGCTCCTTTCAGACCTCCACTTTCTGCTATGTTCATTTCTCCATCACCATCATCCCTTAGAAACGCTTCACGCTACTTCCCCTATCTAAGGCCTCCATCTACCCATCCTCCAAAAAATTTTGAAATCCAAGATTCTAGTCCTCCCATCCTTTTCACCAAACCTCTATCCTTTCCCAAACCACCATCTTCTGCTCCAAACCCCAATCCTCCATCCTGTCTCAAACCACCATCTTCTACTCCAAACCCTAATCCTCCATCCTGTCCCAAACCACCATCCTCTCTTCCAAACCACATTACCAAAAGTCTCTTCCCACCAGTAGAGTTCATCCCTCAACCCACTCCAAAACCTGTACCTCAAGCCATCACCCCCATCTTTTCAGCACCATCATCCCTTCAAACCGCTGCAGCTACATCATCCCATCAAGCAAAATCCAAAGCTCCCTTTTCAAAATCATCTTTTTCATGGGTGTTCCCTTCTTTCTCTCCTCCTTCGCAAACATCTACCCAAGCACAAACCCCACTTTCATGCGAAGACCATCCAAGCTCCCCATCTCTTCCACCTTCCAAACCTTCTTCACCACAAAAGTCTCCAAGGAAACCAATAACAGAACCCAAGGAAGAGCCAATAGCAAAATCCATGCCTGAAAATGAAAAGCCAAGTAATCCTTCATGTGAAGCCATCATTGATGAAGCCCATCCAGTGCTCCCATCTATTATCTATCTTCCATACATCCCAACCATTGATCCTCTTCCATCTCCTATCATCGTTGAGTCCCTTCCATCTGGAGTATCTATCCAAACCCCAGAATCATCTCCTCCTAGCATTATCCAAAGCATACCTAATGAGCTTCCTGAGTTCATCCCTCTTCCTACCATTGCAGCTGAAAGATCTTCCATCCTTTTATCCATACCATCTGAAGAGTTCTTCCTTCTTCCAGAAACCCCAGCAACAGAGTCTCCAATCCTTTCATTCCCTCCCTTTGAAGAGTCCATCCATATATCCCCTAATCCTCTATCTGAACAAATCCCATCATGTCAAGATCTGGACCAAAAGCATGTTGAAATATCTATAGAAGAACATCAAGATCCAACCCCTTTACTTCCCCCATCGCATGTTCTATTGCCTCCATCACCTTCAATCCAAAATCCTACAATCCCAATTCCTCCAATCCAAGATCCTATCATCCTAGTTTCTCCAACTAAAGATCCAATACCATCCCCCAATCCTAGTCAAAATCCCAACATCTTATCCTCTCCTCTTGAGGATCCGCCAGTCCAAACTAAATAGCTGCCGTCACTCTATCCTCTTGGGTCACTAACATTTGTCAAAGGTAAACCACTTGAAAAAGAAGACATCAGCTTCCTATCTTCCATCAGAGAACCAGAAAATGGCTGTTTGTCATTCATCCCAAGTCAAAAATATCCTTGTCTGGATAAAATGCTGAAAAGATGGAACTATCAAGGCAAAGGCCTTGGCACTCACGAACAGGGAAATATACAGCCCATTCAAGGCAAGAAACATCCGAAAGGCTGTGGAATCAGTTGCACACCAGATGAGGACACTCCCTCCACATCAGCAAAAGGTACTTCCTCCAGAAATGTTGGTACAGCTAAGACAAAGTTCAAACATCCATTCAAAACCAACAAAACATCTTTCAGAGCCCACAACGCAATTCCTCCCCCTCCATCATTACAACCGAGGAAAACCTATCATATTCCTCCTTCATCCTCCCCATCCATTTTGGGTCCCTATGTTCCAAAGTCTTTCAGCGCATCTCCGTTACCCAGCAAAATCCATTTTGGGACCTTATATCCCAAAATATCATCCCCCATCTTATCCTACTCAGCCTTTCATCCAACATCCAAGCATCCCTAGTCAAGATCAACAACGGCACATGTCTACATATCCTATCTACCAATCTCCTTCCATCTCTCCATCCAAATTTCCTCCATCCCAGACAACTCCTCATATTCCTCCCAATGCTCCTCACAACTTGGATGCCATATCGCGCATGAATAAAGGGAAAAATCCACAAAAATCCAAAGATTGTTATGTCCAGCCTAATCGACATGCACAATCAAAGAAAAATCCGATCAAGCAAGCCAAAGCAAACCACTGGCCACAAAGGCCCATCAAAGCAAATGCCAAATCTAATGCATCCCAATGGCTGCAAAGGCCCAATGACGATTACCATGTCCAGTCTAATCGACATGGTCAATCAATGCAAGCTCCAATCAGGCAATCAAATGTGTCGCAAAGGCCCAGAAAAGAGCCAATCAGGCATGCTAAAGCACCCCAATGGCTCCGAAAACCTAGCAAAGTCCAAGCAAAATCTATCACATGGCCACAAAGGCCTAGCAAAGCAAAAGCACAATCTGATGCACACCAATGGCCGCAAAGGCATATCAAAGCTAAAACAAAAATGATGTGGATCCCAAAGCAAAAAGAAGTAATCCATCTAACAAAAACATCCACAATGGCATCCAACGTTGCCCATCTCCTAGCTCCTCAATCTTCCCCTCCATCTCCTCCATCCTCTAGCATGAATCCTCCATCACATCTATCTCTATCTTCCACATCCAATCATCCATCTTCCTTGCAACATGTGCCAATGTTGATCCTGACAACATCCCCCTATCTTGATCACTTTCCATCCTTCCATCCAAACACTTTCTACCACCATTTTTCCCATCTCCCCCATCTGATTCATGACTTTGCATGATTCCCCCGTCCTGCTACAGTTGAACCAACATCCAGGCACACAATCAGAAGAAATCAGTGAGGAAAGTTAGCAAAGATCAGTCAGCACGTCTAAAACAGCAAAGGGAAATCAATGACAAATCAGAGAAATCAGCAAAGTCAATAGGCAATCAGGCTTTAGCATCAACATATGCCTATCAGCTTAAAATAGAAGCATATTTTGGGGAAGAGACAAGCTTTAGTCGCAAAATTTAAAAAAGAAAAAGCAAATCATGAGTCTTTATGTGAAAACCCCCTTGGGGCACATTCTGATTCCAAAATAGTAAAAAAAAAAGGCATATCTTCTAGCGAAAACCTAGCAATTCAGGCGCTAGAAGATGAAGCCTTGCCTCTTCCCCCTATCCAAGATTATAGACCAGAGCAGTCGCCGATCATCATAGAGGAAACCAAGCCAATCAACTTGGGAACAGAAGAATGTCCAAGGATCACCTACATTGCAGTCAACCTAACAGAAGGAGAAGAAATCACTCTCAGTGCTTTGCTCAAAGAATCCATCATCAACTTTGCATGGTCATACGCCCATATGCCTGGGCTTGATCCAAACCTTGTTGTACATCACCTATCAGTAGATCCAAACGTCAAGCCAGTGAAGCAGAAGCTAAGGAAAATGCATCCAAAGGTAGCATTGCTCGTCAAAGCAGAGCTTGAGAAGCTCCTCCAAGCTAAGATCATTAGAGCAATAGATTATTCAGAGTGGATCTCTAACATGGTGCCAGTCACAAAGCCTTCTGGCGACATCAGAATCTGTACTGATTTTAGGGACTTGAACAATGCATGTCCTAAAGATGATTTCCTGCTACCTAACATAGACATGATCGTAGACCTTACAGCGGGTCATGAGATGTTATCATTAATGGATGGATTTTTAGGCTACAACCAAATTCATATAGCAGAAGCAGATCAACATAAAATAGCATTCACAACCCCATGGGGTACCTTCTGCTACAACATGATGCCATTTGGGCTAAAGAATGCAGGAGCAACATATCAACGAGCAATGACAGCGATCTTCCATGACATGATCCACAAGATCCTTGCAAAATCCAAAACAAGGGATGAACACCTCAACATCCTAGAACGTGTATTTGATCGTCTGAATCATTATGGCTTAAAGCTTAATCCTAAGAAATGTGTCTTTGGTGTTACATCTAGCAAGCTTCTAGGCTTCATCGTCTCTAGACGAGGCATAGAGATCAATCCTAAAAAGGTAAAAGCAATAACAGAGATGCCTCCACCAAGAAATCTCAAACAGCTCAGAAGCCTACAGGGCAAGCTTCAATCAGTTCGGCGGTTCATCTCGCAACTAGCAGACAAGTGCCAACCCTTCTCACATCTCTTATGCAAAGACACCAACTTCAAGTGGGATCCCATATGTCAAAGAAGCTTTGATAAGCTCAAGGAGTATCTAGCTAATGCTCCAATCCTAGTACCACCGGTTTCAGGATGCCCACTCATCCTTTACATCTCAACAATAGCTACAGCACTAGGGGCACTCCTAGCACAGCATGATGATGAAAATAAAGAGCGAGCTATCTACTACATCAGTCGCACTCTTGTGGGCTATGAGCTTAACTATTCACCCATGGAGAAAGCATGCCTTGTAGTGGTCTTTGCCACTCAAAAACTTAGACATTACATGCTTAGCCACACAATCAAGCTCATATCAAAGGTGGACCCTCTTAAGTATCTGTTATCAAGGACAACCCTCACAGGTCGTATGGCAAAATGGGTCATGTTACTCAGCGAATTTGACATTCAGTATGTAGATCGCAAAGCAATCAAAGGGCAAGTCATTGCCGATCAACTAGCAGAAGCACCACTGGTGGATGCCTATCCACTAATCATGGAATTCCCCGATGAACACTTATGCATGATTGAAGAACAGCCCATGTGGAAACTATACTTTGATGGTTCCAACACATCCCTTCGCTCTGGGGCAGGAATCCTATTCGTCACACCTCAAGGTGACTATATTCCAAAATCATTCAAGTTGGGATTCCCCTGTACCAACAACATAGCGGAATATGAGGCACTCATCTTAGGTCTCAAAACAGCTATCCAATGGAACATCACAGAATTACAAGTATTTGGGGATTCACAGCTGATTATCAAACAAGTCCTAGATGAATATCAGACAAAGGATGACAAATTGCTACCCTACAAGCAACTGGTGGATAAACTGAAAGAGCATTTCCTACATCGACAATTCAATCAGATCCCAAGGCTTCAGAACAAAGCAGCAGATGCAATGGCAACCATCAGATCCTTATTGGAAATACCACGAGACGCATCACAGTATGAATTTCTAGTCGAGCAGCTACACTTGCCAGCTTATGAGAATGCCGATGTAGACATGGTGTGTGTCTTGGTTGGTCCTCAATCCCCATGGTACCACGAAATCCATGCATATCTAAAAAATGGTATCATATCTCCCCATCTCACCAATAACCAACACCAAAACCTTATTCGCAGAGCTTCCCGCTACACTCTTGTAGCCAACACCCTATATCATCGTGGGTATCATAATGTCCTATCTAGATGTTTAGACTCAAACGAGGCCATCCTGGCCTTACAAGAAGTTCACACTAGAATTTGCGGTGCCCACACGAGTGGCATGGTTCTAGCAAAGCAGCTGCTTAGAGTTGGATATTATTGGCCAACAATGGAACATGATGCGTGTGAATTTGTCAAGAAATGTCTCCCATGTCAACAGCATGCCAATTTGATACATGCACCAGCACAAGATCTACAACCTATTGCACCACCGTGGCCTTTTTCATGTTGGGGCCTCGACCTCGTTGGCTTGATCACCCCCCTCTCTTCGGATGGACACAAGTATATCATAACAGCCACAGAGTACTTTACCAAATGGGTTGAAGCGATTCCGCTCACGCTAACTACTGGCATCCAAATATCCAAGTTCATCCTCTACCATATCATTTGCCGCTTCGGCATACCATCTACCATCTTCACAAACCATGGCACACCTTTTGAAAACTAGCATGTGGATGATCTATGTGCCAGACTCCACATCCATCACCATTTCTCTAGTCCATATTTCCCTCAAGGAAATGGCCAAGATGAGGCAACTAACAAAACTATCTTGAAAATCCTCAAGAAGGTTGTCAATGATTCTGGTCGTGACTGGCACCTCCAAATTAATCCCGCCCTCTGGGCTTATCGCACTTCTTATCGCACTCCCACAGGCACCACTCCATACTCCCTTGTATATGGTGCTAAAGCCGTTCTTTTGATCGAGGTCGAGCTCCCATCCTTGCGCATCACCATGAAGAACTATACAACTGATGAAGACTATCGTGTGGCCCAGCTCACATAGCTAGATCTGCTAGATGAAAAGAGACAGCAAGCCTACGATCACCTGGTTGCATACCAGAATCGACTTAAAAGGAGTTATAACAAAAAGGTCCATCCTAGACAATTCCATGTCGGTGACATGGTCCTTAAAAAAAATCAGAAGGTCCTAGCAAATAGAGAAAAGAAAGGCAAGTTTGAGCCTACTTGGTTGGGCCCCTATGTTGTCACTGCATCCTTCGGCTCCGGAGCCTATCAGCTATCAACACCAGAAGGTGAGCCCTTGAATGATCCTATCAACATCATCCATCTGAAGAGGTTCTATGCCTGAACTTGATCCTGCATATATCAGAAAATCCAAAAACATTCAAAAAAGCAAAAAAGCAGAAAAAGCAAAAAAAAACAAGCAAAAAAGCAAAAAAAAAGAAAAGAGAAAGAGAAAATAATCGTCCAAACGGTGAAAACTTGGCAATTCAAGCGCCTTGGACAAGTATGTTGGTGAAAACCTGGTAAACAGGCGCCAACATAGTAAACTGGGCTATTTATCTATTCAGTTGTCCTTTCAGCTACCGTCCTCTTCCTCCATCCAAATTTCCTCCTTGTTGTACATAACCTTTGTCCGTCCTGCAGCAGCATTTGATCAAATATCTTGTCCCATCCCCAGCCTCAGAAAACTTTTAGCCCCACTCGGGCCTTGTGCTTCAGCAACATCAATTGATGACTTATCCTTGCTCATCCTGATTATTCCTTGAACTTCAGCTTTTGCCAGCGAACAACTACACTTATTCTCTCACCAACCCATGGGTCCTTGAGGATATATCGTTCCTCCTGTCTGACCTAATCTTCCATCCTGGTCCTTGAGGATATATCGTTCCTCCTGTCCGACCAATCTTCCCACCATCAATCAAACCTAATCTCTCTCCTTGGCAAAGGATGTCTTTTTGGAGTTATCATTTTGATCTTGGGTTTTTTCCTTTTGATCTTGTTAATCTTTTTGGCTTCTCATTATTCCACCAGGGTCACCACGATTCATTATATCACGGTGTGCTGCGTGTGCGGATAATCTGGGGCAAGGTCTTTTGATCTTTCGCTTCTGCCTGTGAGTCAGTTGTGTGTTTGTGGTTCCTTCAGCATCAGTTCCACCATGTCGCCTCTGCGCTTCATGTGTGATGTTGGGGCAACCCTGTGTGTTTGTTTAGCGTCAGTCCTCGTCAGTCCTCTACAACACTGGTGACAAGGCCTCGTGATCCCAGTATCCTTGGCAGGTCTCTAGCATTGCTATATTAAATCTAGGTTGTGCACTCCCGTTTGCACTTGGAGCTATCTGGTCCCTTGCATTTATCATATAGATTAATCTTGCATCTTTGCATATAGCTACATCTTGCATCTTGCATTTCCATCTCATCTTGCATATCATCCATATTTGTTCTTAGAAGTGAGGTTATTTATCTCCCCTTTTCTTCCTAGGCCCTTCCTTCCTCGTCCCGCCGGGCACACTCTGTCCCAGGGCGTAATCCCTCTTTCTCCTTGTCCCACTGGGTGCATCTTCCATGATTTTGTCCCACCGGGGCATGTATCTCTCTTTCTCCTAGTCCACCCAGGCGTCATACCCTCTTCTTCTGATTCTAGCCTCGGCATCTTGTTTTCTTGTCTTTGACGCCATGCCACTTGCGGCATCGCATCAAAGAGGGGCAAAATGTAGACACCGAAAAATCCTTCAGAAAATAAATTATTTTTGTTTTCTGAAAATCCTTGATGACATCATCATTTATTAATTAATTATTTATTTAATTAATTTATTTATTTTTATGGCATTAAATCCCTCTGTCTTAATTAAAAATCTTTAATTAAGGAATCTAGCCTAAAAATGTCATTTGGACATTATCCCTAATTTATTAATTATTTAATTAATAAATTGCCCAAAAACTTCAAAAATAAATTAATTTATTTTTAATTTATTTTTTATCCCAAACTTGGCCAATTTCCTCTAGACCACTAACCTCTTCCAAAATCTTCTAATCCCTTCTTAATCTCGATTAAAAGGCTAATCCCATCTTTTCTAACCCTAATCCCAAGGTTAAATATTTAATTAAGGTTAAATATTTAATTTTCATATTTATTGAAAATATTTTAATAAATATTTCTAAAACTTAAGCTTTTGGAATAAATAACCTTTTATTCCATGAAACTAAGGAGAAATCTAGACTCTTCTAGAATCTTCTCAAATCCACCCTCTTCACCCATCCTAATCCTACCCTTAAACCTTTGTGCAATCCTAACCAAGCTTAAGACTTTCCTAAACCAAAGCAAAGTCTTTCCTTCCAAATATCTCAACCACAAAGCATTTATTGCTTCCCCAAAGTCTTCAAAGCCTCTTAAAGCCCATTCATTGCTCTTACAAGCATTTATTTGGAGAGTTATGAGCTTGGAGCCCCCTTTGTTGACTCCTTTTTTCCCTTCCCTTCATCCACTCACCTTGTGACATGTGTCACCTCCTGATTGGCTGAGAACTAGCACAATCCATGTGCTTCCCTTTGAATGAATCTTGGCCTCTCTTAAGGATTTCAATCCTGGCCCTTCATTCCTCCTACCCCAAGCCTTAGAAATCCTATAAATACCCTCACTTCCTAAGGCAAATCATCTTTCAACTTTCAAACTCAATAGCAAAGTTATAATGCCATTTTCATTCTAGCATTAGCATAAACTCTTCATTTTAGATCATTTTCAAGCTTAAATCACATCTAAATTAGCTTAATTGGATTAACATAGATTCATTTCTTGTTTTAATCTTAGTTCTTTCATTTAGCTTTGCATATTTGTGTGATCTTGAGGCCTTTGAGGCAAAATAGGTTCCTCATACCTATTTTGTGTCATTTTGGATTTTCTTGATCCTCAAATCATCTATCTTGCATGCTCCAAGTGCTTGAGTTTGCACACCCACATCCCTCTATATCTAAGCATATCAAACGGTGCATGGGCGCATCCGTTTTAAGCTTAAACTGAGGTGGCTTTGATTTTAGTTTGCTAACCATTAAATTTGATTTGATAATATGCTATGATGTTTGTTTGTCTTTGGCCTTCAAAACAGGTTTAGGTGCACTCACAAATCCTAGTCTACAGGCACTGTTGCATCTGTATTGTTCTCTATCACTTTTGAAAGAAATGTGTGAACGCCAAGTGACCGATGAGCCATGGGCTAGGGCATGGCATACGCATTGGTTTATTTGTATTTTATTGCCTTTGTATGCAATACATCTCTTAGGGGATCAATTCTCTAACTCTATTTTGATAGAATGGGGCACTGTTATTGTATCATTATGTTCAGTACCTGTATTGGCACTGGTTAACCATGAATGCTAGGCTATCAACACAATTTGTATTGCACTAGTGTGATCAAGGGCATCACTGAAATCAACTGCTATTCATTGATTCTGTATATATTCATTGCATCATAGATTTGAATATGCTATGTTATTATTTGATTTACTACTAGATACACGAGCCCATGAACCTAGGAAATCACTATTTGAAAATGGCATTGATACCACTCACCATTGAATTTGAGAGCCCGTATGGTGTCCAAACTATTGGTTGTATGCATGACTATTGTAACTTGTGGTTATTGGCTTGAGGCTGCAAGCTCGAACCTGAGCATACATGCAACTGTTCCCTCTATGCTAACTAGGGCATGGCATCTATGCTCTGTTGAAAGTTTAAACACTGTGAGCTGCATACTGTTAATGCTCTTCTATCTTTTAAATTTCTTGGTTGTGACATCTTGTGTTGACTTAGATGCATGTTTTGATGGGGGCTCGAGCCTTCTATTTCTATTCTTGCTAGCCTATGTACTTGGTTGTGTTGTGTTGTGGCCATTGCTATTGATGTTGCACTAAATTCCTCATTCATTGCAATTAGTTTTTTTGCTATTACTCCTTGAATGCTGATGTGTTTGGAAACACATGATCATAGTTTATTTACTGATTTGGAGTGCCATATATTGCCTAGGATAATTGATAGATGACTCTTGAGCCATGACCCAGGGCATTTTTATTGTGTATCACTAATATTTCTTATTGCATACAACCCGAGAACTGTTGGGGTGTTGTATCTACTGTTGATGCTTGAATTGGGTTTCAAACCATGACACCTATCAATCTATTATTAGCTTGGGAATCATTGACTTTTGGTATCCATGTTATCAATCGAACCACTATCTCCTTGATTTATTGATTCAAAACCTGTGATCCTCATGCATTATACTTGACAATTGGTGATGATGTTTGATAGTCACTCATTACTGTATGCTTCACTGTTGATACCCAGTTATTGCACTTGTTTGGTCACCACTTCATTGCTAAGTGGCATCATCATTCATGACCTTTGCTAGTTCTATTACGCTATGAGGGCACTCCATGGTAGGATCCAAGGCCTCTTGTGGTTATTTATATTGCACTTGTTAGACCAACATGCCCTATTTGAACATTAATGCAGCTCAAAAAAACATCTATGTTTTAGTGTGCCCTGTTAAGCTCTATTTTTCTTTTATGTCATTATAGATTTCTTCTATTCATTCATCATAGTTTGACTAACAACATGCCTCAGTGCCCCTACTGGCTTATTAAATCATCATGTTCATGTTACAACACATAGATTTTGTTTGCACCTTTGTACCAGTATTTGCTTATCATGCCATGTTGTTTGATTGATCCTCATTAATGTTGAATCATCTAGATGCTCCTCATCTATACATACTATGTGTGCCCTTGGCCCTTGATGCAATCATGATAGATATCATGAGGTTTCCCTATCATGATCACATCAAGGGCCCAGATCATTCATGGAATTCATTATTGGGTCAGCTTCCCTATATCTGCACATGAAACAAACATGTTAGTGAAAACATGGTGTCTCTTTTTGGATCTTTGGATGGTTCTCATGCACATGCCCTGAGCATAGCCTTTGTTAGAGGTGCATAGCTGAGTGTATGTATGCATTCTATGATATTGTGATACCATCCATTACATAGATCCATTGGATCTAACCCATCTCCCCTCATTTCTTCTTGCAGGTTCTGGATCTCAGGAGCTCTCTTGACAAGACTGGATCCAGACTTCAATACCAAGCAACATCTAGTACCCTAGTATTAATTATTTCTTTATGTATATCTGCACTCATCCATTCAATTCTGATAATGGCTATGCTCATGACCTGTGTGAGCTTAGATAGATGCTTTCTTTCTTTCAGTTCTTTCCCCTTTTGTATAGTATACATATATGCATGTGTAGCATTAGATATAGTTCATTTCTTTTACTTTCATGTACTTTGCAATGAAATGAACACAAACTGAAATCAGATCACCTAATAACACAAACTAGGTTACTATAGCATCATCTAGTAATTAGGTCTCCAGTCTAAGAATGAATAAAAAATATGACAACATTTATTGTAGGTATTGAAAACTCCATCTTTTAGCATCTCATGGATCTTTGATATGTCTCATGAGGTCTGAGTTATGAGCTTAGAAAGTTCACTACCCAATTGTACTTAGTGCACCTTGGGGACACTTTGGTCCGGCATGGTCTAGAACATTCTACTGACTCAATGGTTGAAATGGGGTTGTCCTTAGCATTTAGCCACCCAACCGGAGCTAATGGCATAGACCATTTGGTGCTGGGACAAATGGTTTGGAAGTAATCTATTGGCGTAACTTTCAACTGACCCTCACTACAAGTTTTGGCATCGATAGAGACTAGCGTGCTAAATTCAAACAAATTTGAATCCCCAAAATGGAGAGAGGTTATTGCAAGCCTCAAAAAATATATCTTGTAGCATATCATGGATCTGTGATACCGCTCACAGGGTTTGAGTTATGAGCCTAGAAAGTTCGCTACCTAATCGTGCTTAGTGCACCTTGGGGTCACTTTGGTCCAGCGTGGTCCAGAACATTCTGCTGACTCAATGGTCAAAATGGGGTTGTCCCTAGCATTTACCCACCCAACTAGAGCTAATGGAATAGTCCATTCGGTGCTGCAATGAATAGTTTGGAAGTCATTCATTGGTGCAACTTTTAACTGACCCTCACTACAAGTTTTGGCATTGATCGAGACTGGCATGCCAAATTCAAACAAATTTGAATCTCCTAGAATGGAGAGAGTTTATTGTAGGCCTCAAAAACTTCATCCTATAGAATCTCATGAATCTTTGATACCTCTCACGGGGTATGAGTTACAAGCCTACAAAGTTCACTTCCCAATCGTGCTTAGTACACCTTGGGGACACTTTGGTCTGATGTGGTCCAAAACATTATGTTGACTCAATGGTCAAAATAGGTTTGTCCCTAGCATTTAACCACCCAACTAGAGCTAATGAAATAGTCCATTCGGTTCTAGGATGAATGGTTTGAAATTAATCCATTGGCGCAACTTTCAATTGACCCTCACTGCAAGTTTTGGCATCGATTGAGACTAGCGTGCCAAATTCAAAAAAATTTGAATCTCCTAGAATAGAGAGATATTATTATAGGCCTTAGAAATAACATCCTATAGCATCTCATAGATCTCTGATACCTCTCATGGGGTATGAGTTACAAGCCCTAAAATTTTGCTGCCCAATCGTGCTTAGTGCACCTTAGGGATACTTTGGTCCGGCATGGTTTGGAATGTTTTGCTGACTCAGTGGTCAAAATGGGGTTGTCCTAGAATTTACCCACCCAAATAGAGCTAATGGCATAGTCCATTTGGTGTTAGGATGAATGGTTTGGAAGTCATCCATTGGTGCAATTTTCAACTGACCCTCACTGCAAGTTTTGGCATCGAGTGAGACTGGCATGCCAAATTCAAACAAATTTGAATCTCCCAAAATAGAGAGAGGTTATTGTAGGCCTCAGAAAAAATTTCTTATATCATCTCACAAATCTCCAATACCTCTCACTGGGTCTGAGTTACAAGCCTAGAAAGTTCACTTCCCAATCATGCTTAGTGCACCTTGGGGACACTTTGGTCCGGCATGGTCCAGAACATTCTACTGAATCAATGGTCAAAATGGGGTTGTTTCTAACATTTACCCACCCAATCAGAGCTAATTTCATAGTCCATTTGGTGCTAGGATTTAATCCTTGAACACTACCCCTTCATCTAGGGAATCATCATTTTACTTTGGACACATTTGACCAATTTTGACTCAATGACTCCAACTATTACATCATTTGATGATACAAATGCAATGGAATTAAGACAATAGAAATGTAAGGATACAAAATTAAGATGATACAAATTATATAAGGATACAATATTCATAGTAAGGAAACATGTTTTTTGCACTTTACATGGCATTAAGACGATACAAATGTGGGCTTTTAATATTTGCAAATCAACCCCATGGGCTCTTTTATATTTCCAATTTTGCATATAATTTTACATCAAATTTTTTATATACAAAATTTGGCATCTAAATATGCACATTACATTCAATTCTTGTTTTTATATTAAAAAATTGGCATCTAAATATGCACATTACATTCGATTGTTGTTTTTATATACAAAATTTGGCATCTAACTATGCACATTACATTTAATTGTTGGTTTTATATACAAAATTTGGCATCTAAATATGCAAATTACACAACTATATATTAAAAATAAGTGTCCTTTTCAATCCAATCCCTGGATTCGAAAGGCAGAAGAAAATTTAATAGAGAATATAAGAAGTGCCCTTTTGGCATCTAAATATGCAAATTACAGAACTATATTTTAACTTGAGTTGAACTTACCTACTGAAGTGTGCCTAAAGGGTCATCTCTTTGCTTGAGAGTATTTAGTATTGCTTCATGATCAGAAATACTAATAGTCCAAATTTCCTTTGTCTTTGGCTTTCCTTGATGTTTCAACAACTTAACATTGGCTGCTATAACAAGGTGTGAATACATGAGAATGGTTTTGTGCTTCCCATAGTCTTCAAATGTAGGAATGTCATTATTTCTAATCATATATGTGTGCAACCATGTTCCTGCAACAACATGTGATCCTATTGGATATGTGAACATATCATCATCTGTCGTTGGTTGTGCAAGTTTTTGCTTTCCTCATACACAACGTGCTAACCAGTAATCCAATCTCTCATCATTCCCTTCTAGAGAAACCAATGAAAAAACATGTCCTGGATGTAGAAGATCTAAAAGATGGTCATAGTTAAGTGAACAATCCATGTCATTATTTATTACAGAGACTATGAGAGATAAAGGAGTAAGATAATATGGAACCCATGTATCAACCCACTCACTTGACTCACACTAATCCCAATCACACTGAAGAAAACTCTCACAATAACAAGCCAACTCTCATGTCCAAATGGTCCATGTACTAGAATCTGAGCTTCAAAATGAATGCATTTTTGTAGAATCTTTCATAGTTTGACAACCCAACCTATCTCCTATTGTGCCCAACTCAACTAACTAAAAGAATCTATGCACTGCTGAATCAAGAGTCCCCCCTATGACAATGCTAAAGTACACCAATCAATAATAGAATGGGCATTAATGAGTTCTACACCTGAAATCCTCAGTTGCTCCTTAACTAGAGCTCTCTTTGCACATGCACCTACTCCATCATGCTCCCCTTTTCCATGACTTGCCTCAAAAAAACTCCAAATATGAGGTACACCTCTCTCTACATGCATTCTACATAACCAATAAAACATACAAGCATTTTTTAATTGACCTGTGCAATTATCTGACCAAATGAGATGTCTATCCATAGCAATATTTTCCCGCACCCACTCAAAATAATTCTCAAAGCAATGTTAGACAAACTCAGATGACTGTGATCTATCATCACTCATATAAAAATGGTACTCTCTGATTATCTTCTAGTAATCTTCTATACTATCAAGGGAATGTCTATATGTTATGTGTACAAAAATAGAAACCTGAATAGAATTGTAATATTGAGCTTGCAACTCATTTTGGGGCTGTAATGTATAGTTCTCTATAAATTCAAAAACCAATATAATAGTGCCAATCAGGAAAGTGTCCTTACACATCCTGAATTGTTGATCGAACCACTGAGACCTATGACTATTCCTTGCATACTTATAAAAAAAATTCTTCCTGAAATTTGAAACAAAATCAGCTACATTACATTCTTTAGTAACCAACTCACATCTAGAGCCTTCACCTCCACTTTTTAATGTTTATTTAACAGTTTCATATACCTTTTTGTGGACAATTATCTTTCCAAAATCAGTTTCACAGCCCTCATGAAAACATTCAACAAACTTCACTAGCCCACCATAGTTTGAGCACTTGGACCATTTAAGCAATCTTTTCTATAAAAGAAACATCCATCATCTCTAGGACATAAAAAATGATCTAGCAAGTTTCTTGATGATTTTGGAAGAGCACTTGCACCACACTCTTCCAACATTTCACTACTATGCAAAGTAGAATGAATGGATCGTAACAATTCATTATGCATTGAAAAATCCACATGATATTTGCAACAACAAGTATTTCAAATCTTAAGAGGCACACAAAAAAAAGGCTTCAGGGATTCAAAAGCTCTTTGTGATATTTGCAATGTTGGATGTGTTTCACAAAATTTTTTGAACAAAATTGTTTGACTCACCTCCAAATAATGTTTGGGATGCAGGGTGTGGCCTCGGATGCCAATTTTCAACTTCAAGACATCCTTCGCATTTGGTGACACTCTTGAGTTAGATTGCAAAAATAGTTGAATTTGATCCTTCACAGCTTTGATAAGCTTCTTATCACAACATGAAAGTCTCCCACCATAAGCCCATGTATCATTTTGAAGAGGATCATCAATTCTTTTTCTTCTAGCAAGTGCTCTATCCAAAGTTTTATGATTTAGATTCAAGTCAACACAAGTTTGTCTCATCAAACGAGCTTTTCTCAAATGATGACTTAGTAAGGAGGTTGTAATAACCCTCCTAGCGGCTCTCTTATATTTTTCCTTGGTAGTCTTCCTAATGGAATTGAGAGCACTAAAAAGATTTCTCACAATAATAGCATTCCACACCTTTTTCTTGTTCATAGTAATCTTCAATTTGACTAGTATACATCTCATCTTTTGCATCTTTAACAATTGCACAAACATTTGACATTTGTCAATGTCTTGTGCCTTAAACATTGATCAAAAAGTTTTGAAACCCACAATTGAATAGTTCTTTCTGATCTCTTGCCATCAAAATTTCTCATTATGTTCTCATCAATTTCAAGTAACCATTTAGTTCTTCTTGAAGGTCTCAATTTTGAAGTTTCTCTTTCTTCCTCTGAAGGGACTTCATTTCTCATATAATTTAGAGATGTGTAACATTGATTTGGTTCTTCTGCACCTTTATCATTGTCAATTTTTTCATATTCAACCAGTGGATTATCATTGGCAATGTCCACACTTCCATTGGCCACATCTACATGTTCATTTTCAAAACCTACATTTTCATCTTCAAATTCATGTTCTTCACTTGAAACCACATTCAAAGGTGGGTCTATGCCGACATCTTCATTCATATTTAACATACCTTGTCTCTTGTTCTGATGGGCACCCCTATCCATTTCTCTATACACTTCAACATCTTCATTTGTGAGTCTCCTTTTCCATTTATGCTTTAGATGACTACCACTCCCCATAGTTAGACCAAAAAGTAGATGCGAATACCTTTGGTAATAGAGAAAATCACCCCCAAAAAAGATGAAATACCTTTGGTAATTGAGACAATCATCGCAAAAAAAGATAAAATACCTTTGGTAATAGAGAAAATCACCCTCAAAAAAGATGAAATACCTTTGGTAATTGAGACAATCATCGCAAAAAAAGATAAAATACCTTTGGTAATAGAGAAAATCACCCCAAAAGTGGTGTTAGGATTAACAAGGTAGAAATAACAATTACATGCAAATATAACCAATATCAGAAAACAATAAACCACACAGAAGAGAACACAAGATACAAAGATTTAATGTGGTTCACCCAATCCCTGGGCTACATCCACCAACAACAAGTCCAATATTTTATTATCTAGTGATTACAACCTTATTACAATTTGTAATCCCTTACAGCTCAATTCCGCTGCAAATACTAAAATCATACATCATAATGAAATCCCTAACCCTAAGCCATAATATACAATATTTTTTCCACTTTAGGGTTAGAAGGAGTTACAACATGTTGGCCCAAAAATTACCAAAAAATATGTCTAAAAGATATGTCTAAAACCCCGGCAAGGTCGGGAGGAAAAGTGTACAGTACTTTCCTGATCAGTCACCACAAGCTAACAATCTCCCATTTGGTGACTGATCAGTATCCACACTAAAAAACCTCCCACTTGGAGACTAATCCTGTAGTAATATCGCTACCATATGAGGCTCCCACTGGATTTAACTACCCTAGACTTAGCTGTTTCTTTATTTTGTTCAGTCTAGAAGACCAACTGAAGCTCAACATGAGTTCAACTTCTCCCTTGTTACTACCTTTGTGAACATATCTATTGGATTATCATCTATATGAATCTTTTCTAGCTTTAACTTCCCATCATCCAAAACTAACTGAATGAAATGGTACCGCAACTGTATGTGTTTTGTCTTTGAGTGCAAAGCAGAATTCTTCACAACATGAATGGCACTTTGGCTATCTATATGTAGAAAATTATCCTTCTGTGGATGTCCCAATTCTTCCATGAAGAATTGAAGCCATATCATCTCCTTGGATGCCTCTGTAGCAGCAACATAATGGGCTCTGTAGTGGATAAAGCAACCACCTTCTGTAGTCGATAAATCCAACTCACTATTGTCCCACCAATAGTAAATACATAACCTATAGTACTCCTCCTACTATCTATATCTCCTGCCAAATCTAAGTCAACATAGCCTTTAATAGTAGTAGTAGAACCCCCAAAGTGTAAACACTTACTGAATGTACCTCTCAAATATCTGAGAATCCATTTGACTGCATTCCAATGCTCAATACCAAGGTTACTCATAAATTGGCTAATGACTCCCACTGCATGTGCAATATCTGGCCTAGTACATACCATAGCATATATTAAGCTCCCTACAACTGAAGCATAAGGTACCTTAGACATTTTAGTCTCTTCTTCTAGTGTCTTGGGAGACATCTCCTTAGTCAATTTCAAATGACCAGGCAAAGGTGTGCTGACAGCTTTGGCATTCTTCATAGAGAAACATTGCAACACCTTCTCAATATAATCAGCCTGAGATAGAGACAATTTCTTGTTTTTCCTATCTCTGCAAATTTTCATACCAAGGATTTGTTTTGCTGCCCCCATATCCTTCATAGAAAAAGATTTTGCTAACTATTGTTTCAACCCCTTAATATGATCCATGTTAGATCTAGCTACAAGCATATCATCAACATATAAACATAAAATAATGTAGCTATCATCATCCAACCTCTTAAAATAAACACAATGGACAGAATTACATCGAGTGTATCCATTCTCATTCATAAAAGTATCAAATTTAATATACCATTGTCGAGGTGCTTGCTTCAAGCCATACAAACTTTTATACAATCTGCACACCAAAGTCTCCTTACCCTTGACCTCAAATCCCTATGGCTATACCATATATATTTCTTAATTCAAATCAACATGAAGAAAGGTTGTTTTAACATCAAGTTTCTCTAAATGCAAATCTTCAGTAGCCACAATACTTAAAATGATACGAATAGAAGTCATTTTAACAACTGGAGAAAAAATCTCATCAAAATCAATACCATGTTTATGTGCAAATCCTTTTATGACTAATCTGGCTTTAAATCTTTTCTCACCTCCATCCTCTTCTTTTATCCTGTAAACCCATTTATTCTGTAAAGCCCTTTTACTTGCAGGTAACTTACATAAATCCCATGTTTGATTTTTCAACAAAGACTCCATTTCATCTGTCATTGTAGACTCCCACTGAAGCTTTGTATCCACCTGCACAGCTTCATTATAACATTCAGCTTCACCAACATCGGTTAATAAGATAGAATACAAAGAGGGAGAGAATCTCTCTGGAGGTCTACTTAGCCTTGTTGACCATCTAACATTCACTGGGGTGTGTGGTATTTGTTGTTTCTATTGTTGTGGAGCATAAAGAATTTTTGGAACATTATCATTTGGAATATCATCCAGCACTACATAATTATTTTCTTTCTTCTCATGCTACTACAACAGATCTTTGTACAATACTTTTTCATTGAATATGACATCTCTGCTTCTTACAATTTTATGATTTTCAAAATCCCAAAGCCTATAACCAAATTCATCAATGCCATATCCAACAAATACACATTTCTTTGACTTAGCTTCCAGCTTGGTTCTATTTTTAGAATCTATAAGTGCAAAATCTTCACAACCAAAGGTTTTGAGAAAAGAATAACTCACCTTCTTAACACTCCATGCTTCCTCTGGAATACCACAGTCCAAAGGAGTAGAGGGGCCTCTATTGATTAAAAAAATAGCAGTGTTCATAGCCTCTACCCACATATCTTTTGGTATCCTAGCATGAAGCCTCATACTCCTTGCATGCTCCATTACTGTCCTGTTCATGCATTCAGCCACTCCATTTTCTTGTGGAGTCCTCGGTATAGTTTTCTGCCTACGAATATCATTTGAGGAACAATAATCTTCAAATTCTGTGTTGCAATACTCACCACCATTATCAAATCTGAGACATTTTAACCTTTTACCAGTCTCATTCTCAACCAAGCATTTCCATTTCTTAAAAGTTTGAAATACATCAGATTTATGTCTAAGGCAATAAATCCATACTTTTCTTGTTGCATCATCTATAAATGTTACATAATACAGAGAGCCACCAAGTGAAGACACTTGAGCTGGTCCCCATACATCTATATGCACAAGCTCTAATCTCTCATTTTTCTTTTCCTTCCCACTCTTCACAAAACTAACTCTCTTTTGTTTTCCATAAACACAACTTTCACAGAAATCCATATTAACACATTTTAGACTAGGTAAAACTTTCTTTGAATGAATTAATTTCATACCTTTCTCACTCATGTGCCCAAGTCTATTGTGCCACAGTGCTATGTCAGAATCTACAACAATGGTTTGATGTTCTTCCTACTCAACTGCAACCACTATTCCCGAACATTCATTATCTTCTGAAACAATTAAAGTAGAAGGAATAGTATGACCTGTACAAAGATATAAGGTGCCTACTTTCACACCTTTTTCTACTACTAAGGAACCTTTTGAAACCTTCCAATTTTTATCATTAAAAGTAATTGTGCAACCCTCATCAGTGAGTTGCCTTGCTGAAATTAAATTTCTACTCAACCTTAGAACATGTCTTACCTCTTGTAGTAGCCAATGATTCCCATTATGCAACTTAATCTTGATTTTCCCTTTCCCAACAATTTGATAGGGTTCATTATCTCCCAAATAAACTAGCCCAAAATCCCCTTGGACATAATCAACAAAATAACCTCTATGGGGCATAGCATGAAATGAAGCCCCCGAATCTAACACCAATGAATCATCAACATTTTCTAAAGAGAAGAGAAAAGCATCCTCTTCAGATTTTTTACTTACCACATTTGCTTCCTTGTTTCCATCATTTTTGTCTCCTTGATCTTTCTTTCAAGACCAATGATCTTTCTTCTTATGACCTAGTTTTCCACAGTACCAGCAATCATTTGGCCCTTTGGATTCAGACCTCTTTCCCTTTGATTTTCCTCTTGATTTCCCATGATTTTTAGAGTTGTTTCCTCTATCTCTTGTTCTGCCTCTTCTTTTTGCATTCAATACACCACCCATTGTGGATGCACTTGAGCTTTTCCTATGAATTTCTTCACTCAATATAACACCAATAACATCATCAAACTTTAGTGTATTAGAAACAAAAACATAATTACTAATATCCATTACCAAGCCATTCTAGCTTTCTGGCAAAGAACACAAAATCAAGAGAGCCCTAACCTCTTCATCAAAAGTAATTTTAATTGAGGCTAATTGACTTGTAAATATATTAAACTCATTCAAATGATTAGTGACTGATCCACCTTCTACCATTTTCATATTAAATAAATGCTTCATAAGAAATACCTTGTTTGAAGCTGAAGGCTTTTCATACAACTTCACTAGGGTGTCCATCAGATCTTTAGCTTTTGTTGGTCCAGCAATATTGAATGCCACCGATTGTTCCAGGAATAAATGAATACTCCCTAGTGCCTTCCTATCCAAAATCTCCCAATCTTCCTGAGACATTTGTGCCTCTTTCTTGGCTATTCCCTCTAATGGCCACCATAAATCTTTCTGATAGAGATAGTCCTCCATTTGCATCTTCTATAAGTAGAAGTTCTTCCCATTAAAATTTTCAACCTTCAGCCTACCCTTGTCTACCATTTCTCCCACTTAACCAAGAGACTCTTCCACTAACTTGCGAGACCTGCTTCAGAGAATAGATGAAAGAACAAATGAAATAACCTCACTCTAATACCACTTGTTAGGATTAACAAGGTAGAAATAATAATTACATGCAAATATAACCAATATCATAAAATAATAAACCACATAGAAGAGAACACAACACACAAAGATTTAACATGGTTCACCCAATCCCTAGGCTACGTCCACCAACAAGGAGTCCAATATTTTATTATCCAATGATTACAACCTGATTACAATTTGTAATCCATTACAGCTCAATTCCACCGCAAGTACTAAAATCATACATCATAATGAAATCCCTAACCCTAAGCCATATTATACAATATTTTTGCCACTTTAGGGTTAGAAGGATTTACAACATGTTGGCCCAAAAATTACCAAAAAATATGTCGGCCTTAAAAAAATTTGCAGGTCAGGAGGAAAAGTGTACAGTATTTTCCTAATCAGTCACCACAAGCTAACAATTGGTTTTTTTTCTTCTCACTACATCTCAAATCCCATAATTCAGGAAAAACATGTGACTCTCTAGAGGGAACCAGAGAATCTTATTTTTTTTTAAAACACTAGTAAACACAATTGGATATCTTATAATATCAGATGTCTAATATTATCGGATATCTAATATCTCCCACCTAAATTTTGGAAAAATCTATCTCACTCTCTCTCTCTCTCTCACCTTTCTCTCTCCTCTATTTCTCTCCTCTCTCCTCTCTCTTTCTCACCTAGAGAGAGAGAGGAGAGAAAGAGAGAGAGAGAGAGAGGAGAGAAAGAAAGGTTAGAGAGAGAGGAAAGAAAGAGAGATGAGAGAGAGAGGAGAGAGAGAGAATAAAAAGGGGTCATGGGGACTTCCTAGGGGTCCTAACAAGAGAGAGAGAGAGAGAGACAGAAAGAGAGAGAGAGAGTCCCCATGACCCCTTAGGACACACTTGAGGGTTCATATGTATCAAAAGGGGTCATGGGGACTTCCTAGGGGTCCTAGTATGCCTTATCATGTGTTAGGACCCCTAGGAAGTCCCCATGACCCCTTTCAATTTCAATCCTCAAATATGTCCTAAGGCATTATACGACCCCTTAGGACACAGTTGAGCATTCAAATGTTTCAAAAGGGGTCATGGGGACTTCTTAAGGGTCCTAGTTAACTTTATCATGTATTACGACCCCTAGGAAGTCCCCATGACCCCTTTCAATACATTTGAACACTCAAATGTGTCCTAAGGGGTCCTACAACTCCTTAGGACACACTTGGGCATTCAAATGTGTCAAAAGGGGTCATGGGGACTTCCTAAGGGTCCTAGTACATCTTATCATGTGTTATGACCCCTACAAAGTCCCCATGACCCCTTTCGACACATTTGACTCCTCAAGAGTGTCCAAAGGGGTCCTACAACTCCTTAGGACACACTTGAGAATTCAAATGTGTCAAAAGGGGTCATGGGGACTTCCTAGGGGTCCTAGTACACCTTATCACATGGTAGGACCCCTAGAAAGTCCCCATGACCCCTTTCGATACATTTGAACCCTTAAATGTGTCCTAAGGGGTCCTACAACAACTTAGGATAGACTTGAGCATTCAAATGTGTCGAAAGGGGTCATAAGGACTTCTTAGGGGTCCTAACACATGATAAGGTGTACTAGGATCCCTAAGAAGTCCCCATGACACCTTTTGACACATTTGAATGGCCAAGTGTGTCCTAAGGGGTCCTACGACTCCTTAAGACACACTTGAGCATTCAAATGTGTCGAAAGGGGTCATAGGGACTTCCTAGGGGTCCTAGCATGCCTTATCACATGTTAGTACCCCTAGGAAGTCCCCATGACCCCTTTCGATAGATTTGAATGCTCAAGTGTGTCATAAGGGGTCTTATGACTCCTTAGGACACACTTGAGCATTCAAATGTGTCAAAAGGGGTCATGGGTACTTCCTAGGGGTCCTAGTACACCTTATCACAGGTTAGGACCCATAGGAAGTCCCCGTGACCCTTTTCAACATATTTGAATGCTCAAGTGTGTCCTAAGGAGTTCTAGAACCCCTTAGGACACATTTTAGGGTTCAAATGTATCGAAATGGGTCATGGGAACATCCTAGGGGTCCTAACATGTGATAAGGCATACTAGGACCCCTAGGAAGTCCCCGTGACCCCTTTGGACACATTTTAATGCCCAAATATATCCTAAGGAGTTGTAGAACCCCTTAGGACATACTTCATGGTTCAAATGTATCGAAAGGGGTCATGGGGACTTCCTAGGGGTCCTAACAAGTGATAAGGCATACTAGGACCCTTAGGAAGTCTTGATGACTCCTTTCGACACATTTGAATGCTCAAGTGTGTCCTAAGGTGTCCTACGATGCCTTAAGACACATTTGAGGGTTGAAATGTATCGAAAGGGGTCATGGGGACTTTCTAGGGATCCTAGTATGCCTTATCATGTGTTAGGACTCCTAGGAAGTCCCCATCACCCCTTTCAATACATTTGAACCCTCAAGTGTGTCTACGACCCCTTAGTACACACTTAAGTACTCAAATGTGTCAAAAGGGGTCATGGGGACTTCCTAGGGGTCCTAGTATGCCTTATCATGCATTAGGACCCCTAGGAAGTCCCCATGACCCCTTTCAATATATTTGAACCCTCAAGCATGACCTAATGGGTCCTACAAGTCCTTAGGACACACTTGAGAATTCAAATGTGTCGAAAGGGGTCATGGGGACTTCCTAGGGGTCCTAGTACACCTTATCACATTTTTGAACCCCTTGGAAGTCTCCAAGACCCCTTTTGATACATTTAAACCCTCAACTATGTCCTAAGGGGTCCTATGATTCCTTAGGACACACTTGGGCACTCAAATGTGTCCAAAGGAATCATGGGGACTTCTTAGTGGAACTAGTATGCCTTATCATGTGTTAGGACCCCTAGAAAGTCCCCATGACCCCTTTCAATACATTTGAACCCTCAAATGTATCCTAAGGGATTCTATGACTCTTTAGGACACACTTGAGCATTCAAATGTGTCAAACAGGGTCATGGGGACTTCCTAGGGGTCCTAGTATGCCTTCTCACATGTTAGGACCCCTAAGAAGTTCCCATGACCCCTTTTGATACATTAGAACCCTCAAGTGTGTCCTAAGGTGTCCTACGACTCCTAAGGACACACTTGAGCATTCAAATGTATCAAAAGGGGTCATGGGGACTTCCCAGTGGTCTTAGTATGCCTTATCATGCATTAGGCCCCCTAGGAAGTCCCCATGACCTCTTTCGATAAATTTGAATCCTCAAGTCTATCCTAAGGGGTCCTACGACTTATACTAGGACCCCTAGGAAGCCCCCATGACCCCTTTCGATACATTTGAACCCTCAAGTGTGTCCTAAAGAGTCCTACGAGTCCTTAGGACACACTTTTTCATTCAAATGTGCCCAAAGGGGTCATGGGGACTTCGTAGGGGTCCTAGTATGCCTTATTATGCATTAGGACCCCTAGGAAGTCGCTATGACCCCTTCCGATAGATTTGAACCCTCAAATGTCTCCTAAGGTATCCTACAACTCCTTAGGACACACTTGAGCATTCAAATGTGTCAAAAGGGGTCATGGGGACTTCTTAGGGGTCCTAACATGTGATAAGGTGTACTAGGACCCCTAGGAAGTCCCCATGACCCCTTTCGACATATTTGAATGCTCAAGTGTGTCCTAAGGTGTCCTACGACTCCTTAGGACACACTTGAGCATTCAAATGTGTTGAAAGGGGTTATGGGAACTTCCTAGGGGTCCTAACATGTGATAAGGCATACTAGGACCACTAGGAAGTCCCCATGACCCCTTTCGATACATTTGAATGCTCAAGTGTGTCCTAAGGAGTCGTAGGACCCATTAGGACACATTGGAGGGTTCAAATGTATTGAAAGGGGTTATGGGGACTTCCTAGGGGTCCTAACATGTGATAATGCATACTAGGACCTCTAGGAAGTCTCTATGACCCCTTTGGACACATTTGAATGCCTAAGTGTGTCCTAAGGAGTTGTAGGACCCCTTAGGACACACTTGAGGGTTCAAATGTATCAAAAGGGGTCATTGGGACTTCCTAGGGGTCCTAACATGTGATAAGGTGTACTAGGACCCCTACGAAGTCCCCATGACCCCTTTCAAAACATTTGATTGCTCAAGTGTGTCCTAAGGAGTCGTAGGATCCCTTAGGACACACTTGAGGGTTCAA
Organism: Chamaecyparis obtusa; assembly: GCA_027943335.1. Lineage (NCBI taxonomy): Eukaryota > Viridiplantae > Streptophyta > Pinopsida > Cupressales > Cupressaceae > Chamaecyparis > Chamaecyparis obtusa. The sequence goes on from BSBK01010807.1 coordinate 47,064, forward strand.
ATCTATCAAAAGGGGTCATGGAGACTTCCTAGGGATCCTAATGTGGCATAAGGCCTACTAGGACCCCTAGGAAGTCTTGATGACCTCTTTCAATAGATTTGAATACTGAAGTGTGTCCTAATGGGTCCTATGATCCCTTCAGACACACTTGAGCATTCAAATGTGTCAAAAGGGGTCATGGGGACTTCCTAGGGGTCTTAGTATGCCTTATCACGCATTAGGACCCCTAGGAATTCCTTATGACCCCCCCCCCTCTCTCTCTCTCTCTCTCTCTCTAGAGCCTTCACCTCAACTTTTTAATGTATATTTAAAGGTTTCATATACCTTTTTTTGGACAATGTACCTTAAATGTTCTTACATCAATTTTTATGCCACATTTAGTATCTAGAATAGATGATGCGCATACGGTGGTTCTACATCTATGTGAAATTTATTTTCAAGAGTTAAACAATCAATTGATCATTGTGTTCAATCGAGGGGAAGTCCATTGACATCTACTTATTCAGTATAGTCAAACCGTTGAAATTACAAAGAGTTTGTAGAAAAATCCTGTGCTGGATACTTTCAAGAGGATTTGGGCTGAAACTGTGTGTCCTCAAATCAACTGTGCAGGGATTTTTTTGAAATCATTTTGTTTATCAAATAATATAATACATACTAATATAAAAATTTATATTATAATATGCTATTATTAATTAATATTAATATTTAAAATGAAATTAATATTAACATAACAAAAATATAATTTAATAAGAAACTTGAATTAATATTAACATAAAAAGAATACAACTTAATTTATAAGACAATTAATATTACTATTAAAAAATACATTTGTTATGAAATTTGAATTTGGGAAAAGTGGGGCAATTGAAAATTCAAAATAGGTGGGCTTTTTCAGATATCCAATATTATTGGATATCCGGATAGATTGGATATCTGATTAGGCTTGGTATTTTCTTCAGCATTACCAAACATGGGTGGTCAACCCTTAAGGCATGTTTCAGGAGATAGTTCTTGATACCAAGACTTTAACCATGTAGCTGACAACTATTTTTTCACCCGAAATTGATGAATCGAAAAGGGTTTCTTAAAGACATTATCGGCTTTCCATCAATATAATTGCTGTCAAATTTTGAGTTCGGTAAGTAATTATTACTTATTTTTCAATTGACTTATCTTTTAAGTCGTAATTGACATACTAATTGAAAAACAACTATAACTTTCAAACCATTTAATCTTTTTGAAATCCGAAACATGCGTCACATTCTATGGTTTGGCTACTATAAGGAAAAAAAAAAAAAAGTTTTGAATTTGGTAAAATTTTGAATTAGTTAAGGTGGTCAAAAATGAGAGTTCTTTATTCTGAAAAATTTGTAGCAAAAAATTCATAATTAATTATTTATTTGACCAAAAATTACAAAAAAATATGTGTCACATCTGGGCATGAGTCGACTACTTATAGCTAGAATCTTGGGAAAATATATCATCATTTGATTGTGATTAAGGTGGTCAAACATACACGTACTTTTTATCTTTTCCATGAAATTTTCAGAGTACTGCATTTGAAATCTAAAATTTTGAACAATTAGACAAAAAAAATTTCAAACAAAGGCTAGTAGCTTAGAAACTACATTCAACTTCTTACAGATTCTATTCTTACAACTTTTTCACATAAGGTTAATAAGATGTTCAACCTTTTACCTAAAGTTGACTAACCCTAATTTTTTGATTTTTCATTGTCAGTTAAGGCCATAGTTTGGTATACCATGATCCTACCCATACCCTTTTATGATGGATATGTGCAAGATCATGAGGGGCCAAACTATGCCCTTAAGTGGCAATGAAAAATCAGCAAATTAGGGTTAGTCAAGTTGACGTGAAAATTTCAACTAGCTATGAACCTAATATCAAAAAGTTGTAACGATAGAATCTATAGAAAATTGAATGTAGTTTCTAAAATACTAGGCCTTTTTTGAGAAAAAGTTAGTATGATTGGTGAAAAGTATAGATTTCAATGCAGCAGTACAAAATTTCAGGAAAAAAATAAGAAGTAGGTGTATGTCTGACCACCTTAATCATAATCAAATGATAATATTTTATTATAAGATTTTATATATAAGTAGTAGACTCATGCCTGGATGTGAGGCATATTTTTTTGTAATTTTATTCCAAAAAAATAATTAATTATGAATTTTTTCCTACAACATTTTCAGACTAAAAAAACTCCCGTGTCTGACCACCTAGACTCATTCAAAACTTTACAAAATTCAATTTTATTTTTTTTTCCTTATAGTAGGCGAAGCATAGAATGTGATGCATTTTTTGGATTTCAAAAATGTTATACTGTCTGAAAGTTATAGTCATTTTTCAATTAGTATATAAATCAACACTTTAGAGGTAGCTCAATTAGAAAATAACTAATAATTACTTATTGAATTCAAAATTTGATAGCAATTATATCGATAGAAAGCTGATAATATCTTTAAGATGCCCTTTTCATTTTATCAAATTCATGTGAAAAAAAAGTCATCAGCTACATTGTCAGAGTTTTGAACTGACATCACCACTTTTTGGCCCCTCATGATCTTGCACATACCCTGATACCTATTTACTTGAAACTATATACTTTACTCCTATGGCCTCTTCAAATCTAATATTGGACACCTTATCACTTCTACATTTGTGTGACACGATTCATAGGTTTCATTATCTAGGTCACTCTTTTAGCCTTAAAAACTTGCTTCTTGAAATATTGTCTCTCTGGGTTTAGGAATGGGTCCTAGATCCTTTTATGGGCTCAACTAACACCTTCCAACATAACTAAAGGGATTTTCATGGTTTAGAAAGTGGTGATATCAGACTATCCTGGAACATGCCTAAACTCCTAGTATGTCTGTTCGATGAGAAAATGGAGCATAACTTTGTAAAGTTCCAAAAGAATTGAAAAAATAATGGATGCTTTGAATACCCTTTTGGATCATCAGCAAGATTCCAATATCATAGACATGGACTCTTTCATTCAACAACTCAACTCTACTCTAGGTCTATCAAGCCTAATAAGGCTAATTGAGTGTGTTTACAAAGGAACCCTCCATCCAATGTTTGTTCTCACAATTATAACTTTATGAACATATTGTTTTGGATTCTCCAACCCTATTCCAACCATTTCCTTTAACGTATTCACTCATTTCTTTCTATTGTTTCAAAACTTCATTAAAACTAGGTCAGTCACATACAAAAAACCCAACAAGGGCTCAAAAGTTCTCCCAAGTGTCAGATATTCCCAAATTCTATCTTCTAGATTCTTAGTGTGCATGTATTCTTCTTTCACACCCCAAGTGGTCATGAAATTTCCATTCTGGGATTGCAAAAAAAGGACCAATTTGCTTAGGAACCCTGGTAGGATGAGGGTTTCTGACTAGTCTAGAGAAATCTGGTTTGTATGTACTTCAAAACCTTCCAAAACATAATCTATCAACACAAAGAGTTTCTACATTCATAAAATCATCAATTAAAATCATTAAAATATCAATTTAAATCCACCATTCCACAAGTATATATGGAACATAGAGAATTCACTAGAAAAATCTAGTCTTTTTACTTGTTTCAACTATCCAAAACTCAATACATTTATTTCTCCCCTCTCACAATGATGGATTTACTCCTATTCATATGTTTTCAACCAATTCCAATTGAATTTGAAGGGTTGTGACCTTTGGGAATTTATTTTGGTGCCACTAGCCCAAACTTGACAACTTTCAAGAAAATGTTACAAAAGTTGCTAAGCAACTTTTTGCAACTTTTACATCTTTTAACAATTTTGTTCAAAAAATTTCAAGAGACCTTTATTTGCCTAAATCTTTGTCTTATGCCATAAATTAGACTCAAACCTACAAACATATCTAATTTATTCATCCTCCTATAATCTAGACACCCTTTGACCAGATTTGACCTTATTGGTTTATCTCACCATACAAGTCAATGGTCTTACCTTTTGGGTTTATTTTATTACAAACAGAAAGACAAAATATAACCTATCACTATTCTAATTGTCTTGATCTTCTTCTCGACAATCCTTGGACACAAAGTATTTGTCTTCTTGATGGGGTGCTCCTATACCAATGTACCAAAAAGATGTATATCAATAATAGGGACAAGTACATCACAATCCAAAACTACATATATGAAATTTGTTCTACACTTAACTGAGACACTTATACCCAACTGACAACCAAGATGCATCCTACTAGTAAGAACATTAACTGGTGTAAGAGATTTTACATCAATGGCAATATTGCGAACATCTTCTCAATATGTTCAACACACATTAATGAAAATAAAATAATAATTATTATTATTATTTATATTCATTGTTATAAAGAAACATCTTTAATATTAATAATATTAGACTTCACTCCTTAGTCCAATTTAAAGTCAATAATAAAGAACCCTCCCCCAAGAAGGAAACTAAGGAGATCTTACACACAAGAAGCTATACAAAAGAAAAGATCAAGACAATGTAACTAATCACAAACTCAACCTAGTCAAGCCAACACAGTTATGAGGAGATCCAAAATTATCTCCTTGACAACCCAAATGAGAAACTCTAGCCACACTATTCCTTAGTTAGCATGATGTTATGGGATAAGTCAAGTGTTGGATCTTAATGCCATCTCCCATTTCATCTTCATCAAAGGTAATGAGGACATGCTTAGACCTATTAATTTAGGTGAAGTTGATGTCCAATATGTGCAAGCTACATCACAAAAAAAATTATGTGCACATATATATACATATAGTTGTTGGATACAATTGTCTGAAGGAGATTGTTGGATTAATTGTGTGTTTTCTTTGATGTCACACAAATGTCATATCAATTATCAAAGTAGTTCCCAGTGATTATCAAGCTCAGTCAGTCAGCTAAGCGATTCTCAGTGTCTACCGAGCTCAGTCGGTCAGCCAGGCAGTTTTTTGTGTTTACTGAGATCTCTTGGTCTCCAAAGGATATTGTAGAATTTGTAGTGGTAATCAAGTTCACTCGATCACCAAAGGAATTCTTTTCGGATTGGTATTTACCGAGTAAGGTCGGCCCAGTAAAGAATTTTATTAATTTGATGAATAAAGTTTGTTTATTCAAGCTGACTGTGGTAATGATTAGCAACGTTGGTAATGATTATTAGTGCTGACTTGACTATGTGAATGGACAATCTAAATGGTATATATAGAAGGTCAAGTTGTGAATTCAAAGAGTGTGCAAGTGGAAAAGAGTGAAAGTGTGGACAAGTGTGAAAGAAGAAGAGTGTGTAGATGAGCGAACATGCAAATCATTTTGAAGGAAAGTGTGAGCGAATTTTGAAGGATGGTTAGATATCCTTGAGGAGTAGCAGAGATATATTTGATCAGGAAGGATCTAGTGAAGTAGAACAGAGATCTGTAATCAGCAATTCAGTTGCATCATTATTTAGGTCATTTCATTGTTACTTTCTTACCATTGTAGCAGTGATTTCTAAATCTCTTAACCGAGTTGGTTTAACAATCATTTTGTAAATCCTCTAACAAGGTGACAGTTCTATTGAATTTTTCAAAGACCTCTTACAAGGCCACTCCTAACAGGGTGATTAAATCTTCTAAGAAGGTCACACCTAATAGTGTGTTTTGTAACCTTTTACCAGGTTGGCTCCTAATAGGGCATCACTTCAGAAGAGTGAAAAATAGTAACTAGTTACATTGGTGGTTTTTCCCATATTGGATTTCCATGTTAAATCCAGTGTCTCTTGTGTTCATGTTATTTTCTTTATCCATGCATGTTAATCACTGATGAATACTTAAGAATAGTTATAATTAATACTCACTGCAATAACTGAGTTTCAACATTTCTCTGTATGTTTACTGAGTGATAGCAGTAAATGAATTAACAAGACATCTAAGGGATCTATGGTAATATTTTTATGGTTAACTAATTCACCCTCCTCTCAGTTACTCCATCTATATTTCCAACAATTGGTATCAGAGCTTTTGGTGCTTGCAGGAAGGGTTTCAAGGACCTAAGCTAAAGATCAGGATGTCTTCCAAGAGAGAAATTCCAAGGCTTAACAGAGATAACTTTTCAGCATGGCAAGGACTCATGAGATTTCATTTAGCTTCCATTGGTGATTCAAGATGCAAATATCTTGATGGAGAATATACAGCTCCTACTAGCACATTGGGTGGTTGCAAGAAGTTGGGTGCCAATTTTTTGCAAAAAGTGGAAGCATTTTTCCTATTTTTCAAAATTTATCTGAATTGATCTCAAAATTTGAGGCACTTAGAGATTGAATCTCAGAAAAATTCACTAATAGAAATTGTAGTACTTGGAGTCTACTTTTCAAATATATAATTTATTTTAATACCCACATGGTATAAATTATATTTTGATAGGCATATTTGAAAACCACTTTTTCAAAATGCCTGTTTCAGGACCATACCACATCCGTGTATGACCACCATATTTTGACACAAATAAATGAATTTTTTTAAATCATTTTTAGGGAAGATACCTAAGACATAGAATATTGATGAGAATATTTTTTCTTATTTTTTTATTTTGTAAATTATTTTTTATTAATTTTTAATTAACAATAAAGCTTATTTTTCAAACCTCTCGTGTACGGCCACCATAATTTAATATAATTTTTCTTTTTTTAAAAATTCTTTTTTTTAAATTCAAAAGAATTGAATCTAGATTGATGACATATAATTTATTTTTAAAAATACTTAAAAATTAAAAAGTTATTAAAGTTTTAGTGAGTCTCACTATTTTACGTTTATGTACCACTATCAACTAATAAATAATGTAAAAATAGTAAAAAAAACCATATTATTATGAAATTTATATTTTTAGAATCGTGATAGTGAGATCTTTAATGGGTTTTTGTTTTGTCAAAAAAATCGATATAGAAGGGCTTCAAAAAATTATGGTAAGCCTTAAAATTTTTATTCCAATGCCTTAGCCAAAATTTTGGAGGCTAAGACATAGGCTTGGTCTCACCAAACCTATCCCAAACCAACAATTAAGGCAGAGTGAAAACTTCGGCGTGCATATTTTAAGAAACAGGCACCCGTTATTTAATTTCAAAAAATGGGCACCCGTTTCATAAATTTAAAAAAATGTGTTTAAAAAAATATTTTAAATTAAAAAAAAAATTAAATTTTTCTTTTAGAAACGGGTACCCATTTTTCAACAAATGGGTGCCCGTTTCTGAAAAAATGGGTACCCATTTTTTGAATTTCAGATCAGATGTCCGAGCCTAAAACGGGCACCCGTTTTTAAAAAACGGGTGCCCATTTCAAGCGGCGCAAATTTTTAAGCCGCGGACTTCCATGGAATTGGCACCCAACTTTTTGCTTCTACCCCATTATCTGTTGAAGACATTACAGAGAAAAAGAACCATAACACCATGATGATAGACATTGCATCAGCTCTTAGCTATGAAGAATTTGATGAGATCAAAGACTGCACAACTACTTATGCAATGTGGAACAAGCTGAAGAAAATTTATGGTGGTGATGACAATGTGAAGAGAGCCAAAGTAGAAAGCCTAAGAGGACAGTTTGATCAAATGAAAATGAGAGAAGATGAAAACATTGCAAAATATATTGAAAGGATCAAAGCAAGTGTTAGTGAAATTAGAGCTTCTAGAGGAAAAATTGATGATGAAACTGTTATAAGTAAGGTTCTTAGAACATTACTCCCTATCTATGCAATAAGAGTATCTTCTATTCAAGAAAGAAGATGTGAAGAAAATCACAATATAACGTTGGATGCCTTAGTGGGAAGATTGACAGCCTTTGAGTTGGATAACTATGACAACTATGTTCCAACTTCCAAAAATATTGAATCGGCATTTGAGGCCAAGCTTTCACTTAAGAAGGGCAAGAAAATAAAGGACAACAAGTTAGAGAGTGAAGAAGAATTAGAAGAAAGTTCTGATAGTGATCTTGAAGTTATTGAAGCATTACTAGCAAAGAAATACTCTAGAGGTAGAGGTAAATACAAAGGTAAATCTCCCTTAATCTATTTTTCATGTGAAGAAATTGGTCATATTGCAGCTAGGTGCCCAAACAAGCAAAGCAAGGATGAGAAGAAAGGTCACAAGTACAATGGTAAGAAGAATTTCAAATCATTCAAGGATAAAGGTAAGAAAACATGTTTTATGGCTAAGGATTCTAATAATAGTGAAGATGAAATTGTCTACATTGCTGTAAAAGATGAATCTGATGATGATGAAGATAAGATGGAACTTATCTTTCATGTAAGAAAAAATGATACATGGATCATAGACAGTGGATGTTCACATCATATGACTGGTGACAGAATAAAGTTTCAACACCTTGAAGACTATGATGGTGGTAATGTAAGGTTTGGAAACAATGAACCTTGTTGCATAAAAGGAAGAGGATGAATCTCATTAACCAGAGAACTTATATGTGATAATGCATATTGGGTTGAAGGACTAAAGCATAATCTTCTAAGTGTAGCATAGCTAATCAACATTGGATTCAAGGTTGAATTCATACATGGCAAAGCAAGACTGCTGGATGACAAGGGAAAACTAATTGGATCAGGCAAACAAACCAAAGGTAACTTGTTTTATCTTGATCTTGGTGAATGCTCATGTTTTATTGCTCAAATTGAAGAAAGTTGGTTATGGCACAAAAGGTTATGTCATGTAAATTGTGATAACATGGTGAAAATAAGAAAATTCAAGAAAGTAAGAGGCATTCCTACTTTAAAGAAACTTGATGTTGCTCTATGCAAGAATTGTCAGATTGGTAAAATGGGAAAGACTAGCTTTAAAAGTAAAAACTATCAGTCTAAAGATATTTTGGAAATTGTGCATACTGATTTGTGTGGACCTATTGGAATTGAGAGCTATACTGGAGAAAAATTCTTTATTCTCTTTGTTGATGACTACTCTAGAATGATGACTATTATGTATCTAAGAGAAAAGTCAGAAGCATTTGAGAAATTCAAATGGTATTTGGAAAGAGTAGAAAAGGAAATAGGGAAAAGAATGAAGTGCTTGAGATCAGATAGAGGTGGTGAATTCCTCTCCCATGAATTCAATAATTTTTGCATTGAAAGAGGAATCAAAAGATAGGTATCAGCCCCAAGAACTCCTGAGTAGAATGGAATAGTTGAAAGGAGGAACAGATCTATCATGGATTGTGCAAGGACTCTAATGATTGAAAAGAACATTGCTATGAAATACTAGAAGGAAGCTATCAGCACTACAATTCATACCTTAAACTGAGTACAGTTGAAGAAAGACACATTCAAAACTCCTTATGAGTTATGGAATGGTTATAAACCCAATGTAAGTTACCTGAAAGTATTTGGTAGTAAGTGTTACATCTTAAAAGAATCTAGAAAAGGCAAATTTGATGTGAAAAGTGATGAAGGAATATTTTTGGGATATTCTTGCAAGAGTAAGGCATATAGATGTTTGAATTTGTCTACTCACAAAATCATAGAAAGTGCACATGTGAAAATTGATGATTTTGCAAAAAAGACTAAAGAAGAAAGAAAAAAGGAACCAGAGGATTACAAGAGATTTGTTTACATTGAACCTGATACATTACCAGACACATTTGCCAATAAGGAGACTACATCTACCGAGTCACAAGAAGAAGTTCAAACCGAGTCACGAGGACCCGAGTCTTAGTCTGAAGCTACCAAGCCAATATCTACCATGCCTGAGCAACCAGAACCTGAAGAGGAAATTCAAGAAGATGACAATGTAACTCATTCAAGAGGCAAGGAACCTGTATTGGCCAAGTATGCCAGGAGGCATCATACACCAGATCAGATTATTGGAAACAAATCACAAGGTACTATGGCAAGAAGTAAACTAAAAGGTACATGTTTACTTGTTGATTTTGAACCTAGAAATGTCAAAGATGCATTAGAAAATGAAAGTTGGATTAAGGCTATGAATGAAGAAATAAAACAAATAGAGAAGAACAAAACATGGACTCTTGTACCTAAGCCTAAAGATAAAAATGTAATTGGAACAAAATGGGTATTCAAGAATAAGTTGAATGAAGATGGTCAAGTATCAAGAAACAAAGCTAGATTGGTATGTAAAGGATATTCTCAAAAAGAAGCTATAGATTATGGTGAGACTTTTTCTCCTATTGCAAGATTAGAAGGTGTAAGAACTCTACTTGCATATGCAGCACATAAAAGATTTAAGGTATATTAGATGGATGTAAAATCTGCATTTCTCAATGGTATTCTTGATGAAGAAGTCTACATTGAGAAACCTAAAGGTTTTATTGATCCAGACAAAAGGAATATGGTCTGCAAGTTACACAAAGCATTTTATGGTCTAAAACAAGCCCCTGGAGCATGGTATGAAAGATTACATAACTATCTTATTCAGATTGGTTTCAAAAGAGCTAATGATAACAGTAGTTTGTACATCAAGGAAGGACCAGATAACAAAATTGTTTTGGCAGAAATATTTGTGGATGATACTGTGTTTACAGGAAATGATGATCAATGCAAAGAATTTTTAGAGCAAATGAACAAAGAATTTGAAATGTCTATGTTTGGTCAAATAAAGTTCTTTGTTGGTCTTCAAATTCAGTAGAGCAAGGATGGTGTCTACATTACTTAGTCTAAATACATCAAGGAAATACTTAAGAAGTTTGGTATGGAAGATGCAAAACCAGTTGGTACCCCCATGTGTACTGGACTAAAGCTTACCAAAGATGATGATTCAAAAGAAGTAGATCAGACCTTATACAGATCAATGATTGGAAAATTATAGTATGTACTTCATACAAGGCCTGATATTGCCTTAGCAGTTGGTATAGTAGCAAGATTCTCAGCAAAACCCAGAGAAAATCATATGATGGCAATCAAAAGAATCTTGAGATACTAGAAAGGAACTGAAGATTATGGCTTGTGGTATAAATTTGGAGGCAATCTGGACTTAAAAGCATTTACTAATGCTGATTGGGCAGGAAACATTGATGACAGAAAGAGTAAAAGTGGTGGAGCATTATTTCTTGGCAAGAGGTTGGTATCTTGGACCAGTAAAAAGCAAAATTGCACATCCCAATCCATAGTAGAAGCAGAATATGTTGCTGCAGCAGTAAACTGCTCTAACATTGTTTGGTTTAAATAGTTATTGGAAGGCATGAAGGTTGAGATCAAAGAACCAGTTGTTATGTTTTGTGATAATACAAGTGCAATAAATATTTCAAAGAATCCAGTAATGCATTCCAAAACCAAGCACATTGCTATAAAATATCACTTTGTCAGAGAATTGGTGCAAGACAAGGAAATCAGATTGGAATATGTTCATACAAAAGAATAGATTGTAGATATATTCACCAAGCCACTACCTAAGGATGCATTTTTGTATCTAAGAGGTAAGTTAGGGGTCATTCCCCTATCGAAGACTCACTAAATAAAGTTTTAGTGATGCATCAACCAGAGCATATTGAAGATCAGTCAGTTGATGTAGCTTAGTCAAGGAATCATTGCATATGAATTAGTACTCAAGGTACATTGCTATTCACCTGGTATGTGTTGTCTTTGGCATGTGTTGTCAAAGAGGGAGAGTTTGTTGTCATATTTCAAGAAATTTCTTAAGATTTCTAAGAGGGAGAGTTTGAGAAGTTAAGAAGGAGAGTTTTTAGTCAAAAAGAGAAGTTTGCTGACAGAGGGAGTTCTCATAGATGAGAATCAGAATGAAGCTAAGGATATGTTCCTTATTCTATGTTTTCTATGAAATTTCATTATGCTATGACATGTTGTGTTGCCATCAATGCCAAAGAGGGAGATTGTTGGATATAATTGTCTGAAGGAGATTGTTGAATTAATTGTGTTGTCTTTGATGTCACACAAATGTCATATCAATTATCATGCTTAGTCGGTCAGCAAAGCAGTTCCCAGTGATTATCGAGCTCAGTCAGTCAGCTAAGCGATTCTCAGTGTCTACCAAGCTCAGTCGGTCAGCTAGGTGGTTTTCTGTGTTTAATGAGATCTCTCAGTCTCCAAAGGATGTTGCAAAATTCGTAGTGGTAACCAAGTTCACTCGGTCACCAAAGGAATTCTTTTCAGATTAGTATTTACTGAGCAAGGTCAGCCCAGTAAAGAATTTTGTTAATTTGAGGAATAAAGTTTGTTTATTCAAGCTGACTATGGTAATGATTAGTAATGTTGGTAATGATTATTAGTGCTGACTTGACAATGTAAATGGACAATCCAAATGGTATATATAGAAGGTCAAGTTGTGAATTCAAAGAGTGTGCAAGTGGAAAAGGGTGAAAGTGTGGACAAGTGTGAAAGAAGAAGAGTGTGTGGATGAGCAAACATGCAAATCATTTTGAAGGAAAGTGTGAGCAAATTTTGAAGGATGGTTAGATATCCTTGAGGAGCAGCAGAGATATATTTGATCAGGAAGGATCTAGTGAAGTAGAATAGAGATCTGTAATCAGCAATTCAGTTGCATCATTATTTAGGTCATTTCATTGTTACTTTCTGACCATTGTAGCAGTGATTTCTAAATCTCTTAACCAAGTTGGTTTAACAACCATTTTGTAAATCCTCTAACAAGGTGACAGTTCTATTGAATTGTTCAAAGACCTCTTACAAGGCCACTCCTAACAGGGTGATTAAATCCTCTAAGAAGGTCACACCTAACAGTGTGTTTTGTAACCTTTTACCGGGTTGGCTCCTAACAGGGCATCACTTCAAAAGAGTGAAAAATAGTAACTAGTTACATTGGTGGTTTTTCCCATATTGGGTTTCCACGTTAAATCTGGTGTCTCTTGTGTTCATGTTATTTTCTTTATGCATGCATGTGAATCACTGATGAATACTTAAGAACGGTTATAATTAATACTCACTGTAATAACTGAGTTTCAACATTTCTCTGTATGTTTACTGAGTGACAGTAGTAAATGAATTAACAAGCCATCTAAGGGATCTGTGGTAATATTTTTGCGGTTAACTGATTCACCCCCCCTCTCAGTTACTCCATCTATATTTCCAACAATAGTAATGTCACGAATGGCTAACCACAACTTTATCCCACATTATATAGACATGTCAAATATGAATAATTAGCAAATAGTAACATAAACATAATATTATGAGTTAGACCATTGTAAGTCACACACACACACACAGATATATATCACCAAAATGCATCTATCTCATCATAAAACATCAATTTCATCATATAGAATCTGAAACATAATCATCATGCCAAAATCAAAACTAAGATACCACAAATAACATCACACACACATGGAATCCATCCAAAGTTCTAAACATGAAACTAAAAAATAATCAAGTTGAGGGTGTAGAATTTTCAACATAGATCTAGCAAGGAAATAAAAAAAATGGCAGCTTGCAAAAATAGAATAAAAATAGAGCTGATCAACAATGAAATTCTATCTCTCATTCCATGATTCAATAAAAAATAAATTACAATATGCACATAGTGTATTATTTATACATAGCTAAACCACTATTTGCAAGAGAAAGTTATGATGAAGACATAAACTGAACACAAGCTTCCTTAGTTAGGCATACATGCGAAGATAACGAGATTGTAGTCAGATCCAAAATTTATGGAGGAGACAGATCGAAGAGCCTTAGTTAGATCCGTAAGTTATAGAGAATAACTGACGCTAGCATCCCCCCTTAAGTCTAACTAAGGATAACAAAAAACTAATGAAAGAAGAGATGGAGATGAAAATATTCCGTGACAAGAAAATTGTAGACATTTGTCAAATGATAGCTACTATAGTGTTGAATGAAGAGATTCATTTGAAACCAAAATGAAGATCAAAATTGATTTGCATGAGTGCCCACAGCGACACTACTCGAATCAAGAACAGAATGGAAACAAAGGCAAAACATTTGTCAATCAAAGATAGAGATGACAATAATCTACATATTTGCGCCCAAACAATGAATAGATGACAAACAAAGGAAAAACATCTATCATTCAAGGATGCAGATGACACATAAATCTCTATTAGTGACCTTATTGACACTACTCAACTATGAAAGAATAAAGTGTTGGTTGAAAATATAGGTGCCAATTGTCTATACAATTGATCAACTATGGAAGCAAAGAATCATCAACATGAACAGTAGAAAAAACCCTCCGTAATGTTGAAAGGAGAGGCATGATAGGTCCACTGGCATGATGCCTCTAAACAGGAAAAGAAAACAAGGCCCATGCGAAGAGAATGGTGGGTATATGCCCTTTCTAGTAGTTGTTACTCTTCCTAGTGACACACTATTTTTTTTTTGGGGGAGGGTTCTAGCAAATATTAATAGGTGGCTATTTGTTTACTTTACTAGCATTGATTAATGACTAATGGTTTGACCTGTTGTAGTTAATTCATAGTGCATGTAGTGACTAAGTATTAATAACAATAGTAATGAGTCGTGTGACGATGGTAATGAGGCATGCTATCGTGCACTGCTTTGCATATATTCCATGACCATTTTAAATTTTCAATTGGCGTCAGGGGTGGCTTAGGGGATATACTGATTCCATTGATTTTTTTTATGGGATTGCATTCAATTCGAGAGACTCGATACATTAACTAGTAGTCGTATGCTTTTGTGCATGCAACAGTTATCCGATAGAGGTGCTGATTTGTAACATAACACCAGTTTTCTATGACATTTCTAAAAAAAAATTGGATCAATGATCATTCTTTGGTGGTCTTTAATGTGCAAATTTGTAAAAAAATGTTCAACTATAAAGAACTAATTCATTTTAATTTGAAGAAAATAGTTATACAAATGTTTGAGACGTTAATATAGTAGATGTACTCAGTTGATGTAAATTAACATCACCCAAAAAATATGTCACCCTATGTGAATCGCCGTTATGAATCATCTCTGATATGATTTGTGATTTATGTATAATTAAAAGGTTGTGACTTGTTGCCTTGTGCTGCAAATTTTATGCCTGGAAAAATATAAAGGTTCTGTGTCTAGAAAAATGTAATATAAGGTCGTTAATGAAAGAGTTATACAATAGATATTCCCAGAAAATAAACAAAAAAAACTTGAAAACCAATATTTTCATCAACATCAGCAATATAATATTTCTTGTTGAGAAGACAGTGATTCACAATCACATTTTTGTGGGTATTTCTGCTTGGATGCACAACACTCCGTGTAGTTGGAAAGAGAAGTCGAGAAAACTCAGCAATGACGTGGCTCAAACGCTGCAGTCTTTTGTGCAACAAACTATATCCAGATTTACAAATTCACCCAGCTTTTATGGTTGAATGGAAAAAATAAAACTATGTCCACATTATCACCACTTGACACTTTTGTGGAATCATCTTAGAGTTAAAATAAAACTTCGCTATTGCAGCAATGTATCTTTTTCAATTAGTCCATTTACCTCTACATTCTCAAATTCCTTTTATATATGTATGACAGAAAACAGTTGCAAATAATCAATTTTATTTACTTTTGATTTGATCTTTCTTTACTTTTATCCCTGGATCCTCACACTCCATTGGTCTTCTAGTGTGATACCACTAAAGTTTTATTGCCATGATTATATGTACCAATGACCCTCTAGTGTTCCTCGTCCATCAATCAACTATACATTGTGTGGCACTGACTGAACCATAGTGTTGATAAATAACAGAACCTGGCTTCGAGCCTCCACAAAAATCTTTTTATCCACCTTGCACGATTCAATTTGAGCTTATCTTGAAACATTTCATTGTACCAATTTGATAAAATTTATTTTAAATTCTTGCCAAACAAGTATCATACCATTTCATGGACAACCATACCCTGTTCCAAAACTCCCATCATTGCACAGGCAAGGAGGATACTGGCAAAGTTTATTGAATATAACTCTACAACTGCAAACTGCAAGGAAGTCATTTGCAGAGTTTTTAGTATTTAGGTCTACAACTGTGAATTGTACTTAATTGAAATTTTCGATTGATTTTTCACCAAATATATTTTCTATATATCTTGCATTCACTGCATTGATTTCAAACCAATTTTTTCTGATACGTTCGGTCAAAAGATCTCAGGTGCAAACATATCTAAAATTCCACCCAAATCTGATTTAAACTTTCTCCTCTCCTCTCTTTGTAATTTTATCAAACAGCTTGCATGAATACTGATTATAATTTTCAATAAGAAGAAAATGCAGTCGAAAGCAGGAAGGGAGGCGCCGTGAGAATTAGGGTTTCAACATGTGAATGATTACCCGTTAAGAGATGGAAGCGACAGGTGTATGAAATGGAAGAGAAGTTGCGCAGGTGTATGAGATGGAAGCGACAGGTGTATGAAATGGAAACGTTACAATCGCCGTGTCTTCAGCCGGAAAAAGCTAGCAAGCAGGCACAGAGGATGACACATTTCCGGCGTGGAGCGAGAGGTAATAAAACTCCCACAATAATTTAAAACTGTAAAATGTAATAAAACTCACATTTGGAAGAAAGCCTTTCATAGCGAAATCTTATAAATTACAGTGTAAAACTTTCATAATCTACATTGCAAAAAAAAACTTCGAAGCACAGAATTGGACATAGAAATTGCAACTTCTAATTTTAAATGTAAATTGCAAATACACCCCAAACCCCAGCTTACCAAAATGGACATTAATTTTCAGATATAAACCCCAAATTCTTACGAGACCGAGCAACAGCCCAACCCTCAGGAGAAGAAGTTGAAACATTCAATACCATTATAAGAGAAATAGACTGTACAAAGTTGTAAGACAAAATGTATAGTGAAACTCAAAGTATACATTTTCGTACAAAACATTCTCCCGCGAGGCAATATAAATAAGAAGTAAATACAGATATATTCAATGAGTCATTGAATATCTCTTTTTGAAAACAAATAATTTCTCCACATGGACAAAAATATGGAGTAACGAGCAATTTATTAGGGCATTAAAAGCCACTCGTATTCACCAGAGAAAGCAGCCATTAGATCTGAACCAACAGAAAAAGGATTCGCCTCCGCCATGTACTCGGCTGTGGCGGTGTTTCCAGAATTCAAGAGAGTCGGAGGCATCGGCTGTGGATGCCGTGTATGGATAAAGTGGCGCGGTCATACGCGAGCACTGTCTTCACCGCGACCCAAATGCGAGTACTTGTATCTTGGCTGCGACCTTTCCGAGCTGATATAGCCTCTACTGGGTTTGAAGTTACAGGTGAGGCAGAGTTTCTAGCCTAAATTTTGTGTCAGTATCAGAATCTTAATAGGGATTCTTTTCTTGCTGAGGATCTCAAAGCTATTCTGAGTGGTGATTTTATAGAACTAAATGACATTGAGAATTCTGATTCTTCTCTTTTATGAGTGCATTCATAATTGAATTTCAGGACCACAATTGTTGAATACACTCAGAAAATCAGAGTTCCCAATGTGATTAAGTTTTATAAAGTCGCCATTCAAGATAGCTTAGAGATCCTCAGCCAGAGAAGAATCGATTCTGACACTGATGCAGAATTTGGGCTAGGAGTTCTGCCCAAATCAAATACCCACCTGTAACTTCAGACCCAATACAGGCTATATCAGCTGGAACCTGAAGAAAATCAATGTTGTTAAGTGTTGGACTGAATCAAGTTGTGACCTGTCTTCGTGGAAAGAGGCATTTCCATTTTGAGGAAATGCATAGCCCTTCTCACTTTCTGCACTTTGCATTCTACCACTTTTCACATAAGTTTCTTCGTTTTGAGACGGCATAACACAGAAGAATTCTGCAGAACAGAAACAAATTAGGACCAATGGTTGCTATACAGATTACTAAAAATAATGATAATAAATATCAAGAATATTAACATGTCCAAGTAATTGAAACATATGAAGATTCTCAAAATAAAAATGAAAGTATAGATGTTGACACAATTATGTGATCTCATTACAAAATGGGGAGATATCAATTCAAGATTTTCTTTGTCTATTCCAATTTGCCATTTAGTAGAGGGAAATGGGATCAAACACTCCTAATTTTTTAAACCATCTTAGAAATCTGAGAATTCTTGGGCTGATGCTAAAATAAACAATATAGCTTTTTCTTAAAAATGGTTTATAAATCTGCTTATTCATTGACACTCTTTTAGAGACCAGAGTTCCACTTCTGATTATTCAAGCAAGAGAAATGACATTGTACCACCAATTGGTGTATTTCATTAGTTATGTTTATGTCGGAAACTTAAATAAAATTTAGGTTAGGGAAAAAAATGTACTAATCTATTTGTCACATTTGTAAGTACTGTGAATGTTGTGAAAATCTAATCATAAGAATAAAAATAGTACAGTGTAAAATTTAAATTCACAATCTAAACATACAAGAAATAAATCTAAGATCTATATACCAAGTTAAAACTCAGAATTCACACAAATAGAAAATAAATCTAAGATCTATGCACAAAATCAAATGATAAACAATAGTATTTATATCTATACAAAAAATCAAACTGTAAACAATAATATCATTACAAAGACCTCACCAGGCTCCATTTGCTTGAGACTCCATTATTGCTTCAGACTTGTATCAATAGTTCTAGATGTAAAATAAGCGGAGTAAAGATATTATTTATACACTTTGTATACATTTAATCAATGGTAGAGATTAAGAGGCAAAATCAACTATTGAGAAATGTTGAGAGAGGTTATGATGTACAACCTACATGGATTGCTAAGATGTAGGGATCAATGTATAGGGAAAATAAATTATTTGATTCTATTTGATTTTCGAAGAAAATTTAAATTTTACTGAGGTACAATGCACATGGATTGCTAAGATAGAGACAATAAGGTGACTGTAAATGCATAGAGAAAATAAACTATTTGATTCTATTTGATTTCTGAGAAAAACAATAAATTTTACAGAGGTGGAATCTAAAGTGTGCATGCATTGACATTACAGAAGAATAAGATCCCGTGTAAAATTCTTTCAATCCCAACAAATCTTTGGAATATCTATATTTCAGCTGACACTTGGATGGCTGCACTGCAAAGCTTTAGAATCCTCGACCGTGCAAATCCCAAATTTTTCCCATAACCACCGATAAATTCAAAAATCAATAGCGCCCAAAAGAACAAGCAGACTGCTCATCCCAGGATTCCCTTAAATATGCAATAGATGGAAGAATGGAATAACATTTAATGTCTATTAGGTTAAAAATAGTATATGTAACATAAATTAAGAAATTGTAACATAAAATCATATTGATAGGATTAATGATAGTTGAAATTTTAAGAATAGAAATCTAATTATAATGTTAAAAATATTATGTGTTCTTTTTAACTATAATTTTAATTTTAATTAAATGTATTTTAATTAATGATTAAATTACATAATTATAATGATCTATTTTAATAAAGTTGTAACAATAAACAATTTTATTTTTAATTATAATTATTTCAAATATTATAACTTATAAATTATAATTAATTTTGATACTAATTTTATTTTTTATTTTTATTATTTCTTAATCTAATTTTATTTTATTAATATATTTTTAATTTATATATGATCAATAAAGTTACATTATTATAATATGTAGTATATTGTAATATTATATATTTTATAACATTAAAGCACCTCAAAACTTTTCAAGTTAGACAAGAAGTCCAGCAAGAATAATGCATTGTGAGTATAAAAGTGCTAATAAAATTGATATATTTTAGAATCCTAGAATTTCATGTATAGGACTCAAATTAATTTAACCAATCAAATGATAGGAAAATGATGTTTGCAAATTATAAAGTTAAAAAAATTACATGTAAAATTTAGAAAATGTAAAAATTATATCAAAACAAAAAAATACAAAATATTGTAATTGGTTTAAAGTGTTTTATTTAATCACTAGTTAAGATGAACAATTCAAAAAATGATACAATAGTACTTAGCCTACGGGCAAGTACTAATAATGTGAATAAGCTGTTAATTCTTTTAAGTATTTTTTAAAATAATATTTTAAAAATTAATTTTGTATTTTTAGAAAGTATAATATTATTTTAAAGTATACATTATAAGAATAATAATAACAATATTATGTTTTGAAATTATACTACTTTAATAATAACATATCATAATAAGATAATCACTTATAAAAAATTTATGAATTATATATCTAACTTCAACATACAAACATTCTTTTATCCAAATATTTTATTTAGAATATAAATATTTTTCTAATACAATTAAAAATTATAAAGTTTAAGATAAAGGCATTCTTCTATTTACAGAAATTTTAAGCATGAGGACATTCCCCCATTTTACAAAGTTGGAAATTAATTTCTTGAGGTATTCTTCAAACTATTACAGAAAACACATATTTTCCATCTTTGATTGATGTCCATTTTAACCGAATTATTCAAGGTTTGTAGGTGTTGTTGTCAAAAACTACAAAGACTTGTTTCTTGGCCAAGATTGATATTAAAATTATATATATATATATATATATATATATATATATATATATATATATATATATATATATATATATATATATATATATATATATATATATATATATATATATATATATATATATATATATATATATATATATATATATATATAATTTACTAACCATCAAGCAATTAAAACAAAACTACATCAATACTATGATCCTCTCATAGATGGATAGCAAGTATAATTCATATTTATATCAATAACCCTTAATTATCATTATTCTTTAACATAGATAATTAAAAAATTTGTGGTTGCTATCCTGATATAACTACGAATTTAATTAATAGAGAAGCATGCTTGATAATCTAATTATCTTGCATACCTTACACCTACTAGAAGTCCTATTCAACATAAAAATTTATGATTCTGTTGTCTATTACCAATGTCCATGTCAAATTAAAGTTATGGTCTTAACATGTTCTCTTAAAAATTGGAATTTAGAAACTCATTCCATCTTTAAATCTTTTGTTTATAGAAACCAACTTAATACGACTATACTAGAGGCCCACCCTAAGGGTTGTTATGAAAATAACCCATATCCATCTACTGTATTCATAAATTGCAAACCAATCTAAAGTGTTGCTCCTGATTCTTCCATACTTCAAGACTATCCCGGTCATTATATAAACATAAATTTTACTTGAATAGATTAGATTTTGATAATTAATCCATTACAAATCCATGTCTACTAATTCCAAAAGGAGGTAAGAGGAAAACTCAGATTCTTCAAACTTGGGCAGAAAAATCCTAGACCCCTCAAACAAAAGAGATTCCTATCAGCTAAGACATGGCCAAAAGGTTCATAAAACAAGAAAAGGAGTAAGGATATGAAACTACAAAGAAGAGAGACCAGAGAGACCCTACTTAAACCGACGTAGATAAAAAGATGCTAACTTGACATAATCTAGGCTTGTGAGTATATATATATATATATATATATATATATATATATATATATATATATATATATATATATATATATATATATAAGGGAGTAGTTGTAAGATAGTAAAGGGAGAACTCTAACAGAGTTCTACAAGATTAGCCAAATGAATAGGAAAGATCTAATTATTCACAATACCTAAAAGTTAATCCATAGGTGCCTCCGTGCAATATTTCTATAAAATTGAGAATCAGAGATGAGAGTGAAAAAATGTCACAGGGTAACAATTGCCTTTATTGGCAAGAAAAGGAGGATAAATTAAAGTTGACGTTACAACGGATGATAGTAATCTTTAGAGCCATCTCTGCTATAAAGGACTAAGATTAGGAGAGAAAAGGAAGAGGAGGAAGACCACATAGCCATCTAAGACTCCTCTAAGCTCTGCCCATGATTACCAAAAACTTAATTACCAAAAAAGGCCAATTGGGGGCCAAGAAATATGAAGAGAAAATCTAGAAGAAGGGTCCTCTCTTCTCACCTCTATGCATCCTAAAGAGGCTAAAAAATGGAAGTTGAATCATTTGCACTCCTTCCCAGTAGAAAGGTAGGGAGACTTAGATGGAAAGAAGATGGATTTTCATGGAAAATTTAATCTTGGGCCGCTTGGACTTTTGACAAGAGAGATCACCCTAGAAAAAGCTTGAGATACTGAAAACCCATATAAATTTAGATATGTTCAAATTTGTCAGATATAATAAAAAGGTCAAGTCCATATTTCATCTATAAGTATGGTAAGTAGTCTATATGCATAGCTAGGGCTAGATCTTATCTATTACATACAAAGTACTCACATTAGATACTTAGACTCGAAAGTAGCTATAAGATCAATATCGACATATCTAAATAGGCATTCGATTATACTAGATCCCTTTCTCAATCCTTGAGACCTTCACATCTTAGAAACCATTCCATTCCTTTCCACTCCACACAAAAATGAGTCTTCCTTATGGATAGTAGGAACATCCAATTATGTTTGATTTCTTCATGCCTCTTGACTAGAACTTCCTATAGTTTTAAATTTCTAGAGTTAGATAGACTGTGAGGGGTTGGTCTGTAACCCCATATTAACTTCTCTTTGGAATGCACAGGTTGTCATTAATACTTTCCAGTATCATGTCCAGTTTCATCACCAGATATCCTTTGAAGACAACCCTACAAAGCTCCTTTATTGCCTCCTTATCTTGATAAATATGAATAATAATAGAAAGAAACATTGCTACAATGTTCGTATTATGTTTTTTCCTATCCATCAAATTGGAAAATTATTCTCCGATCACTTTCATAATAGCCCTCTAAATTAGTTTGTTGTGAATCTTGACCATTTTACTTATCCTAGACTCAAAAACTTCACCCCAAAAGGACATTTCCCTATTACCAAGTATCATGCAAATAGGGGTATCCATTGATACTTAACCAAGGAAATACTCAGCCCTCTGAATTCTACCCACTACACACAAACCTAAAATGCTAATGGAGAGCAGAGAATATTGATATAAAGAATTTTGGCCAAAGGGAAATGTGATGAAAAAGAGGTAGACATTTTCCATTACTTATAACAATTACTACACAAAATTGATAAGCCCCTTAACTAATAAGGCAAGTGTTTGTACAACACTACCCATGTGAACTTTGGAGATATAACTATCACAAGCCATACTAAAAAATCATGATCTCAAAGGACGCACATAAATCTATGAAAATATTAAATCGTACTTATTAGGGGATATCACTACATGAATATAGGAACTAAAAGTTGCCTAAAAATACAAGTTTCTATAAACTGGTAATGGATATTATAGAATTTTAAGTGATTAAGCTCTAATAGATTAGAAAGGCTGCCAAATTCTTTTACACCTTCTTCAATCACTCGATTAGCTAATTCATCTTTTCTTTGATTACCTTCTCTATATATGTGGTTAAAAGTTAACTTGTCAAAATACTAGCAAAAAACTAGGTCTCTTGATAATATTGATTCAAGGGTAAGTGCACCAAGATGATGTGCAAAAAAGTAGCCACCTCCTTGAAAAAAAAAAATAAAAATTCATAACCTACTCATGTTATTCAAAATTTGAAAAACTAGGCTTGGCAAAGCCGAGCCTTTGCCAAGCCACAAAAAAAAATTTAAAAAAACTTATGTAATTCAAAATGTGTATGCATTTTGATAGTCATAGTTTTTTGTAAAAACCCACATTTTGGCTCATTCTCTTCATGCAAAAACTAAGTTTGGAGGAGAAAGGAAGAGAAATCTCCAAAACCCAAGTGGGTGCTTGTTAAAATTGAATTTCCTTGTCATAGTGTTCATTTTCCAACCACGACACGCTGTCAAACAGGTAAGAATTTGTTTTTTAAATTTTTTATTGTTTCAATTTCTATTGAGTAGGGTTTGTTGAATTGATTTTAGTTTTTTAGTTATTTTGATGTTGGATTCAAAAAACAATCCCTGACTATGAAAGAGATAGCAAAGACCTCTTCAAACACTTGAAAATATTGGTAATGATGGGAATGATCAACAAGAGAACCCTCCAAATGTAGCCTCAAAATAAGAAAACCCATTGCCAAACCCAAATCCACCACCAAACCTAAATCTAAACTTTTGTCCTCCAATAGGTCACGTTGATGCCATAAAATGCCATAAAAGAGGACCTTATCAATCATCTTCAACAAAACAGTGCCCAAATATCCATATTAGTTAATAGGTTGAGGTCCTCTAGCTTTTAGGACCACTCATCCCTCGCAACTTCCTTAGAAATATTGGTAAGTAGTGCAAATGAGATGTCTAAGGAGGTTACAACATGGGGTTCATGGAGGGATAGATGTCATGCATTTTATGCCAATGGATTTTCATATGATCAAGTGAAAAAAAGAGGATACTTAAAGAATAAATATGTGCTCTTTACATTAATCCTATTAGTAGTAACTCCCTAGAAGTTACTACGAATCTATTTCTCATACATTGATGTGTTCATAATAGGATGAGAGATGCATTTTGGGATAGGTGGTATATGGTCTTTGACCAAGCACCCTGTAATAATTGGGAGGTGCCTTTATATTTTTTGAGAAAGCAATATTGTGAATTTATCCTTGGCAAGAAGCCAAATTACTTTGACATCCAATAGTTCCAGGGTAGAGGGAGAGGCTTTGCATAGGATAGAGTTGGGACCCATAGGGTGGTAGAGCCACAACATAGGAGGCGTCTAGCTAAAATCCTCATAGTTCATGTGTTGCAGTCCCGTTAGTAGTGAAGGATTCTATTTATTTGTAGACCCTGTAGGCAACTACATCATTGATTGATGTCATTATTAAGCACAACACATAGTTAGTGGATACAAAGGGTGGATTAGCACCTACACCTTTCATCCATGATTATCCCTCTAGGCCTATGATGCCATATAGTGACATTTGACAACTATTACATCTTGTTGCATATTTTGCAACATTCCATGTTTTTGGCATCTTGTAGTTAATCTATTACATTAGATGGCTCAAAGGCCATGGTACATGTCATTAATGTCCTTCTAATTCATAATGTAACTTAATGTTTTGAGGTCATCCAAGTGGCCCTTCTTTTCTTCAAGCTTGTCTTCAAGAGGTGCCTATTGAGCAACTCCCTTAGTTTGATTTATGTTGCTTTCATTTCATTTTGATTGGCATTTACCTAGGCTGGCTGGCTGGCATGCATACTGCTTGTTGGTGTGGTCCAAAAAGGTGTGTGGTAGGAGATGTTACATTCCTCCTTGCCCGAGACCCCTTTGGGAGCTCACGCTAACCCCTAGGTTTATGCAACGTCCTCTAGTAACTAGTGTGTATTGCCAATAAGAAGGCCACCACAATACTGATAGGTATGTGAGCAACCATGTTTAACGTGTGCAACTCCTTAATTTGTGCATGGCATGTCAACCTTTTTTTGGTGAGGCATGGACTCCTCCCAAATCAATCATGCACCCTCAAAACCCACTCAATCATTGGCAACTGGATTTGAATCCTATTGCAAATCGTTATTTAACCAACCATCTTTGAAATGGTCCTTAATAACATTGGTCCTTGTGGTATTTCCACTTATTCCATAAGTTACTTCATAGTCCGTGGGTCCAAATGTATCATTTTGTTTCATGTGAGAAGCACCCCCAATTTTCACAGTATTTACAATGTTTCCAAACATCTATACTTGGTACATGGCTTGCACCCATTGCAAGTGCAATTAGAGATGGACCTAGAAAACCACATTTAGGAACTTGAGAATAGCCATTTTTTGAAGGAACGACTTCAATGCATGAATGTGAGAGCCCAAAATTTTGGTTGTTGTTTATACCAGAGCTTTCACCTATCTTGCTTCCACGTGCAGGAGGAACAACCTTGTTTTGCTCGTGTAACTCGAGCATTTGGTTGTTGATTTCCATCATTTACAAAATTCCATGCCACTTGAGAAAGTACACTCTAAGAAACCTTGAACTTTTTAATAGCTACAACAAGTGGTTTATATGGATGGTGAACATTGAAGATCAAATCCCAGAGTTGCCAACACAACTCTTTCCCCAAACAAAGTTAGTTCTTTCTGGTGTTCATAAACCTCCTTCTGCCTAATCTTTTGAATATTTTTAGGATCCCTCTTATTACGAATTTTATGTGAGATAATAATTACATACTTCAAAGGATGGGGTGTTTCCTCTACCTTAGAAACATCTTTACAAAGCTGCCAAATAACACCACTTGGCCTTCAGAAATGGCCTCAAAAACTAATCAAATGACCCTATAGGAGTGCACCATCACGAGTACAGGCTTACCTCCAACATATGAGTATGCCTGTCAAAGGAGAATGATAAAAAATATTCGAGCCAAAAGATATGACTGAACAAACATAGCCATTAGAAAAACTAGTTATGTCCACACCATCAAACTACACGAATCACTTCCAGAATTGACCTCAAAAACTCACCCACTGAAACCTTTACAAACTAGCAACTTGGAGACCAACTCGCTTCAATACAAGGTACATGAATCCACAATTAACTCACCCAAAAGATCAAGTAGAAAAATCCAATTAAACACCAAAGTTGGCCTATTAGGAATACTCAAAATTAAAATAGAAAATTATGTAGAAATTGAGTTTAGAATTGGCTTAGAAAAGTGACCAGATGGATTGGCAGAGACTTCAAAATCCTCAGGAAAGTACACTTCAAGGTCTACTATATGGAACATCCTTCAATTATGCTTGACCTGAGCCAGGTGTGAACTACAAAACCTCGAAGTAGGGTACTTAGAAATTAGGACAATGCACACTCAGTTAACTTAATAATCCGCAAATGAAATAGCTCTGGAAAATAGGTCAAACGGGCACATGGGGGGCTGAAAATTGGTATGGACACTCCTTCTCATGCCTGAAACATGATGCAACAACCCGCATGTTATGACAACTAACTGAGCGATAAATGTACTCATCTGAAGTAGGCTTTTGAGTGAAAATCTAGATAGACACTATGCAGATTTTTAGGAACACCTCCAAAAGACCACTTCAAAAACCTATTAGATTTGAAAGCTAGGACCTCAAACCTAATACATATGTCAAATGATAGGTCATGAACACCCTATGCAAGTGATGCATAATGAAGAACAATAGGTCCTTGTATCCATGCACTTCAAACTAAGCTTTTACAATGATATTTCAATGGCATTGATCTGACACTTGGAGAAAATTCCAAAATATAGAGTCAAAACATATTTGGATTTTTTGAGCTCCAACAAAGGGCATGCTCAGACCTATTAATTTAGGTGAAGTTGATGTCCAATACATGCAAGCTACGTCACAAAGAAAAATATGGGCATATATATATATATAGTAATGTCAAAAAGTAACAAACAATAAAGGAAATGAGATATTGTGTGGATGTCATGAGTGACTAACTACAACTTTGTCCCACACTATATAGACACGTCAAATATGAATAATCACCAAATAGTAACATAAACATAATATTATGAATTAGTACATTGTAAGTATATATATATATATATATATATATATATATATATATATATATATATATATATATATATATATATATATATATATATATATATATATATATATATATATATATATATCATCATGAAACACCAATGTCATCATATAGAATCTGAAACATAATCATCATGCCAAAACCAAAACTAAGATACCATAAATAACATCACACACACATGGAATCCATCCAAAGTGTTGAACGTGAAACTGAAAATAATCAGGTTGAAGGGTACTACACAGTGGGCATATGCTCTTTCTAGTAATTGTTATTTTTCCTAGAATGAATTAATGAATGAAGAATTTTAATTATGTCTACGAGACCATTAGTCTAAGGGACCACATGAGCACAGCCCTAAACTAATTCCATAGTCTTTTCCATAGTGGCTTTCCTACTGTAAATCTTGACAATCAAACTAACCATCTGCTTGATCTGATCCTCCTCAAATAAACTGTACATACTGCCATCACTATTTGTTTTTTGTTTTTAAGGTTCTACCAAATATTAATAGGTAACTATTTGTTCTCTTTACCAGCATCGATTAATGACTAATAGTTTGACCTGTTGTAATTATTTCATAGCGCGTGTAGTGACTAAATAATAATAACAATAGTAATGAGGCGTGCGACGACGGTAATGGGGTAATGGGGCATGCTATCGTGCACTGCTCTGCATATATTCCATGACCATTTTAAATTTTCAGATATACTGATTCCAATTTATTTTTTGAAGGTATTGTACCTACTCGATTCGGGTGACCCAACATTGAAAACATATTAAAAATCCAAACATGCGACTAAAGCATATTTGTCAAACTGTAAAATGTAATAAACTCACATTTGGAAGAAAGCCTTTCATAGCGAAATCTTATAAATTACAGTGTAAAACTTTCATAATCTACTTTGCAAAAAAGACTTCAAAGCAAAGAATTAGACATAGAAATCTGCTCCTAAATTTAAACTTACAGGTTACAGTGCAAGCTGAAATAAAATACCAAACTCTGAAGTTGTGAATTCAAGTCCATTCCTAAATTGCAACTTCTAATTTTAAATGTAAATGGCAAATACACCCCAAACCCAGGTTAGCAAAATGGACATTCATTTTCAGATATAGAGCTCAAATTTTTACGAGACCCAGCAGCAGCCCAACCCTCAGGAGAAGAATTTGAAACATTCAATACCATTACA
Source organism: Chamaecyparis obtusa (assembly GCA_027943335.1). NCBI lineage: Eukaryota > Viridiplantae > Streptophyta > Pinopsida > Cupressales > Cupressaceae > Chamaecyparis > Chamaecyparis obtusa. The sequence goes on from BSBK01010807.1 coordinate 75,703, forward strand.
AGAGAAATAGACTGTACAAAGTTGTAAGACAAATGTATAGTGCAACTCAAAGTATATATTTTCGTACAAAACCCTGTGAACAACAAAACATTCTCCGGCGAGGCAATATAAATGAGAGGTAAATACAGATATAATCAATGAGTCATTGAATATCTCTTTTTTAAAACAAATAATTTGTCCACATGGATCAAAATATGGAGTAACGAGCAATTTATTAGGGCATTAAAAGCCACTCGTATTCACCAGAGAAAGCTATAGCAGTGTACTCCACGGATTACAAGCAGATCATCGCTATAGCAGTGTGGGACAGCTTTGAATCCGCAAGTTTTATGGCAAACCATCCTGAAACGAACCCTGCTCTGCCATATAATTGGGAACGGATTGCAGGTGCCCAAGAACTCAAATACCATATTTATCAGGTTGGCTATGTTAACCACATTAATGATCCAGTCAGGAGCTCTTCACTGATTGCCTTTCAGATATAATTTGAAAGCCCATCGAAAACTTAATATATAGAGAGATGTATTGCTAAATAAGAAATGCGTGAGCAAAGTTTGTATAGTTTTATAACGGGTTATGTCGCTGCTGCAACATTATAATTATTCAGATTGCACCAATCAAAAGAAACCCACACCGAAAAGATTGCATACAGCTTTCTTCTTACAAATCATCAACTTCACTCACAAATCTTCCTTTTCATGTTTCCCAAAATTCATATCAGACCCCTTCGCAATCTGAATAATTATAATGTTGCAGCAGCGACATAACCCATTATAAAACTATACAAACTTTGCTCACACATTTCTTATTTAGCAATACATCTCTATATATATTAAGTTTTCGATGGCTTTCAAATTATATCTGAAAAGCAATCAGTGAAGAACTCCCGACTGGATCATTGTGGTTAATATAGCCAACTTGATAAATATGGTGTTTGAGTTCTTGAGCACCTGCAATCTGTTTCCCATTATATGGCAGAGCAGGGTTCGTTTCAGGACGGTTTGTCATAAAACTTGCGGATTCAAAGCTGTCACACACTGCTATAGCGATGATCTGCTTGTAATCCGTGGAGATAGCCATGTACTCTGTTGTGGCAGTGTTTCCAGAATTCAAGAATCACAATTGTTGAATACATTTCCAGAGAAAAGAGAAAATCAGAATTCTCAATGTGATTAAGTTCTATAGAGTCGTCATTCAAGATAGCTTTGAGATCCTCAGCTAGAGAAGAATCCCTATTAGGATTCTGATGCGCAGAATTTCGATTAGGAGCTCTGCCCAAGTCAAATACCAACCTGTAGCTTCAGACCCAATACAGGCTATATCAGCTGAAACTTGAAGAAAATCAATGTTGTTAAGTGTTGGACTGAATCAAGTTGTGACCTGTCTTCGTGGAAAGAGGCATTACCATTTTGAGGAAATGAATAGCACTTCTCACTTTCTGCACTTTGCATTCTACCACTTTTTACATAAGTTGGTTCTTTTTGAGATGGCATAACACAAAAGCACTCTGCAGAACAGAAGCAAATTATGACCTACGGTTGCTATAAAAACTGTTAAAAATAATGATAATAAATATCAAGAATATTAACATGTCCAAGTAATTGAAAAATATGAAGATTCTCAAAATAAAAATAAAAGTATAGACGATAAAATTATGTGATCTCATTATAAAATGGGGAGAGGTCAATTCAAGATTTTTTGTCTATTCCAATTTGCCATTTAGTAGAGGGAAATGTGATCAAACACTTTTAATTTTTTAAACCATTTTAGAAATCCGGGATTGCTTTGGCTTATGCTAAAATAAACAATATAGCTTTTCCCTAAAAATGGTTTGTAAATCTGCTTATTCATTGACACCCTTTTAGTTACTGAAGTTCCATTTCTGATTATTCAAGCAAGAGAAATAGCATTGTACCATCAATTGGTGTATTTCATTAGTTATGTTTATGTGAGAAACTTATATAAAATTTAGGTTACGGCAAAAACTGTACTACTCTATTTGTCACATTTGTAAGTACTGTGAATGTTGTGAAAATATAATCATAAGAATAAAAATAGTACAGTGTAAAATTTAAATTCACAATCTACACATACAAGAAATAAATCTAAGATCTATATACCAAGTTAAAACTCAAAATTCACACAAATAGAAAATAAATCTAAGATCTATTCACAAAATCAAATGATAAATAATAGTATTTTTATCTATACAAAAAATGAAACTGGAAACAATAATATCATTACAAAGACCTCACCAGACTCCAATTGCTTCAGACTTGTATCAATAATTTGGTATGTGGGTTGATCCTCGCTTATAATAGTGCTAGATGTAAAATAAGCGGTGTAAAGATATTATTTATACACTTTGTATACATTTAATCAATGGTAGGGATTAAGAGGCAAAATCAACAGTAGGGATTAAGAGGCAAAATCAAGGATTGAGAAATGTTGAGAGAGGTTATGATGTACAATGCACATGGATTGCTAAGATGTAGGGATGAGGTGATCTATCAATGCATAGGGAAAATAAATTATTTGATTCTATTTGATTTTTGAGGAAAATATTAAATTATACCGAGAATGTAGGCAATAAAGTGACTGTAAATGCATAAGGAAAATAGATTATTCGATTCTATTTGATTTTTGAGGAAAATAATAAATTTTATAGTGGTGGAATCTAAAGTGTACATGCATTGACAATGTGCAAAGATAAAATGCCGTGTAAATACATACATAAAATAAATAAAATATAAACATGTAAAATTCTTTCAATCCCAACGAATCTTTAGAATATGCTTACAATTGGATGGCTGCATTGCAAAGCTTTTGAATCCCTGCCAATTGTCGTAGCCAAATCCCAGATTTTTCCCATAATATAACCATGGATAAATTAAAAAATAAGCAGACTACTAGTCCAAGGATTCCTTAAATATGCAATATATGGAAGAATGGAATAACATTTAATGTCCATTAGGTTAAAAATAGTATATGGAATATAAATTTACAATTCAGATTAAGAGAAGTATTTAAGTGGCAGTACTTTAGTTTAGAAATTAATAAGATTTTAATTTTTTAAGTATTTTTATAAATAAGATAATCAAAATTAATTTGTACTTTTAGAAAGTATAAGATTATTTTAAAGTATATATAATAAGAATAATAATAGCAATATAATTTTTTGAAACCATATTACTTTACTAACAAGTGCCATGTAGTGGGAACACCCCCACAATGCAATGGTAAGTTGTGAGTCTTGTTAGGCCTTTTTTATATCATGCAAAAGTCTTTTGAAAATGGCCTCCTCCCTGCAAATGTTTCATGGTTTGTGTCTTGCCTTGTGTTCCTTGTGTTGTCACCAAACTCCAGTCCAATTCACACATGCTGAAGTGCAAAACCCAGAAAGTTATTCAAATTTCAAGGTCTGCTGGAAATAACTTTAAATTCTGCCACAGTGTCGAAAACCCACAGCATTTTCAAAAATCCATGATGTTTTTGATCTTTTCCTGATAACCTACATTGTTTTTGACCCTTTGTCTTCCAGCTTTGTGCGCTTATCTGTTGACATGTCGAAAACTTTGTGTGTTTTTTATCCTCTTTCATCGAAAATATTGTGTGTTTTCAACCTCGCACTAGTTCCTTGTTTGCTAGCATTTCCTAACTGTGCAAGTCTGACATGTGGTGGGTCCAGGCTCTTCCTGATTGGCTATCGCATGGCCGCATGTTGGACTTTTCTGACATGTGATCATGCAACCGCTTGACACCTAGCCGTGTGGGTCCTAGTTCCTGATCAGTTGCCTAGCGGTCTTCTTTGTCTTAAGCATGCAAGTGCGATGATGTGGGGCCAGTTTCTTCAAAGCGGCAGAGGAAGGAGATCAACGGTTGGTGTGTGATCGCATGGAATATTTTTTCCCCATGTGATCATGCACCTGTCGTTGATCTTGTTTGTTTCCAGCGTTGCCTCGGTGAAGTGGGCCCGGTGTTGGAGGGGTGACAAATGGCATGTCCTTATTGGCTGTCGCATGGCCGCGTGTCAGACTTTTCTGACATGTGATCATGCGACCGCTTGCCATCTGTTTGCGTGGGTCCCGACTCTTCATGATTGGTGGTTGCGGTGATGGTCTCAGAGGTGGACATGTGGCAGCCTGTGATTAGCTATCGCATGGTCGCATAGCCCAATTTTTGGCTATGTGATCATGCGACCGCTTGCCACGTGTCCCTGGGGCCTAGTTGCAGGAGATGGGGCATCTTCTAGATGCTAAGTGGCAATGTTCTATTGGCTGGCGTGTGGTGGTGGTTGTGGTGATGGTTGTGGTGGTGGTTGTAGTGACGGTTGTGGTCTATGGGTGGTCGCATGTTCGCATAGCCCATTTCTGGGCTATGCGATCATGCAATAGGGCGCCATGTGTCCCTGGGGCCCGTCTGTATTTGATTGGTGGTCTCGATGGCAAGTGAGGTCATGGTGATTTCCTGTTGGTCCGAGTTGGTGGGATGGTGGTTTTGAATGCGGGCCCAAGTGGGGATTCTTGGCAGTGACTTGGCAGTCGGCGGGTTGCATGTTTGCGGCTTGTCACATGTCCGAGTAAGCTAGTTTCTGGGCTTCCGAACATGCGACAAACCCTATTGTGGCAAGTGACAACGTCGGTAGTTAAGAGAAGGCAAGGGGGAAATCATTGTCGCATGTTCGCATAACCCATTTTCGGGTTATGCGATCATGCAACCAAGCATAAAATTGAGGCCCATTTCCTATGGTAGTGAGTTGTGATTGTGCCATTGCGTGACTGGGGACAAATAGTCAAGAAAATTAAAGCCCGCGAATGCATGGTGACCATTTATTTTCAAATTTGGATTTGCAGCGGCAGGAGGTAACTAGAATTTATGGTTTTCTGGCCGTTTCTTGACCTGGTTGGTGAAGGCTATGCCCTAGCTATTTGTAGCTTGTTGCAACTCATTTTGGGTTCCCATGGCATCTAGTCGTATAAAGTATCAATTTTTTCACTTGTTTAGGGTTCCATTCTTTTGGTTCTTGTGGGAAGTAGTGAGTTGTGTCGCATTGTAGGAAGCTGAATAGAATTTCTTTGCACCTTTTGCAGATTATTGAAGTGGTAGTCTCATTTCTAATATAGGCATGTGCAAGATTTATCATACTTAATATAATTGTTTCATGTTTCAAAGTCTCTCCTTGGTGTCAGTCTTATGAGTTTTGGATTTTCTGATCCATTGCATTGGGTTGCCTTTGTATGTGTTTTAGTCCATAGTTCTTGATCTAGGATCAAGTGAAAGATACTTTGGATAGGGCATAGATTCATTTGACTTGTCTGCAGAAGGATTCTTTAAGTAGTGGGTGGGCTGAAACAATTGTGTTTATGGCTATGAATCTTTGAGAGTAGTTGGTTCATGTCCTATATTTGTTTTTGAGTGTTGCCCAATGGATAATGGCACTGATCAAGGAATAGTACATTTAGTTGAGTTCGGTGTTTGATGGGTTTGGGCTATTTTTTGCATCTTTATATCAATACCATCACCAGTAATACCTTTCACAAGACCATTTTACCTTGCATAGGAGAGTTGATTCAATGAATGCCTGGTTAGCATTTAGCAATCCTTTACTATGATCTGCTTTATGAATCCAGAAGTGTAGGGTGTGTAGTGAGTTTGAATTTTGTCTGGATTAGGTGTACCTGCCTTGGTTTTGCAAAGCCAGAAGCAGAAGAGGGCATATTAAGACCCTACAGTTGGTCTAGTTGCCTTGTAGAGCTTTCACATTTGGATTTAACTAGTCCTAATATCAGTTTCAAGGCATATTGGCAGTCATTTGTGCATAAGAGTTTTCGGACACCAACAAGATGGCGACTCTGCTGGGGAGAGTCTAGAAAAGAGTTAGATACAAAATTAGCATTTGCAAATTTTTTTGACCTAGTTGTGAGTGGCGGCTCTGATTTGTCTTTGTTTGATCAGTGTTCCTTCTAATAAACAGTGAGTTACTTGGAGTTTTGTACTAGTTAGGAGCAGCTCTACATTGCAAAAGTTGATGGAGTTCCATGGTGAACTCAAAGTCTGCCCTGCCTTCCAATCAACAAAGCTTTCTACTGCAAATTCTAGGTATTTATGATTACAATGTTTCCCTATCAAGTATTTAGTGCAAATATAAAGGGAAGACTGAGATAAGATGAGTGGCTCTCATCTTGCATTAAATCAAATGGAAAATCAAGGGAAAAGTCAGTCTAGGCTGCTTGGTTTCCTCAAGTTGGATAGGCCTTTGGACTATGCTCTTCCAAAGTCCCCTCACTCTTTTCCTAGTGAGCTTTTGGGTTTGATTCATGCCTTTGATTGTAAGTGTGATTCAGCAGTCAGACATGTCCTAGCATTCTATAGATTCATTATAGAATATCAGATTTTCGATGAGGATGTGAGCATGATGTTTTTTGGGAGATCCCTCAAGGGAGTTGCATCTAATTGGTATCTAAACTTATGCCCAAAATGCATTTCTTCTTTGGCTGAGTTCAAGTGGATATTTTTAGAGGAATTTGCTGATGATAATGAATGGAAAAGGTTGCAAAGAGACCGTCAGCAAAAGGGGAATGAAAGTTGTATTCCAGAGCAATCCATTTCTAGTGCTGAGGGTACTTCTTCTGATGAGTCCTTGTCAGAGGAGTATTCAGATTGTGGCAGTGGGCAGGAGTCAGGGTCAAGGTGTGCAAGATCTTCCATTTATTCAAAAATGTTTGAATATGACTGTAGTGGCTATTCAGGTGAGGATGATGAAGGCAGAGATGCTGATGTGTCCTCATTTGAATCAGATGGAGCATGGGAGGAAGAGAGTAATGGTGGAAGTGAACACTCCTTCAGTGAGGAGTATGAAGACAAGGAAATTGTGTTTGAATGTGATATCAATGAGTCTTCATATGGTTCTAATTTTTCTTCATGTGCTATGGGTTTCCATGAGGTTGAGATTGGTGCTGATTTTAAAGTGTTTTCTAATGCTTTATATCATGAAAAATTTGATTATCAGCCCATTTTATGTCATGATGTTCAGTATGGTACATTGCATGGAATAATCAATCCTCTATTTGAAGAACATGTGGAGGTCTCAGATTCAGTTGAATCAGGATGCTCATTTTCCAGCTGTGGGTATCAATCTGACTTTTCATTTGAGGTCCAGTCGGTTGCACCTGGGGAAATGCAAAGACAGGGTCTAGATGAGGCCTTTCAGCAAGCAGAGTATGAGTTCTTTGTATTTCCAATTTGTGGTATACATGAATCAGTGGAGAGGAATAGGCTCTTATCTGATGGTGCTATTCATGGGTATACTGATTTGTTTCTTCGTAGTGAGCAAGGAGAAGAGAGTGCCAAAAGTTTTTACATGCACTGTGAAGAAAGCTTCTTTGTTCTTCCTGATTTGCTGGTTGAACATGTTGACAGGCCTATGGAGACAAATGAAAACAAAGTGTCTGGTGTTCCTCATGGAGGAAGAAATGAAAATCAGATTTTTGATAGAGGCAAGTATTGATTATAATGTTGAGGCCTTGAGGCTGGTTGTAAATACTATAGATTTTTGTATAGTCTTTCCCTTTTCTACTGTGTGTTTCCCTTCTTGTTCCCTTCATTTTTTGTGTTCCCTATTTTTGTCCAGTGGTTGGTCTGCTCTCCCAGTGATTCTGATTTCTTGCCATACCTATAGGAGGCATGCATCCCCAACTAGAGCCACCATTAGGCCTTTTTTCTGTCATGCAAAAGTCCTTTGAAAATGGCCTCCTCCCTACAAATGTTTCATGGTTTGTGTCTTGCCCTATGTTCCTTGTGTTGTCACAAAGCTCCAGTCCAATTCGCACGTGCTGAAGTACAAAACCCAGAAAGTTATTCGAATTTCAAGGTCTATTGGAAATAACTTTAAATTCTGCCACAGTGTCAAAAACCCACAGTATTTTCAAAAATCCATGATGTTTTCAATCTTTTCCCAATAACCTATGTTGTTTTTGACCCTTTGTCTTCCAGCTTTGTGCTCTTATCTATTGACATGTCAGAAACTTTATGTGTTTTCGATCCTCTTTCATCAAAAATATTGTGTGTTTTTGACCTCGCACTAGTTCCCTGTTTTCCAGCATTTCCTAAATGCGCAAGTCCGACGTGTGGTGGGTCTAGGCTCTTCCTAATTGGCTATCACATGGCCACATGTCAGACTTTTCTAACATGCGATCATGCGACCGCTTGCCACCTAGCCGTGCGGTTCCCAGTTCCTAATCAGCTGCTTGGAGGTCTTCTTTGTCTTAAGCGCGCAAGTGCAATGATGTGGGGTTAGTTTCTTGAAAATGGCAGAGGAAGGAGATCAATGGTCAGTGTGTAATCACATGGAATATTATTTCCCCATGCGATCATGTGCCTGTCATTGATCTTGTTTGTTTCCAGTGTTGCCTCAGTGAAGTGGGCCCGGTGTCGGAGGGGTGACAGATGGCATGTCCTTATTGGCTGTCGCATGGCACATGTCAGAATTTTCTAACATGCGATCATGTGACTGCTTGCCATCTATCCACGTGGGTCCCAGCTCTTCATGGTTGGTGGTTGCAGTGATGGTCTCGAAGGTGGACATGTGGTAGCTTGTGATTGGTTGTCGCATGGTCGCATAGCCTAGTTTTTGGCTATGTGATCATGTGACGCTTGCCATGTGTCCCTGGGGCCCGATTGCAGGAGATGAGGCATCTTTCAGATGCTAAGTGGTAGTGTTCTATTAGCCGGCATGAGGTGGCGATTGTGGTGGTGGTTGCAGTGGTGGTTGTGGTTGTAGTTGCGGTTATGATTATGATCTGCGGGTGGTCGCATGTTCGCATAGCCCATTTCTAGGCTATGCGATCATGTGACAAGGCACCATGTGTCCCTGGGGCCCATCTATATTTGATTGGTGGTCCCGGTGGTAGGTGAGGTCATGGCAATTTCCTATTAGTCCAAGCTGGTGGGATGGTGGTTTTGAATGCAGGCCCAGGTGGGGATTCTTGGTGGTGATTTGATGGTCGACGGGTTGCATGTTTGTGGCTTGTCGCATGTTTGCATAAGCCAGTTTTCTGGTTTGCGAACATGCGACAAATCCTGTTGTGGCAAGCGGCAATGTCGACAGTTAAGAGAAGGCAAGGGGGAAATCATTGTCACATATTCGCATAACCCATTTATGGGTCATGTGATCATGCGACCAAGCATAAAATTGAGGCCTGTTTCCTGTGGCGGTGAGTTATGACTGTGCAATTGCATGACTGGGGGCAAACGGTCAAGAAACTTAAAGCCCGCGAATGCATGGTGAGCGTTTATTTTCAAATTTGGATTTGCAGTGGTAGGAGGTACCTAGAATTTATGCTTTTTTGGCCGTTTCTTGACCTGGTTGGTGAAGGCTATGCCCTAGCTATTTGTAGCTTGTTGCAACCCATTTTGGGTTCCCATGGCAGCTAGTGGTATAAAGTATCAATTTTTTCACTTGCTTAGGGTTCCATTCTTTTGGTTCCTGTGGGAAGTAGTGAGTTCTATCGCATTGTAGGAAGCTGAATAGAATTTCTTTGCACCTTTTGCAGATTATTGAAGTGGTAGTCTCATTTCTTATATAGGCATGTGCAAGATTCATCATACTTAATATAATTGTTTCATGTTTCAAAGTTTCTCCTTGGTGTCAATCTTATGAGTTTTGGATTTTCTGATCCATTGCATTGGGTTGCCTCTGTATGTGTTTTAGTCCTTAGTTCTTGATCTAGGATCAAGTGAAAGATTCTTTGGATAGGGCATAGATTCATTTGACTTGTCTGCAGAAGGATTCTTTAAGTAGTGGGTGGGCTGAAATAGTTGTGTTTATGGCTATGAATCTCTGAGAGTAGTTGGTTCATGTCCTATATTTGTTTTTGAGTGCTACCCAATGGATAATGACACTGATCAAGGAATAGTACATTTAGTTGAGTTCATTGTTTGATGGGTTTGGGCTATTTTCTGCATCTTTATATCAATACCATCACCAGTAATACCTTTCACAAGACCATTTTACCCTGCATAGTAGAGTTGATTCAATGAATGTCTGGTTAGCATTTAGCAATCCTTTACTATGATCTGCTTTATGAATCTAGAAGTGTAGGGTGTGTAGTGAGTTTGAATTTTGTCTGGATTAGGTGTACCCACCTTGGTTTTGTAGAGCTAGAAGCAGAAGAGGGCATATTAAGACCCTATAGTTGGTCCAGTTGCCTTGCAGAGCTTTCACATTTGGATTTAACCAGTCCTAACATCAGTTTCAAGGCATATTGGCAGCCATTTGTGCATAAGAGTTTTCGGACACCAACAATCCTCTCAAGTCTTCTTGAGCCCTTGTTGATCTTGGCTACGGCCTATTACCTATAAAAAAAAATAAGTGTCACGTAGTGGCCGGTACTTGCCGAAATTAATTATAATTTTAACTATAAATAAATTTAGATATAATTTTATTATATTTATTATATATACTAAATTTATTTTAATTAATAGTTATTAAATAAAAATGAAATCAAGAAACTTAATTAAATTCAACATATAATGTATTTATAAGAATTGTTATATATGAATGATAATAATTAAAATCTTTAAAATAATATTGGCTTTAGTTTTACAATTAATTTGAATTTATATCTAAATGTAATTCTAATATTAATAAATATATTATAATTATTAAATATGTTTTAATTAATTATAAAACTATCTGATAATAATTAGATTAGTTTTTAATTTTAATTTATATCTAAATATAATTATAATATTAATAAATTATTATAATTATTAAATTTATTTTTATTAATTATAAAACTATTTGATAATAATTATATTAATTTATATAACTATAAATGTAGCAATCAATATTTTATTTTTAATTATAATTATTTTAATAATATAAATTATAAATTGTAATTAATTTAATTAAAATTTTATGTTAATTTAAATTAAAATAAGCTTAATTTTATTATAAATAAAGAACTGATTCAACCAATGTATGCATATATTTCATAGTTTGTTATATTTACATTATTAATATATTTAATATTTATATTATATAAAAATAACATATAATTTAATTTATGATCATAAATATAATAAAAATATCAATAAATAATATTAATATATTTTCTATAGAGTTTTGCCAAGAATACTGCAATATGGCTAAAAAAGTGGAAATAATTATTCACATTTCAAATTCCTAAAATCTCCTATAAACTTAAAAATGTTGCATTTAAACTTTACAAAATCTAAATTTATGACAAAATACAAAATATAATAAATTCTTATTGGCCAAAGAGTTTCATTTAATCACTTGTTAAGACTAAAGAACCAAAAATTGATACAATAGTACTTAGCCTATGTCAAGTACTAATAATATATCATAATAAGATAACCATTTATAGAATTTTTATGACTTGTACACCTAACTTCAACATACAAAGAAAAGAAAACCTCTAGTCTTGCTTGGGACTAAAGTCCAAACAAAATTATAAAATTTATCCCCCATTTTACAAAGTTAGAAATTAATTTATTGAGGTATTCCTCAAACTATTAGAGAAAACACGTATTTTCTATCTTTGATTGATGTCCATCTTAATTGATTTATTCATGATTTGTACGTATTGTAGCCAAAGCTTGCAAACACTTGTTTCTTGGCCAAGATTGATATTAGCTTAATGAGGAAGAAAAGGATATCACTAGATATGATATCATGATATATACATTAGAAGATATTTTACTTATATTAAACCATCAAGTAATAAACATAATCTAGCTCTAAGTAATTAGAACAAAACTACATGAATACTATGATCCTCTCATAGATGGTTAGCTAGTATAATTAATATTTATATGATTAAGCCTTAATTATCATTATTCTTTAATATAGATCATTCAAATTTTTGTAGTTGCTATCATGCTATAACTACACATTTAATTGATATAGATGTGTGCTTGATAATCTGATTATCCTGCATACCTTACACCTACTAGTAGTCTTATCTGATATAAAAATGTATGATTATGTTGTTTATTAACAATGTCCATGTCAAATTAAAGTTATGGTCTTAACAAATTCTCTTAAAAATTGATATTTAGAAACTAATTCCATCTTTAAATCCTCTGTTTATAGAAACCAGCTTAATACAGACTATTACTAGAGGCCCACCCTAAGGGTCGTTATGAAAATAACCCATAATCTATCTACTACATTCATAAATTGAAAACCAATATGAAGTGTTGCTCCCGACTCTTCCATAATCCAAGACTATCATGGTCATTATATAAACATTTTTTACTTGAATAGATTAGATTTTGATAATTAAACCATTATAAATCCATGTCTACTAATTCTAAAAGGAGGTAAGAGGGAAACTAAGATTCTCCAAACTTGGGTAGAAAAATCCTAGACCCCTCAAACAAAGGAGATTTCTATTGGCTAAGACAGGACCAAAACGTTCATAAACCAAGAAAATGAGTAAGGATAGGAAACTACAAAGAAGATAGACCAAAGAGACCCTACTTAAACCGATAGAGATAAGAAGGTGTTGACTCAACACAATATGGACTTCTGAGTGTGTGTGTGCGTACATACATACATACATACATAGATATATATAGATATAGATATAGATATAGATATACATATATACATATATATATACATATACATATCCATATACATATACATATACATATATATATCCATATACATACATATATATATATAGATGTATATATATATATATATATATAGATATATATATACATATACATATACATATACATATATATATCCATATACATATACATATACATATATATATCCATATACATATATATATATACATACATATATATATATATATATGTATATATATACATATATATATATATATATATATATATACATATATATATGTATATATATGTATATGTATATATATATATATATATATATATATATACATATATATATATATATGTATATATATGTATATATATATATATATATATATATGTATATATATATATATGTATATACATATATCTATATATGTATCTAGATACATACATATGTATGTATATACATACATATGTATGTATATACATACATATATCTATATGTATATATGTATATCTATATGTATATATATATATATATATATATATATATATATATATATATATATATATATATATATATATATATATATATATATATATATATATATATATATATATATATATATGTATATCTATATGTATATGTATATATGTATATATATACATATATATGTGTGTGTGTGTGTGTGTGTGTGTGTAAATATACATATCTATGTATAAATATATATATATATGTATATATATATAGATATATATGTGTATGCACCCTAAAATGGTCGCCTAGACTTTGGGCCCCCATTTTTCAATTTATCAAATCCCTGAATCAATATTTTCAAATATCAACATTTTATCAATTATATCAATTTCTTTGATCAAATCATAATCAATTCAATATTTCCTAAGGTTTGAATTTTATTTAATTTAAAAGATAAAATAAAAATAAAAATTTTATTTAATTAAGAGAACATGCTCTCTTTTAATTAATTAAAAATCTCTTTTAATTAAATAATAAAATCACTTTTTCTTAAGCCTTTATTTAATTAAAAGGAATTTTCTCCCCTTTTATTTAAATAAAAAATCTCCACTTTTCTTCTTATCCTATGTTGCACAAATAAAGCATTTAATTCTTATTTATAAAGAAAAATAAAATAAAAAATAAAATAAAAGTACTTTTGCCTCACATGGACATAAATTAAATGCTCAACATAAAGTAAATGCTTCTAATTTTTCTATTGGAGGATATTTGTGCACAAGGATCAAGCTTCTTTTTTTCTCCATCGTTGATTAAATCTTTTGCCTCTTAATCTCCATCGTCCATTGATTTTTCATTTCCTATAAAAGAAGAGCTCTCTTCTTCATTTTCATATCCATTCTCTTTTATGCATATCCATTCTCTTTTATAGATATCCACTTGTTTTATGCTAATGTTATGCTGCAGGTTTTAGGTGCATTTGGATTGATAAATTGAATAAATGGGGCCCAAAGTCTAGATAACCATTTTTGGGTGCATACATTTGCCCCTCTTTGACTAATGTGTGATCGATTTGGGAACACATGTAGTCAAAGAATGAAGTTGCAATGTGAGATCGATTTGGGATCACAAAACAACTCAGATATGAGGTCGATTCAGGATCACATCCGGACAAACATAAACAAAGGCCTTTGAACATGAGGTCGATTCGGGATCACATTCAAAGTAGGAGATAAGAATCTCAAATTTGAGCGATAGCTCACAAAAGATGTCTGAATCAGGAAAATCAAAGAATCGGGGATGAGAATCTCATAAATACTGCCCCCTCGGAATCGAAATCAAAATCAGGTAGAGAGGAGAACCGCGAATTGATAAGGTTGATCAAATCATAATAAAATCACAATCGAAGGTAAGGGTCAAATAGGTTAACCATTAGGCAATGAAAACATGCCCCAGCCTGACTGAAAAGATGTAGTCAAACGTGAGAAAGAAGGGAATGGAATGAATATGAATGAAAGACTAGTATGAACCATTTAGTGTGAACCATTGAAGGTGCATGACTTTCTTTCATGAAAAATGCTTAAAACAAACAAAAAATAGGGCAAAACTACTAAGCGCGTTGCGTTGGACTTGAGGTATTTTGTTACATCTCTTAAACATTTGGATTTTGAGATTAAAATTGAACCTCTCATGTGTTTGGCTTGAGTGTTTTACATGTTTTCATAGAACACATTTCAATTGATGCTCTTAATGAGAAATGAATGAACATAGATTTGCTTTCATACAAGTTTGTGTAAGTGAATGCTTGTGTTTAAACCTTAAGTAATTCTTGGTTTCAATATCAAATATCTCATTGAATGATTGAGGGCATGGATTCATTTCTTGTTTACATGGGGAGTTAAATGCACCACTTTGTGGACTCACTCTATGTTTACTTGGAAAGTTAAATATTCCATTGTTCAACTCTTTTTCATTTGTGAGTAGTATTGATTAGCAGCCTTAGATTACTTGTGATTGATCTAGATTGCTATCTTGGGTTATTGGACTCGCTAAATCCGCCAGCCCCTTGTTTCCGCCCTATGGTTGCAAGATTAGCGCCACATTAAAGGGGAGGGGTCTACAGGAGAGAAGCGTTAAGTGTTCCACTAGGCAACCCTTTTGTGCTTTTTGGAACTCACTTGTTTTCTAAGGTGTGGACTCACTTTGAGTTTATGTGAGGAGTTAAATGTTCCACTTTTGGACTCACTTTTAGTTGGTGTGAAGAGTTAAATGTTCCACTTTTGGACTCACTTTTAGTTGGTGTGAAGAGTTAAATGTTCCACTTTTGGACTCACTTTTAGTTGGTGTGAAGAGTTAAATGTTCTACTTTTGGACTCTCTTTGAGTTGGTGTGAAGAGTTAAGTGTTCCACTTTTTTGGACTCACTTCACATTCTCTTGAAGGGTTAAATGTTCTACTTTTGGACTCGCTTCGCATTATCTTCAAGGGTTAAATGTTCCACTTTTGGACTCGCTTCACATTATCTTAAAGGGTTAAATGTTTCACTTTTGGACTCACTTCGCATTTACTTGAAGAGTTAAGTGTTCCACCTTTAGTGCTCTAAATACTTTCGATAGTGAATTACTTAGTTTTTATTTCTAGAAGGCCTGCTTGGGGACACACCACCTCAAGGGATGACCTTAACTCCTGTGTTCCGATGGAGTATAAATATCGGGAGGTGAATCCAAAGACACCTCTCTTGAGAATTGAGTTTGATATCACTCTTGGCTAAGCCTCAAAGAACTTTATACCTTTGAGAAGTGAAGGAGGAGATTTGGGTTACCGTCTCCCCCCGGCTGTGTGATTTTGGATTCTTCTCATCTACGGAGTTGGGCCTCACGTACCTTGCGTATATCAAGGACTCCTTAAAAAAGCCATGTATATCCTTATAGACAGCTTGATAAGGTGTTGTTGTGTTCTAAGTGCCTGCTAAAACATTGTCAAGAACATACACAAGTAGAACCTTTAAGGAGTAGAAATACTAAGTGACTATACTTGTTCATGCACAAGGTTGCTTTGCCCCTTGCTCATTGTTTGAAGACTATTTGCTTGAACTCCCTGATTGCTGTCTTATGTGCCTGTTCAACGATAAAAATCTATTGATGTACTTACTTGATCTTTTAAAACAAAATGAGTTCCTGAGTTGAAACACCAACTTTTTACAGCTTGCTTGATTTTCTATCCTGTCATTAGAGACTTGTTTTGACTTTAAATCTCTGGTTTTTGCCCTCTAGGAATAGCATCAATTGGTTTACAAGGCCACTTTGGAAATAGTTGTCAAGTTAGAAGGTTATTCTTGGTGAGAAAGCTTATCTCTAGAATTGTTAGCTACATTCTTGGAGAATTTTAGTGCTCTTATTGTCCAAATCACTTTCATTTAATCAATTTCAATTATCTTTTGGCCTAGTCCAACCTCCTGATTCAAAAGTGCAAGGGTAGTCACCCTTTGATTTGAAGCACCTCTTTGACAGTGTTGGTAAAGCCCCTTTTTCTATCTTTTCATTTCATTTTGGACAATAGAGAACTTTGATTATCCTAGTTTGGTGTTGACACTTTGAGCGGTCATCTTATCATTAAGAGTCTCTTTCTTTCATGATAGTTACTACAAGATACCAAGTTAATCAAGGGAAACGACCTCTAGTTGTCAGATCCTAGGTGCTATCATGTTGCTCAACATCTCAATGAACGTTATGGTATCAATTACACAAGTTGACTCTTAGTCTTCTTCTTTCTTCTCCATTTCCCATGTTCTTCTAAAGTCTTCTATTCCCATGGGAAATTCTTCTTCTTCTTGATTCTTTTCCTCTTACTATCTAGTCTATCTTCTTCCATTCATCTCTTCTATTCATTTCTTCCATGCTCGATTCCTCCTCTTCTAGAACCATGAATTTCAACTATCTTGTTAAGGAACCTCTCTTGAGAATAGATGATCTTGAACTCATTGCTCAATTTGAAGAGTATCTTTATTCCTCCAATGGTCCTTCCAAATATCTCATGGGTGACAAACTTATAGAAAAAATAAAAGAAAAGATGATTAAATCAGACGCCTTTGCTAGAATCATAAACATGATCATATCACGATCTTCTTCTTCCAAACATCTTTCATCATCTAAATCTTCTCATTCTTCATCTTCTAAGTCTTATCATGATTCTTCTAAACCCCATTCAAATTCTTCATCTTCCAAATCTTATCATGACTCTTCTAAACATTATTCACATTCTTCATTATCCAAATCTTCTTCTTCCATGAAGTCTTCAATTTCCTCTTCTTCACGATCTCATTATTCTTCTACTTCTCCCAAGAATCTTCCTTCTCCTCAGAAGGCATACCATAATGAGCAACGTGATGATACCTATGACACCTATGTTCCTAAGATTCCTCCTCATCGTGCGCTTAGGCTTACTAAAGGGTCATCCTATTGGGTAGATTGTGATGGGGATCCATATGATTCTGAATTTGAAGAATTCTTTGATGATTTTTGTGAACAATACAATATTCCTACTAAGGAGAAGAAAATCTACCGCGCTGATTTCAAACGTCAAAAGGATCTCTCCTCTAAAAGTTCTCATGCTGAAAATAAAGATTACGCTCTCAAGAAAGATCATATTAATGTTGAACCTTTGTCTTGTGATGGTTCCATTCCATCCTCTACTTCCTCCAATACCCTCACATCTCCTAAAGCTGCTAAGTCTTCCAAATCTTTCACAAATCCTTCATCCAACAAAGATCCTAATGCTTTTCATGCGGTTCCCTATAGTTATCCTCAAGGGCTACCTCTTAAAGATACTCAAGCTAACCTTCACTTGGCTGCAAATACTTCTAATAATGCTACACCTAGTGAGCCTAAGCCTTCATGCGCTATAATGCCTACTTCAGCTAGTCCTTCACCGCCTCTTATAAAGTCTTCCATACAATCCCAACATGCTTCCTTGTCCTTAGAAGTGGCTTCATGTCAAGAGGATTTTAAAGATGATAAAAAAAAGAACATAAAAAAAGATCAAGATCAAGAACCCTCCATGTCATCCAATCCAGTTCATAATATCTCTCATCCGTTTCATGGTTCTTTCGATCCTTTATGCTCTTCCGCATTTATTCTACCATGTCTTAAGTCTTCTCCTAAGCAAGATCAAGCTACTACTTACACCATTGAGTTTATTGATAATCAAAATAACCTTACTACACTTGCGCTTTCCAAAGATGATACTTCCATTAAGGTTATTAAAAATGGTGTTGTTACTTCTGATGTTAAGCCTATTGAAAATCAAAAGAAAGTTGATACGCTTACGCTATCCAAAGATCCTTGTCAAGATCAAAGTCTTCCATCTTCTTGTTCTACCATTCCATGTTCACTTCCGCTTTCTACTCTTCCTAAGTCTTCGCAAGCTTTGAACGATTCTATCAAAGAAGTTGCTCCTATTCAAGATGTTCATGATCCTATTGCAAATCCTAATGCTCACTCTAAAGATGTTGATGTCCTTGGTTGTCATATACATGTTGATGAACTTATTGATTATCCTTTTGCATCTTCCACATCCATCCTTGGACCCTTATGTCTTCCTTCCATTTTGGGCCCTTATGTCCCTTCACTTTCCCCTCCTAACTCTCCTAATTCATCATCCATTTTGGGTCCTTACGTCCCTCCATCTCCTATCTTTCCTCAAGATCAACATAGATGCATACCCTTGAATCCTTTTCACCCATCCACCCATCTAAACCAGTCGTATTTTCCTTCTTCCACAAGTCCCAAGTCTTTTGGAAGTAACTTGAATGTTCAATACAAGAAAAAGAAGCAATACAATAATCCATCAAGAAAAGATCACCATGTCTCCTCTAATCGACATGGGGGCATAAAGTTAAAAGAGATATCTAAGAAGAAAACTACAAGACAAGTATGGGTTCCAAAATCCATCATTGAAGATATTCTCTCTAAATCATCAAAAGAAATGAAAATCCTAAGGCTATATGGATTCCAAAGTCTCTCTTGAAAGACTCTAATATTGATCAAAAAGTGAAGTTGACATTCAAACTTCCAAAGACTTCCACTTCATCTTCTTCCAAAAACATTCTTTCATTCCATGCGCCTGAACCACAACCTCTGCTAAACATTCTCCATATTCCTTCGCGTATTCCTTCATTCATGTTTCCTCCATCCTCTTGCCACCCTTCAAGGTGTGTGTGTTGATGTTGATCTTGCCTTCCTTCCCATCTACCCTTTCACAATCCTTTCACTCATTATCCTTCTACCTTCTATCATTTTTCCTCATTTGCCTATTCCTCCTATCTTCCAACCTCACTCGCTTTATATAAATCCTTATCCTCCATTTTTCTCTGTCATCTTCCTTTCCTTATTAGCATCTTTGAGCATATCATTTTGGATCCTTTGCACATCATGGTTTATCCTTTCAAGGAGCATTATCTAAAAAGCTTGCTTTCTTCCAAAAAATTAAAAAATTCAAAAAAATAGAAAAATGAGAAAAAACAAAAAAATGATGAAAAAATAAAAAATGTGCCATGGTGAAAACCTGGAAACAGGCACCTTGGTAGCAAAAGTAAAGAGAAATAAATTCATCCTATGGTGAAAACCACTCCCTTGTGGCGCCTTGGATAAGTACCATGATGAAAACCTGGCAATCAGGCGTCATGCATAGTTCTTCTACATGTTTCATCCATTTCATCTTCCATCTTTGATCTTGACAATGTTGACCTATACACGAACATTTGGCTATCTTCCAATGATCTTGCTTTCATTCCTTTCATGTTTAGCCTTCATATTTATTTTCCTCCATTCCTTCTAGCCTTTTGCTATCTTTTTCCCCTTTGGTCCTTATCTAATAAAAAGAGTAAAGCACGATGCTATGAAGCCTCTTGACATGTCTACTCCTTTGGACTGCATCCTTTCCTTCTTTTGCATTACACTTTTGTGGCTTATCCCATGCTGGCCTTTCATTGCATGATAATTTTTTCCCTAGCTTGGGTACTCTTGAGGAGTTTGACCTTGAGGATTTCTTCCCTCCATTTGTCTTCATTCTCCTTTCCTCCATCTTAGTCACCAGCTTGCTCATCCCTCTTGTTCCCCACCTTACTCTACATTGGGAATACACGATCTGATCTTGCTTGGGAGTTTGATGCCCATTCTGTCTGGGGGCATCCTTTGTACATATCTTATTGATCCTGAAAAAATACCAAAAAAATTGATATATGATGCTGAAAAAAATCCTAAAAAGCATATACAGTCTTGAAAAAATACAAAAAAAAAAAATCAAAATATTCAAAAAATAAATAAAATAAAAAAAAGTGCCTTGGTGAAAACCTGGAAATAGGCGCCTTGGTAGAAAAATACAAAAAAAAAGAAAAAAAGAAAAAATTGCAATAAATTCAAGTGGTGAAAACCTGGAAACAGGTGCTACTTGAGGCCTTTGCACCCCTATTTGTTAGCATGCATCCTCGACACTTAGCCTTTTTCTGTCATGCCTTGACCTTATTTGACTTGGTCTGGAATCGGTCTTTGTCTTTGTCTAAGGGGCATAACTGTTAGCATTGGTCCTTTAGGTGCGTTTGTCTCTTGGGGCATTTCACAACAGGTGTTTTTCAACACTACCCTTGCGTCGAGTGTTTCTTAACACTTATCAGATGTCTTACCCTACAGTCTAGTATGCTGCGATATTTCTCATTTGCAGATGTGATAACCAGAGTTTGACTCTATGACCAACACACATGCACTTAAACAATCAACTCGTTGAGATATGTTGACTTTATTTTTCTTTGTGTGCTATCTATGAAGATTTCTTTGATGACTGGTCTCTCCCTGAGAAGTTTTTGATGATGCATAGCTAGAAGACTGAGGGTATGAGAACATGTTTTATTTCTTTATCTGCTTGTGGGTATATTTTGTTGATCCTAACTGTCATGCGCATTTATGCTGGTCTTACTTGACACTATGGATTGACGAGGTATTATCCTTGACTGTTATGCGAGTGCATGCTTCTAGTTATCCTGACTTTCATGTGTCTTGATACAAGCATAATCTTGCCATATCAAACTTAGGTAATCTTACTGCATTAGTCATCTTGACCTATATGTCTTTGATGCCTAGGTGAGATTTCCACATTTCTATCTGATAAAGATCATATTCATATCCACATAGTTATGCTAGTGTGCATTATATGATCTTACGACGCTACCAATAATGCTCGATGATGATAATTAGATGTCTATAAGCATTGTGACCTTGCAAGTCAACCACTTTCATAGTAGCTTGCATTCTTAGGTTCATCATAGTTTAGTTTTTTGCATCTTGCATATGGAGAAAGCTCTTCTTTTTATCATCTATGGACTACTTGGTCAACTGTGCTCATTTTATGATTCTTCTTGATCATCTCTTTCATTTTTGGTCTTTCATGTCACATCATTTCCTATCCATTTCGGACTCGAAACTGAAATCTGAGTCGCGTTGACTAACCTTTTGAGGCACAATTCTTCAATTTCTGATAGAATTTCTTCATTTCCATGTCTTTCAACCTTCGAGTCTTTCATTCACCCCTTTCGCTTCCTCTCTCTAAGGTTTGACTTAATCTTTATCCTATATCTTTCCCAGTCAAACCTAGTCAACTTAAGGCATGTCTTCACTATTTGATGGTTATCTTATCATGCTCCCTTATCTTCAGTTGTGATTCATT